>JAOUZG010041943.1:2231113-2251269 GCA_026289955.1 Argiope argentata
AAAATAATTTTATCTGTAGAGGCTGTCTAGATTGGATTTGAGTTAATTTTTTAAATTTGCTTAGTTGATGCAAAATCATATATTTTTGAGGCAAGGATCAAAGATGGTTTATGATATCTTACAGGATGGAATCACTCTTCCAGTTAAGTATTGCATGGATAGAGCATAGATACACGTTAAAAAACTATAGGAAATTCACGTAATGTTACTGAAACGGCATTAAAAAAATCACAAAATCTGTCAACCGAAACGGAAATAAAAAAGGCCAACAAACAAATTTTACCTAATTTGATTGTGGTCACTTGAGCGGGAAAGGTTTAAAACCGATGTGCTGTCGATTCACGAAATCCGAATAATGAAGAATCAGAAGCTGTAGTTTTATAAAAAATTGCGTCTCACAGACCAGCATGTAATTTTATGAAGATTACTTAAGAATAATATTAAAAAAATTAGTTAAAATTAATTTTTAAAAAATTTTAAGTCAATTCCTAGTAAGGTCAACAAAGCAAATTTTTATTTTAGTTACTTTTTATTAAATAATTACAATTGTTGTTCTCGTGTTCAGTTTTACAATGGAAAAAGGGATGCATCGGCTCTTGAGGGTATGGACATCTGAGCACCCGTGGGCAGAAACCGGACTTCTAGCTCACACACGTCACAAACCCTTTTTACAGGGTGGACTTCATTCATTGATCCACAGATCGTAATTTAGATCTGGAACAGAGAATGTCACCTCTTACCCAGTACCCCCAGTGGTATTACTCTCGACATTAAGTACTTTGTGATTACCACACACACCACACACACACTCACAGAGAGAGCCTTCGGCTGGCGGGTTTGAACTGGCCGCAAAAGGAATGTGAATCCAACGCCAATTCAACCAGGTTATCCCGGCCTAATAAATACAATTACTATAATTATTGATCGAAAAATCATGCTAGGGTTAAAGTTGCACCTCCGATTGAAGATTCAATGCCAGTTGCGGAAACATAAAATGCGTTAATTTTCTACGCCAGTTGAGGTAACGCAATACGGATTAGAAATATTTAATTTTCTTTATTCTGTATTATTTTAATTCGAAAGTACTTAAAAATGAATCCAAAAAATATATTAATTAACAATGTTTAATTTTAAGTGCTTCGAACAATATGAAAATAACAGAATCGTTTGAAATAATGGGCCGAAAACATGTTAAGCCTAACCTTATTGGCGTGGGAAAAAATAAACTGAAATTGTTACTTATTTAGCGAAGATTTTTGGCGAGAAAGCTAGTTTTTAATTAATTAATAAAACATTATTGAATAAATTTTTGGAAAAATTGCATTAGCTTGCCATCCGCTACAAGTTTTAAAAAATTTACTCGAACTTCAGCGGATGAATAAAAAGATTTTTCTTAACGATTGAGAATTATATATATATATATATATATATATATATATATATATATATATAATGTAATGATATTTTTAAACTCTTAATTTTAATCCTAATTAATTTCCAAAGCCCTATCTTAATTTAGCCCATAGTAATATCATTCTAAAATATTCTCTTATTTCATGATCCATTCCACTCACTCTAGTTAATTAATTCAAGAGAAGCTGTGTAAAATTGGTGAAACTGCTAAACGCCTGTTACTTTCTCACACTCCGTGGGAGAGATGAAAATTGCTGACCCAAACAAAATACTTTTAAAAAGATCCCTTTGTTTCCCTTACCTCTTATATGTGAGAATTGGGAATCCCCACTGAAATCCAAGTTTATAAGCTCTATTAAAAATATTTATCCCTATCAAAGTCTTGGTATTTAGGACCAGAGATAATGATTTCCCGCCTTTTTTGTACACTTAGCTTTCGTGAATTCCGTTTTGTGTCGTTCTGTGTTGTACACGTCGCCTTCGCTTGTAAATAATGCCTGCTCCCGTGATGGAATAAAAAGAACTAAAAATTCAACCTGTATTCTCCATGATTTCGGCCACGACTCTGCTATTTATTCTCAGCAAATCATTTAAATGTGTTTTGCAATATATATATATATATAATAGGTAGGTAGGTAGAGTATGACCAAACAGTAGGAATTGAAAAATGTTCTTTAAAAGGACGTATACACTTTAATATACATTAACTTTGCATAATATACATCACCAAAATGCTACAGGAAATTGACTTTATGAGATCGCAGCACTTCTATCATGCCTATCCCCCCTCCCTCCCTCTGTACAGTAGGAAGACGATATGCAGCGGGAGAGGGGGAAATCGGGGACAAGGATACAGAGGAAAAAGGATATGCTTTCCATAGTATCCCTCCCCCTAAGCCCAGGATCATATTTGGCTTTCAAAAGTTAAAAGCCTCCAAATGAAATTTTAGAAGTGTTCCAATTATCATGAGAAATCTGTGCACATACCCATAAAAAATATGTAAGGATATATAATTTGGGAAATCGAGGATTTAATTATTCTTAATAGAGAGATAATCTCCTCTAGTGCATGAGTTTTAATGAATCGAAACCCCTCATCGCAGAGTCTCTTTATTCCAACGTAACCCAGACTTTTGCTCTGTCTTCAGAAGTGAATTCCTCGCAATTGAGATTGGTCTTGAGGTGGTTTCTGAAGAGAGCCACTTTGGTGATGTCTGGATCTTGTCAGATAGCCGCAGTGCGCTTCAGCATCTTAAAAATCGATTAAATGCCGGAGACTGTACTAGTATTTCGATACACAATAAGGTCAAAACCATCTCTCAACATCATCAAATACATCTTCACTGGTTGCCATCACATGTTGATATTCACGGCAACGAAATGGCTGATAAACTGGCCAAAGAGGGTTGCTTTCAAAATACCCCAACTTCTACCAAGCTGACCTATCAGGAGCTTTTCTCCGTCAAAAAATCTGCCATTACAAAAGACTGGCTGGCTCCTCCATCAAATAACTGTTACAAGGGGCCTAAGCCAGATTTCTTTCTTTCCATCTCAGGAGATAGGTCATCCCATACTTGCATTTCGCGACTTGCCAGCGGTCACTTAAAATGTCTTAAATTCTATGAGCGAAAGAAACCCTTTCCCCTTTGTCCTAAATGTCAACACTTCCAGGCTACTCCCTCTCACATCCTTGAGTGCCTTGACTTCAGTGTTGGGGATATTTATCCATCTCCTTGGACAGTCACCGACCATCTCAGAATCAACAGTTTATTTGATCTGGTCTGACTCCGACTGACCACGATGGAGATAAGAAGAAGAAGAAGTTTTAATGAGATTTAAAAGGGATGAATATAAGAAAGGGTCTGTAAATAAAATGAATGTTTCAATAAGTTAATTTTTGTTTTCTCTACATCACTTAACTCTTTCGGCCCTCCCAGGGGGGTATTAGCCACCACTGTATTTTAAGTTCTAAATTTTCATTTCTTTTCAAACCTGGTGGTGGCATTTGTCAAGACTTCCTGGTTCCTAAATCCGTGGTGAAAATTAGATGAAATTAAATGTAGATGTTCTCTTGGTGACCCTGATCACTAATTTTCATCAATTTTTTTATTCCATATTTTAAAAATTTTGGACTGAAAGGGTTGAAACTGTTGAGTACTACAAGTCTATTTACTTCCAATCCCAGTTGTCGAGGAATTACGTTTTGAGATCTTAGATATGGTCTCAATAAAATGAAATTTTGATTTGTTACGAAGTTTGATAAACAATGAATCACAAAATTTGAAAAAAATCTGAAGAAATGGAAGACTTGCGAAGTCTAATAATGTTACTCTATCGTAATTTGAGTGCATCGTTCCTATAGAAATATCTTTCACTATTTTATCAATCAGAGATACTAGAGGATATATAAATGTTTCTTTAACTCAAACTATATATAATAATAAAGTCTGTTTAAGTTAAGTTTAGTTATATTAACATCCTGTTTTGAAACAATACAGACTATTTTGAAACAGTCTTCGTAATTTTTAATCTCCAAGACAGACGACAGCTGAACTACCATCTCCTTACTACACCACACCAACGGAGAAGATCCACAGCGTCTATCTTACTGTGCACTAGGATTAAAAAAGACGTACCATCGGGTTCCGATCTTGGAGATTTCAAGTCGAAGTCCAAGACATCACTATTAAACCACCACCACCTTGAACACTGGTTTAAACACACTTATTCAATTCCAAAATACACTAATCGGAACTCAGTAACTAATTTTTGAATTGGCATAGGTGGATATATACTACCAGTTACGAAAATTATTAATACTCAATAAGTAAGCGATTTGAGTCATTTAATGTGAAGAGGAAAAATTTATGAAAACTAAATTTTTATATAATAATCTGACCCAATTAGTCATATTTAAAAAAATACTCTTTTAACAAAACACTTAAAACAAACAAAGCTCTACTCCTCTGAGAAAAAAAAATGATCGACCTATAAAGCTTTGAAACTCATTATTCTAGGCCAGTCAAGCAGCTTCTACTCATGGGGGATTGACTAACATTTAAAACAAATAAAGCTATACTTCTCTGAGATCAAAACTGACCGACCTATGAGGCTTTGAAAATCATTATTTTAGTCCAGTCAAGCTTCTTCTATTCATTGGGGATTCACTTACTTTTAAAACAGACAAAGCTCTACTCCTCTGTGATCAACACTGACAGACCTACGAAGCTTTGAAATTCATTATTTTATGACATTCAAATCTGTTCTATTCATTGAGGATTCACAAATATTTAAAATAGACATTCTCCTCTGCGATAAGGACTAACCGACATATAAAGCTTAGAAATTCATTATTTTATGACAGTCAAACCTCTTCTTTTCATTGGGGATTCGCTAATATTTAAAACAGGCAAACTCTACTCCACTATGATCAACACGGACCGACCCATGAGGCTTTGAAATTCTTTGTTTTAAGCTAGTCAAGCTGCTTCTATTGCTTGATTATCCGCTTTATTCATTGAGTATATACTAACATTTAAAACAAACAAAGCTCTACTCCTCTGCGGTCAAAGCTTACCGACCTATGAAGCTTTGAAATTCATTATTTTAGGTCAATCAAGCCATTCCTATTGATTGATTGATTGAATATCCACTTCTATTGATTGAGGAATTCACTTAAGACACCCATTGAAATAGGGTTAAAAACGTCTTAATAGTGAACATTTAAAAAAAACTCGAAACTTTATTCAAAAAATATAGCCACAAGAGTGTTGATTTTTTTTACTTAAAATATTTTGCTAAGGAATTATGTAAAAATTTAGAGTTCTTGATTTTTTGGGGGGATATAAAATTATTGATAAGATAAAGTATAGCTTTTTGCGTCATTTAAAGAATTTTTTTTGAATTGATAGCATATGCCTGCATTTAACTGATTAAAAATTACCGATTGGGCCCGGTTTAGAAAATACACTTTGCATATTAACCAAAAATAAGTTTCAAGAAAATCAATCAATTATATGGGCTTACTCAGCCTGAAAATATATTCGATTTCTTTAAAATCCATTCCTAAAATATTTTAATATTATTTAAAAAAACGATTAAATTCTCAACTTTTATGTCAGATGAACAAGAATTCCGCTGCTGTCTCTCTGAAAATCGCATACATTTTATACTAAATTTGTCGTCGTGTTTAAATATCCTGGATATGAGTGGCATGGAAATTCAGAGCCTGGAGTATCATATTAAGCGCTGTTCCGGTCATCTGACCACTGTTGAAAATTACGAGATCCATACAAAAACAAGTGTTATAAAAAAATTAAGTCAATTCCTATTTAGATCAACAAAGAAAACTTTTATTCTAGTTACTTTTTATTAAATAATAACAATTAATATAAACAATTTATTAAATTATTGATTTTCCCAAGAATTGAACTAGCATTCTTCATCTTCACGTGAAAAGTACTGAAATCCGATCCATTTTACCGATTGAGCTACTGCCTGTTAATTTCAATTTTCATTACAAACTGCTAAAACTCTATTTAAAGTATTAAAAATTAATTAAATTTAATGAATGAATTAATATTTGAAACAACTGCATTTAGTATCATCCACTGCAAGTTTTAAAAAATCTATTTGAACTTGAATGGACGAATAAAAAGCATTTTATTAACGATTGAAAATTTGAACAAGATACTGATATATTAGAGATAGAGATTAGATACTCATATATTAGAGTTAGAACTAATAGTAGCAATTGAATCACTCTCGTTTAGTTGTTAATCAACAGATTCCCCGATTTTACTTCCCATAGAAGTTCGTAGAATGTGGTGGTGCTTATTAATAACATATATTCTATGAATAATGCTAAAAAATATTTATTTTTCCTTTATTCCGTACGTCCAAAGAGAGTTATTTATTAAATAAATTAATCAATTTGTAATTATTGAACCATGCTAGTTATCGTAATTCTTGGAATATATCAGGAAATATTAAAACCAAAAAAAGGACTCAAATTTTTATTTTTAACTTTTAGTTAATTTTTATTTCAGATTTATAAAAATGAAACTTTACAATCGATTTTTTACTCACTATTTGATGTGATGGAATTTTGACGTTTTGTTCATTTATGCATTCTAGATGGCAATGTATTTTTTTTATAGTTTCAGAATTCGATTATCATTAATCGATTATTTAAATTTTATATTATATCTATACGAGTGGCGCCACCTATAGTCAATTTGAGTTGGGAATTATATGAAAAAGTTTGATAACGATAAGATAAACCATAAGTAAAGACTAAAACATTAAATTAAAAAAATTAAAATTAAAATTAAAGATGAAATTTTATTTTTTAAAGCACTAATTAAAATATATTTTTAAAAAGTACTTTCCTTAAATTTATTGGTAAAACTTTAAAAAAATATTTTTAATTCAATTTCATTTATTATACATTTCAAACAAAAAAGTTTGATCTAGTTTTATTTATTTTTCGCATCTTGGCAAATTTAATATGCAATCATGATAAAGCAATATTTGAAGAAATGCTTGTCATCTAATTCACTAATTATTAATAGACGTTTGAGCTTCTGGCTAACTAAGCCAATAAATGAAGCTCCAAATATATATTATATGAAAATTGTTAGTTAACTAATGATATAATTAAATTAATTAAATTGTGAACTGTAAAATTTAACGTTTCCTTAAGTTAAGTATTTAGCACCATGATGTGCCTAATTTATTCGTAAGAGTCAAAAATTTTTCTCAATTTACAAAGTTAACATTCCACACCATTAAATGGAACTCTTTCGTTCCTTTTAATTAATTAAAAATCTAATTTTTCAGTTTTAAAGATGTTGACGTCATTTGCACATACATTCACCCTATGTAGTGCGTCCGATTTAACTTCAGATTGGTTAGATCTTGGTCTAATGCACTCACCATTTTGATGACATGATTTACGATCTTATCTTGTCTAAAGATAAAAAGAAGAGAAAAATTGAATAACTGGTGGATTTTCCCCCCTACAACAATATTTAAGCATTTATTTTCTTTTCGTCATTCGGCACTATTCATTTACGGCATAATCGCATGTGATTATTTTTAAATCGTTTAATTTATTTATCCTGAATGGCGGGTTTTATGTTTAGCTTTATAGTATTGAGAAGAGAATCATAATGAAAGTACTTCTTACTGGGTGATTTACGGCAAAATATGTACAGATTTGCAAATTTAGGGTAATATGTAAAATTAAGATGAAAAGAAAAAAAAATAACTGAAGGTATTTTCCCCCACAGCAATATTTAAGCATTTCTTTTTCTTTCTTTTTTTTCATCATATTTACTTACGGCATAGTCGTATGAGATTATTTTAAAATCGTTTAATTTATTTATCCTGAATGGCGTATTTTATGTTTCGCTATATAGCACTGAGAAGAGAGTCATAATGAAAGTACTTCTCTGGATGATTTACGGTAAAATTTGATACAGATTTACAAATTTAGGGTAATATCTAAAAGTAAGATAAAAAGAAAGAAAAATTTGAAAAAAGAAGGAAATTTCCCCCCACAACAATATTTATGCTTCTTTTTTTTTCATTTGGCACTATTTCCTTACGGCATAATCGTATGTGGTTATTTTTAAATCGTTTAATTTATTTATCCCAAATGGCGTGTTTTATGTTTAGCTATATTGTACTGCGAAGAGAATCAGAATTAAAATACTTCTCGCTGGGTGATTTACGGCAAAATTTGATATAGATTTAAAAATTTAGGGTGATATCTAAAAGTAAGATAAAAAGAAAAAAATTGAATAACTGAAAGAATTTTTCCCCCACAACAATATTTAAGCATTTTTTTAATCGTCATTCCGCGTTACTCACTTACGGCATATTCGTATGTGATTATTTTTAAATCGCATAATTTGTCAATCCTGAATGGCGTGTTTTATGTTTAGCTATATAGTACTGAGAAGAAAATCATAAGGAAAATACTTCTCGCTGGGTGATTTGCGGCAAAATTTGAGATAGATTTTCAAATTTAGGGTAATATCTAAAAGTAAGATAAAAAGAAGAAAAAAATTGAATAACTGAAGGTATTTTCCCCCACAGCAATATTTAAGCATTTCTTTTTCTTTCTTTTTTTTCCATCATATTCACTTACGGCATAGTCGTATGTTATTATTTTAAAATCGTTTAATTTATTTATCCTGAATGGCGTGTTTTATGTTTAGCTATATAGTACTGAGAAAAGAATCATAATGAAAATACTTCTGTCTGGGCAAAATTTGATACTGATGTACAAAATTAGGGTAATATCTAAAAGTAAGATAAAAAGAAGGAAAAAAAAAAGAAAAACTGAAGGAATTCCCCCCCCCCCACAACACTATTTAAGCATTTCTTCTCTTTTCGTCATTCGGCACTATTCATTTACGGCATAATCGCAGGTGATTATTTTTAAATCGTTAAATTTATTTATCCTGAATAGCGTCTTTTATGTTTAGTTATATACAACTGGGATGAGAATCTGAATGGCGTGTTTTATGTTTGGCTGTATAGTACTGATAAGAGAATCAGAATGAAAATATATTTCTCTGGGTGATTTACGGCAAAATTTGATAGAGATTTACAAATTTAGGGCAATGTCTAAAAGTAAGATAAAAAGAAGAAGAAAAAAATGAGTAACTGAAGGAATTTTTCCCCCATAATAATATTTAAACATTTCTTTTCTTGTCGTCTTCCGATATTATTCATTTACGGCATAATCATATGTTATTTTTAAATCATTTAATTTATTTATCCTAAATGCCGGCTTTCTGGCACAGAGGTAGCGCATCTTCTTCGTGTTCTGGGAGTCGCAAGTTCCAGTCCCGGTTTGAGCATGTTTGTTCTTCTGTGTGCTATCTGAGAGATGCGTGACTGTGCCCCCCTGTAGAAAGGGGCTGTGCAAGCAAATGTGGTGAGCGTGTAGCTCAGTCGTACTCTTGGCCCTAATTGGTGCTACTTAAAAAAAACAAGAGACTTTACTTACGGCTTAAATCTGCTGCTGTATCAGCCGGGGGCGTGCCATAAGTAACAACAACAACATTTATCCTGAATGACGTGTTTTACGTTTAGCTATATAGTATTGAGAAGAGAATCATAATGAAAATACTTCTCGTTGACTAATTTGGAGCAAAATTTGATACAGAATTGTAAGTTAAGCGTAATATAGGCATACTAAATTTCCTGAAATCTTTATCGTTCAGTTTTTGTGTTATCGAGCTATAAGCACGATACTCTTTTGACTCTGTCTATAAGAAATAGTCAAAATCTCACTTTCTTTTATTACCATTTGTTTCATTATATAGTTGTATGTGATTTCAACATTATATTTTTTTTTCACCTCATGGCGTGTTTTGTGTTTATCTTCTACGTATTGAGAAGAGATTCATTATGCAAATATGTCTCGTTAACTAATTTGTGGTAAAATTTGATACATATTTACAAATTGAGACTAATATCGACATACTAAATTACATGAAATCCATATTGTTCAGTTTTTATGTTATTATGCTCTTAGACAGAATCAAAATCTCACTTTTGTATTTCACTTTTTTCAGCATATATTCTTATGTGATTATTTTTAACTCGTTAAATTTATTTATCCTAAATGGTTCCTTTTATATTTATCTTCATCGTATTGAGAAGCGATTCATAATGAAAATATTCTCGTTGACTGATTTGCTACAAAATTTGACACACTTTTACAGATTTAGAATAATATCGACATATTAAATTTCGTTAAATTCATATCCTTCAGATTTTGTCTTATCGTGCTTATAGACAGAGTCAAAATTTCATTTTTTATTACCTTTTTTTTTCCAACATATATTCGTAAGTGATTATTTTTAAATAATTTATTTCTCCTAAATGGTGTATTTTATATTTATCATAATCGTATTGAATATACTCTCGTTGACTGATTTACTACAAAATTTGAGCAGATTTACAAATCTGGAGTAATATCGACATACTAAATTTTATGAAGTTACAAATTTTGAGTAATAACGACATACTAAATTTCATGAAATCCATATTGTTCAGTTTTTGTGATATCGAGCTTATAGATTGTCAAAATCTCTTTTTTTATTCTCACGGCATGGAAAGGGGGGGAGGGGAAAAGGGATTTTTTTGAGGAAAGTCCTAAACATGGATTTCATTAAAATCGAGTTCAGTTTGGGTGGGGGAGAGGACGAAAGGCGGTGTCAGTATTTTTTGTTATACCTAGCATACGATAAGAAGAAAATCGTATATCTTTTGTGATACATAGCTTAACGATACTAAGTTATTTATTTTGTAAAAGTATCCTGATGGAAAATAGTGACAAAATGCATGTATATGAAGTAAGATTCTGTATCTTCAGAATAGTTTGTTTTGATCATGAATTAAAATCATATTATAACATATTGTAATACTACTACAGTTTTAAATCTACTATCTTGTTCAAATCCAAAACTGTCTTTAAAAAAAGGGGGAAAATAATTATTTAAATTTTATTATCTTTAGCGATTACTTGATATTTTTAGCATTTAAAAGGAAAATAACGGTTGCCTACTTTAAAAAAAATCGTTACACTACCATCTTTTGTATCAAATTTCCTCAATTTTCTGAGAAATAACTCGCTTCGGCATTTTTTTAATTGTGAAAATGTGAAGCTCCTCCTCACAGATCGGCTGCTGTAGGAGAGCGCCATTCCGCGACATGGTGCCTCGCCACTTGGCACAGTCTATCGCCCTTTCTTCGCCAAGCAATCCTTACTTGGCAATTTATCGCTCCCTTGGTGAAAAGTGAAGAAAGATACTCGCCACAAAGTTGCTCTCAGATTCCCCCACCTTCTGCCTTCAACGTAAGGAAATCTGAATGTTTTTTTTTTTTTTCGGTACTCAAGGCGAAAAAAATCGAAAAGTTTTAGTGAAAAACAGTTCTTATTTCAGCTGAACTCCAATTCTTTTTTTGTAATTAGAACTTTATTAGAAGAATTTAATTATGATCACTGTTTGCGCGTTCTATTCTCAGAATGTTTTTGAGTGAAAGGATAGTGAAAAGCACTTTTTAATGAGAATTCCAGCAACGTAAGAACGTTAATTTAACAATACGAATGTACCTTTGTTGGGAGAAAAGAAAGAGATCATAAATTAAAATGAAAATTGAGTAGTAGATCGTAAATTAAGTGGAAACCATCTGCAGCTTAATTTCAGGGAAGTATTAGAAAAGTTTGTTTTTATTTTCCTTTAAAAAAAACTTTAAGTACTACGTTTCTCGCTTAAAAACGTCAGAAGTATTACACAGACTTTGTAAATTTTTTATGAAAATTCTAAACGTCAAATTTACCAAACTATTTTATTGATGCGAACCCTATTTGCATAAGTAACATCTGCTCTCAAATACTGTTCTCCACTTACTTCAGTTATCATAACAAAATTTCGCTAATTTTACTGGGTGTTGTTTTTGACTTACGCCATTATGATAAAAAACAGCGACTATATTTTTCCAAACATAGTCGACAAAATTCAAGAATTGCCGGGTTTGTGCTAAATAAATAATTAAATGAATTAATTAATACTTTACATGATAAATTCATCAAAACAGATGAACTAGTAAATACTTATTTTTCTAAAACTTCTGATCAGATAATCAATATATTTAAATTATAATTTTGATTTGTGGAATCATTTTTAATGTTTCTTATTATTTACAGCGGCATGAAAATTCAAATTTATTCATGAAAACTCGACATGAATTCTTATTTTTGATAATTATATTTTTGATCTTTTTTAAATACCAAATAAATTTTTCCGCTAGAGGCCTTTCAAATAAACAATATTTTCCATTCATTTGCATTTTAAATACATCCCGTGAAATATTTTGGAAAAGATAATGAATAAATGTTTCTTAAAATGTTTACTAAAGTCTTGAAAAACTATTTATAATATCATTTTGAAAAGATATTTCTCTACTCTGGTGACAAGTTGGAACAAGGTCTCTAGAGAAATGAATTAAAATGTAAATAAAATCGTGAAAAATGTATAAAAATGAGGAAGTTAAAACTCTAAAAAAATTCACATATTATACTTTGAAAATCATTGTTTTTAAGTAGTTTTATTTATACTCTGCCCTGTTTTTATATATCTTGTCAGATGGCAAGTAATTCCATCGCAAATAAACAAAATCAAATTTGAATAAGAAAATTGTTCTATTTTATTTACATGCATGGAAAGCGAGTAAGAAAGAAAGGAACCCAGATTAAAACAAATTCCAAATTCGATACAAAACGGTAAATAATATTTTTATGTTCATTTTTTATTTCAAACAACTTTTCGTCCTTTTTTTCTAGTAAATTATCAACAAATACTTAAAATCTTGACAATTATGTAATATTTAATGAATTCATTTTTTAAAATCTAGATGTCTTTTTCGCGCCATTAACAACCAGAACATGTTTCTTAAAGCCCTCTTAATTAGTCTACTTATGCATTAAAAATTATCTAAGTTTTAAATTTCACCATCTTTATCATCTTCTCAAAATTCATGCTGAATTAATCTTTACTTCATCCTTTTAAAATCTTACTAAATCCAAAATATGCATATATTCAGCTTCATTTATAAAAGCGGCGAAATTTTGAAATAATTCACACCTTATCATTAAAGTGTGTCTTAGAATACCGAAAAAGACGATTCCATGAAAAAACATTTTTTTTCCTTTCTTTTTTCATTTCATACATGACATAACTCCTTTCTTTATACGTTGAATCTGAAAGGAAGAATTTCGTATTCAGGTTGTGACGTTCGGGCTTCTTTCTCAATTACTGCAACAGCAGTCAAATACTGTTTGTTTCTGGTGAGCTCATCCCTGAGGGCCTTCAGAGCGTGGTCAAGATAATTAACGAAAAAAGAAAGAAAACTTGGGATCAGAAATTGACTTCGGTTCCTCTTACTCCGATTGCTTTTTTTCGAACTCGAAAATACAGTAGATTCTCATTTAGTAGAATTCCGATAAAAGATGAAAGAGGGGGGGGGGGCACTGATAAATTGTTTTTAAAAACATTGTTAGCTTGATAGTCAGACAAATAAATTTATAAAAAATACAAATTCTGTGAATTAATAACTAAACCTATACAATCCAGTGTTTACATCGTATTTTTAATATAACTTTTAAATAATTTAAAAAAATTGCTTATTTATAATATACTGGAATATAAATTATTTGTTTAACTGCTTATTAAAATTAGAAAAATTATAACTTTTATTAAAAATTATTAGTTCCTTATAATTTATATTAATAATTAAATTCTTTTATTTATAAATAAAATAAATCATCTATATTAATAAAAATGCAACTCGAAATGCGTTGCTAAGCGTAAAACTAGAGAACGGCTCGACCGATTCGGCTAATTTTTATTTTAATATTTTCGTTAAGACACGAGGATGGTTCTTATGGAGAGAAAAAAATGAAAAAACTGCGAGGAAAATAGTTAAAACGACACTTTTCTTACTTTCCCGCCAAAAATCTTCATTTCCTTCCCCACACCGAGTAAGATTGCAGGAAGTAATAAATTATCATTTGTGTAGAAAGAAATGCGCGAAGTCAGTTGGTTTTCATTTATAGATAACGGGATGTTTAAAAAAGAAAAAAAATAGTTGCTTTTATTATTAGTCTGTATGGATATTTAATCTATGCCTGCTCAAAATAAAGTCATAATAAAATAATAAATAAAGAAAAAAAAAGAATAACAGAAGGCAAAATTGGTTTGTAGAAAGAAAAGTAGTGAAGAAAAAAAGAATAGAAAAAGAAAAGAAGTGTGTGTGTGTGTCACCATTATTTCCTCTGTGCGCGGCATTTTCCAAGCTGTTTTTAAACTTTCTCATCTCTTGAAAACCAATTGTGACTCTATTTGTGTAGTGTGTTTACATTTATGAAAATTTTAATCTTCTTATTCTATAAAAACGTAGAATTTTAGACCTTTCCCTCCACCATTTAAGTAAAAGATCAATTCCGGGACAATCATTGCTCGGATAGAAAGAGAAAGATGAGTAGTACAATGAACAGAATATCTGACGAAACTAATACTAAATAATACTATAAATGAATTATATGATTATCAAAATTTGTTTGGTTTAAAACACAGAGACACAGCTACATAAAATATTATATGAAAATTTAAGCGAGCATTAATACTGGAAAACCAACTGGTCGCCAAAGGCGGCTAGTTAACTAACAATTATTGTTAATTTTATAAGAATTTTATTATTTCAGTGATTTTTTTCCATGATATACATGTTAATATGTATAAAAATATACTTCACGAAGCTATTAAAATAAGAAAATAAACTAAAACTAAGATAAAAATGCAAAGCTAAATTGCTCAGTTATTTAAAGATAAAAACCTCATAATGTCAGGAGTATCAAGTGTAGATTTGACTTTTGTCCATATATCATTATTTGTTAAGCTACCAAATTAAAAAAATATTCTTGTACGTACTTAAAAGATAATTTAAATTTGAAATTTCTAGCTTTAAGGGCAGATAATACAGAAAATTCGTGTTAATTATATTTCTATCTTATCTATGAATGCGTCCGTTTTTATTGGATGCACTGTTATACAATTTTGTTATACAATGCACTGTTATACAACCAATTTTTGTTATCACAGTGTTATCGGAAATATTAGAATTAAGTTATCTGTATGAGTTCCGTGAAATCAGCAAGTAGATTTAAAATTTTCTTTAATGTTTTAATTTATATAATTTATCTTTTAATTTATTTGATACATGGTCTTTAGTATTTTTAAAAAATTTTGTTTAAAGTTTTTAAAATATGTATTAAAACAGCTTCAAGAAAAGTTTAAAAAATTAAGGGAAAATATCCATTAATTAGAAAAAAGACAATGCGGTTTAAACAGAGTAGACTGGTAGGTTAGATAAGAAATAATTAGATTAGAATTAATGTTTGGAATTCTGTTTAAATTAAATCTGTAAATGACAGACAAAATAATACTGTCCAGTTACTGATATATAATAGTTTATGATAATTTTGATTTTACTTGAATAGCTTTAACAACTCACACCGTAGATTAAAAGCAGATATTTAATATTATTATTATTTTAATTCAGTGTTATAACCAGGAATTGGAAAGAAATGCTTGATGACAATTTTTCTAAATCTGATACTTTAAACCCTTTGTGTTTTATGTCCCTTTATTGTTCTTTCTTTTCTTATTTTTCTCCTTATTTTCTCTTGTTAATATTTCAATTTATATTATCGTTTTAATTAAAAGAAATAATTCTACAGTAGCTATTTATAGTATCTTTGACGAAATCAAGCCAATTCAGGCAACTTTTTATGGTCTATTCTTACCAACTTCAAACAAAAATTAATTCTATTTTAAAAATATTTTAATGAAGTTATCATCTTGAATTGAAAAAAACTAAACATGTTTTTTTTGCCGATGTTATAAAATATTTCTTTTCTTACTTTAAAACACCTTAAGAATTATTAATATTTTCTTAAAATTTTTAACTTATAATAGTTAAAGTAAATATTTGAAACATCTGAAAAATGATTCTAGAAACTTCATTTACATAATTATAACACAAGTTGCCTATTTTACAGTTAAGATATTTATTTCATTGAACTGTGGATTCAATAAAGGTCCAATCTAGGAAACGATCCAAGTATGGTAATTTTCTTTTCTTATTTTAGATCTTTGGTAAAGATTACTTTCAAAATATTGATTAAAAACGCATCGTGTTATTATACATATCCAATTTAATTTGATTCAGTTAAATACAACAACAAAAAGACAGTGATTAAAATTATATCAAGTTGATAGATAATAAATCTTAATTTTTCAAGTCGTTACAAATTATATAATAGTAGATGAAATTGAGATCGTGCGTCTGATTTAATAAAACGACGAAGAAAAATAAATATTGAAATTTCTTTCGACGATGCTGAATCTGCCAATTTAATATGCAAAGCGAGATAAGAGCTCGTACGATTACGATGTAGGCATCAAGAAGAAAAAACATTTTATAACTGGGTCAAGATTATTATGCGATGTGTGTCTTTTTCTTCTGTTCAAGAATCTCTCCAGAGTGCAAACTTGAACAACGATGGCGTAGAACTTTATTTCGCATCAGTTCAATTATATGCAAATTTTGGCTTTAGTAATTTTATCTACTTTAGTAAAATTCCAGAAATATTTGTTTGAAAAAATAGTGTTTTATGTGATTTTTAATTGTTTTTAACTTTGAATTAAAATAAAGTATCCTTTTAAAAACCAATAAACTGCTTTAATGCGGATAAATTATGTTTTATCGTAACAAGAGTTCTGATTAGTTTTTTTTAAAATGTAAATTGGTTTAACCGTCATAAAAGTCAACTCTAATTGATAAACTTTTAGTTGATAAAATATTTTATTTTAATTCATTTGCATTTTAATTGAAATGGATAGGAAAATTTCAAAAACATTTCCGAAAAATATCTTTCTGGTATATAAACATGATTTTATATTCATAGCCCTTCATAAATATCTCTTATGATAAAAAGTTAAAAATCAACATTTTTTGCTCATTATAAAGTATAGTTTAAATCATCTGCTCTGATCACTAATGGTATATATTCATGACATATTAACGCCATATTTTATATGTACGAGATCGTCATATATGGTAATTCTTTAACAAAATCTAAAACCGGGACCCATCATTATCCAATACGGAATCCGAGACTTTCAAAGCAAGTAATCACGGTTTTTCAGAGGGAGGGTTAAATAAATTTTTGGGAGGATTGAAATTTATTTGCAATTGTATTTATCCACTATTTTTAAGTACATTTTTTTAAAGAGATTAATTTTAGTACAAAAGAAATGTAGTTCAACTTGATTCCGTATTTAAACGCTGCACGTCATCACGAACTTGCACTACATCGGTATTCACATCATTCTTGGACAGATTCTGACGCCATATTTAATGTGTAAGAGGTCGTCATATACGGCAATTCTTTGACAAAATCCAATACCGAGACCCATCATTATCCAATACGGAATCCAAAACTTTCAAAGCAAGTAATCTGTCTTTCGATGGGAGAGTTAAATAAATTTTATTGGATATTGAAATTTATTTGTAATTGTATTTCTCAACTATCGTAAAGGTCATTTTTTAAAAGAATTATTTTAGAATGAAAGAAATGTGTTCAAGCTTATTTCATATTTAAACACAGCACATCATCGCGGACTTTCGATGTTTAATTTAATGAGCACCTCATCAGTATTCACGGCATTCTTGGACAGATTCTGAGCAGATCCCACCAATGCGCAATCTGAGACTTGGAGAGCAGGAATTCGCTGTCCATTGAAGGAATGTTTAGAGAAATCTCATTAAATTTTATCAGGAATCGGAATTTTATTGAGATTTATAGTCGAATCTTAATTTTCATTAAACGAGAAAGGAATATATATGAATGTATCTCTGAAGGAAAGAAATTGTTCTAATGAAGATATATTAAAGAGCTGTTAAGATTGAAATGTTTATAAACATTTTATTATCAAGGGCATTCGCTAACTGGATTCAAGACTCAATGACTTTTTTTTGTCAAAATATAATATTTGAAAAGGGAGTAAGATTCAAAATAAATTAAATATACAGAAACATCTTGTTAATTAAAGGGATTATAAAAATGAAGAGTCATTTTAATGTGTTTATTAATTTAACATGGAGCCATTAACATACCATTAACAGATCAACAGATAATGAATCACTTTTGACAAATTTGATTAAAAAATTGATAAGAATCTGTATTTTATATGTTAAGATGCTTTAGATGTTTTAACATTCTAACATTGATTTTAAAATATCAGTATTTTAGGTAACTGAGTAGGCAGCTAGTTTAATTTTTACGAACATATAAAAAAGTATTTTACATTTTATCAATAGATACGAATAAATGTTTTTTGTCGATGAAATATTCGAATACAAACTTTTAATATCTCGGAGACGAAAAGATAAATTATAAAATCCCCGAAGTTGAAAAAAATCCTTGTAGTTGTAAAAATAAATCAAAAGAGTTGAAGAAAATAAAAATTCTGTTAAATACACGGAATTTCATGTCCACGTAAATAAATCAATTACTCTAAAGAACAAATAAAAAAAGAGCAACTCACTAACGTAAAACTCTTAATCAGATATATTCAGTAAAACTTTTTGCATTAGAATAATTATAATTCCCATCGGCAAAACTATTTGGATAAATTTGTCCTTTTTTCTAAACATTTATCAAGAAATAAACCCGAAAAACGCAACAAAATAAATATTTAATATTAAAGAGCCCTATTTTTATTAAAATCTAAATTTCTTGTGTTTTGGAAGCAAACGGTTGAAGAGAGTAGGATAAAAGGCTTTTGTGTACAACGGGGGAAAGTAACTTCGAAACAGTATTGATTTTTTCGGTATTGCCATGTTTCTTATAAAACTGCCAAAAATCGCCAACTTGTAGAACGCCAAAAGATTCTATCTTTTAATATGTTAACTGCCGTGATTTATCAATCTCATTTCATTCTCTCGTCGAATCGGGGGCTCTAGGGATTGATTGAATCAACAAGTCGTCCCAGCTGAAACTTTTAGCGTCTTGGGGGGTTGAGTTTCTTCATCTTCGAATATTTATTTTGTGTTTAAAATGTTTAATTTTATATTTCGGAAAGAAGAGTTCATCCTTTAGTTCTTCCATAGGAAAAGGTAAGTTTATTGTATTTTCTTGAAAAGACTTTTTCGGTTAGATCTCAATTAACGTTTTTTTTTTTTATCGACTAATTATATTGTGGAAAAAAAGAAAAGAAAAAAGAAGAAAAAAAATTAATCCTGATTTTAATTTGGTTATTCTCTTGTTTGAGGATGAAGAAAATCATTTTAAATGGTTAAAATAATGAACATAAATAATTTTAAATAATGGTTGAAGTAACGAAGATGGCATTGTTTAAATAATTAGCATTGATTAATTATTGTCTAATGTTTATTGTTTAAATGTAAAGTTCAATTGTTTAACTAATTTTTATTTAATTAGCATATAGCTTAAATAATGATTAAAATAATGAATATGAAATAATTTAAACAATAAAGAGAAATAGTTATAAAAATTTAACAATATATTTAAAATAAGGTGAAGAAAGTTATTAATTTAAAAGGTTAAAATATGACCATGAAAAACTTTAAATGATGATTTAAGTAATGAACCTGGTATTAATTGATTATTTATTATTGATCATTGTTTAAATGGGACATTCAATCATTTATTCCCTTGTTTGAGGACGAAGAAAATAATTTTAAATGGTTAAAATAATGAACATAAATAATTTTAAATAATGATTGAAATAACGGACATAGCATTGTTTAAATAATTAGCATTGATTAATTATTGTCTAATGATTATTGTTTAAATGTGATGTTCAATTGTTTAAATAATTTTTAATTTTTAAAATTTACGTCTAAAATTTAAAAAATATATAATTTTTAATTATACTTTTAGTACTTTTAAATGATTAAAATGAGAAAAATGTGTTATTATGGATTAAATTAATTAATTAGCATATAGCTTAAATAATGATTAAAAATGAATGTGAAATAATTTAAACAATAAAGAGGAATAGTTATAAAAATTTAACAATGTACTTAAAATAAGGTGAAGAAAGTTATTAATTTAAAAGGTTAAAATATGA
>JAOUZG010041943.1:2251279-2261759 GCA_026289955.1 Argiope argentata
TATTTATTATTGATCATTGTTTAAATGGGACATTCAATCATTTATTCTCTTGTTTGAGGACGAAGAAAATAATTTTAAATGGTTAAAATAATGAACATAAAGAATTTTAAATAATGATTGAAGTAACGAACATGCCATTGTTTAAATAATTAGCATTGATTAATTATTGTCTAATGGTTATTGTTTAAATGTAAAGTTCAATTGTTTAACTAATTTTTATTTAATTAGCATATAGCTTAAATAATGATTAAAATAATGAATATGAAATAATTTAAACAATAAAGAGGAGTAGTTATAAAAATTTAACAATGTATTTAAAGTAAGGTGAAGAAAGTTATTAATTTAAAAGGTTAAAATATGAACATAAAGAACTTTAAATGATGATTTAAGTAATGAACATGGTATTAATTGATTATTCATTATTGATCATTGTTTAAATGGGATATTCAATCGTTTAAATAATTTTTAATTGAATAAATAATTCGAAAATGTTTTAAAATTACGACTAAACATTAAAAATATGCCTTATAATTGTTTTAAATAATTACGTTTTAACAATTTGACTATGTTAATATTTTGTTCTTAAGGATTAAATTAATTAAATGTTTTAAATTATGAATATTATATATATAATTTAAATATTGGTTAAAACAATAAATATGAAATAGTTAAAACAGTATAGAGAAATGGTTTTAAAAAAAACAATGGATTTAAAAGTGGCGTAGAAAATAATTTCAAAAGATTAAAATAATGAATACGAATAATTTTAAATAATGATTTAACTAATGAACCTGGAATTAATTAATGATTCATTAATTATCATAGTTTAGATGTGGTGTTGAGTTGCTTAAATATTTTTTAAATTGAAATCAGATCTAAAAATTGTTTAATTAAATACTTTTTAATGACTCAATTGTGCAAATAATTTGATATTAAGGAATGAATTAATTAAATGAAGATTTAATTAATGAACATTGTATGTAATTTAAATAAGGACTGAAATAATGAGCATGAATTAGTTTGAATTGCTCGAAATAGTCTTAAAAAGTGAAAAATATATTTAAAATTGGCGAAGAAAATTTTAAGAGGTTAAAATAATGAACATATAGAATTTCAGGGGATAATTTAAGTAATGAACATGGATTTAATTTATGATTTATTAAAGACCGTTTTTTTAAATATTATGCTTAATGGTTTAAACAATTTTAATTGAATGAATATTTTTATATTAAAAAAATTATCTAAACGTTAAAAAAAGTCTTATAATGACTTTTATTAATTAAATATTTTTTAATTTATTAATAATTGCTTTAATTAAGTACTTTAAATGATTTCAATTGAGTAAAAAAATTGTTATTACAGATTAAATTAATAAAATTTATATATAATTTAAATAATTGTTAAAATTATTTATGTTCATTATTTAAACAATAAAGAGAAATGGCTTTATAAGTTAACAGTATGTTTAAAGAAAGGCAAAAATTATCGTTCTAAAAATCAATTAAATTTTCAATATAAATTCGTAGGATTTTTAGTCAAAGGACTTTGTCTTTTCGAAGGGAAAAAGTGGGTACATGTTTTTTTTTAAGTTGCTAACGTAATTTGGTATAATTTAAATTTTAAAGTTTTTTAAATAGTTACATTTAAAAGTTTTTTAAATAGTTGAATTTTAAAGTTTTTTTTCCGTATAAGTTAAATTTTAAATTTCTTTTGTTAATCAAATGCACTTTAAAGTTGTGATTGTTTAAACAATTACCTTCTATACTTGTTTGATAATACATGACACCGATGAAAACATCATTAATCATCTATTTATATTTCTATCCATATTCAAAAATTATTGAGCTGATATTTTTGTCTATAAGTATGTAATTGCACTTTTTTATTCAAATTTTAAATTTTCTAATGCTTATTATTAATATATTATATACCGGTTAATTTATTCCAAATTATCGTTAAATATCTATTTATACTATAAATGTAAGAAATTATTAAGTAATTATGACATATAAAATATCACTGAAATATTTGTTTTTAATTAGTCTCATGACAGATATAATTTTTTTACATGTGTCACATTGATTTAAAGATGCTAAAAGCATCTCTAAGAACTTTATTTATTGGAAATATCGTTTCATTAACAAGTTCGCTTTAATGATTTATGCCTGTGATTAGGATTATCTAAATAATTATATGACATATTCTTTGCTTAGATAATATGTATATAGGTAGTATTATTTGCTAATTATATAGTAAGCTTGAATCACATATGACTCACGTGTTAATTGAGTATGTCGTATTATAACGAATGTGTTAATTATCGTTAGTTATCTATTTATATTTAAAAAAATAAATATATATATATATTAAATAATTATGATATATAAAAAAGTTGAATCGTTTATAACTGAAATATCTGTTTTTAATTAGTCTCATGCGAGAGTTAATTTTTTTTACATAAGTCTCATTGATTTAAAGATGCAAAAAGCATATCTAAGAGATTTATTTATTGGCAATATCGTTTCATTAACAAGTTCGCTTACATGATTTATGCCTGTGATTCGGATTATCTATATAATTATATGACATGTTCTTTGCTTAGATAATATGCATAGATAATATTATTTGCTAATTATATAGTAAGCTTGAATCACATGTGACTCATGCGCTAGCCATCGTGTTAAGTGTGTCGTATTATAACGAATGTGTTAACTATCATTAGTTGTCTATTTATATTTGAAAAATGTTAAAAAATATGTTAAATAATTATGATATATAAGAAAGTTGAATTGTTTATCACTGAAATATCTGTTTTTAATTAGTCTCATGAGTGATATCATTATTATTGCATACATCATGTTGATTTAAAGATGCAATAAGTATCACTAAGAATTTTATTAGTCAAAGTTTAAAAAAAGGAATTTCGTTAACAAGTTTGATTCCATGAATTATGCCTGTGATTCGAATAATCTATTTAATTAGATAATCTATTTTTCTATCTCTTAAATATAGTGGTGATCATCTAATTAGATGATAAGCTTAGTTTTATCTGATAATTATAAAGTAAAACTGAATCACAGGTTATCACAGTTTTTAATTAGTCTCATGAGTGATATCGTTATTCTTATATATGTCGCATTGATTTAAAGCTGCAATAAGCAATTTATTTGTTGCAGTATAAAAAATCATTTCATTAACACGTTTGCTTGCATGATTATCCCTGTGATTCGGATAATCTATTTAATTTGATGACCTATTCTTTGCTTAGACAAAAAACGCTTAGTTAGTTTTATTTTCTAATTATATAGAAATTGTGAATCACAGGTGACTCATTATACAACCATCTTGTTAGTTAAGTGTATCATCTTATAATTAATGTCTTAATTATCATGAATTGAATGTATTAATTATTACGAAATGTATATTTATATTATAAATGTAAGAAAATAATAAACTATGACATATAAAAGAAAAAAGTATTATTAGCACTTGAATAGGAAATGGCACATAAAAAAACTGCTATTGCTGAAGAAATTAAGTTTTTGATTTTAAGATGGTGTAAATTTTTTCCAGTATAATTTCCTTCGAAGTTTTTTCTGTATAAAAAAGATTTTGGAGTAGATGATAGAGTAGATGTTTTGTTATTGCCTATCACAGTAGTTCTATCAATTTTCTTATTTAAAAATTAACTACATCAAATTTTCTAAAGAATGAGTAATAATTTAAAGGAAAATTGTTCATAATGAAAAATTTGTAGTTTCTGAAGAAGTTAAATTTTTAATTTCCAGATGGTATGATTTTTTTAAAAAAATAATTTCCTTCGCAGTTCCGTTAGATCAAAAAATAGGTGATCAGAAAAGATCAGTCTTAACATTTCTCATCATTATCGTACCTATAAATATCCTTATTTAAAAATCATCTACGTTAAATTCTCTAAAGAATTAATAACATTTGAAGGGAAAGTTGCGCATAAATCAAATTACAATTGCTGAAAAAGTTGAATTTTTAATTTTAACATAGTGTAAACTCCTTCCAGAATAATTTCATTCGAAGTTTTTGTTTGAAAAAAGATGATGGAGTAAATGATAGAGTAGATTAGTCTTTACCCTACCTATAACAGTATTGTATGTATATTTCCTTGTTTACAAATCAACTGAGTTGATTTTAAAATCAAATGAAAGAAAAATTATTCAAATTGTTCTTACTGAAAAAAATTGAATTATTAATTTTAAGACTATGCAAATTTTTTTAGAATAATATCCTTCGAAGTTTTTGTTAAAAAAAGGATGTAATAATAAATTAGTATTTATGTTACCTCTCAATGTAGTACCTATAAATTCATTTTTTAAAAAAATCATCTGCATTGAATTTTCAAAAGAATTAATAGCAATTGAAAGGAAAACTGCTCATGAATGAAATTGATTTGGCGCAAAATGTTGATTGTTTTAAATTTTAAGACAGTTTAAATTTTTTCCAGTATAAATTCCTTCGAAGTTTCTACTTTTAAAATGTTGAAAGATTAGATAATAGCATAACTCAGACTTAACATTGCCTATCATAGTAGTACCTATAATTTTTTTATTTCAAAATCTTCTGCGTAAAATTTTCTACAGAATTAATAGCGGTTGAAAGGGAAATTGCATATAAATAAAATTACAATTGCTGAAAAAATTGAATTTTTAATTTTAAGTCAGTGTAAATATTTTTCCGAATAATTTTCTTAGAAGTTTCTGTTGAAAAAATTTTGAGAGTAGATAAGTCTAAATTTCATCCATCGCAATTGTACCTATAATTTTCCTTTTTTCTAAATCATTTGAGGTAAATTTTCTAAAAAATTAATATCAATTGAAAGAAAAATTGCTCATAAATGAAATTATATTTGCTGAAAAAGTTTCACTTTTTATTTTAAGATAGTGTAAATTGTTTCCATAATAATTTCCTTAGAAGTTTCTGTTTAAGAAAAGATGATGGAGTAGATAAGTTTTGGCATTGCTTATTACAGCGTTATATGTAAATTTCTTTATTTATAAATCAACTGAGTTAAATTTTGTGATAGAATAAATAGCAAATGAATGAAAAATTGCCCATAAATCAAACTGCTCTTGATGAAAAAAATTGAATTATTAATTTTAAAATAATGTAAATTTTTCCGAATGATATCCTTCGAAGTTTTTGTGAAAAAAAAGGTGAAATAATAGATTAATCTTAAAGATAAGTATCAATTAGTACCTATATATTTTTTATTTAAAAATCCTCTACTTTAAAATTTCTAAAGAATTTATAGCAGTTGAAAGAAAAATTGCACATAAATAAAATTAAAATTGCTGACAATGTGAAATTTTTAATTTTAAGATGGAGTAAATTTTTTCCAGAATAATTTTCTTCAAAGTTTTTTTTTTTAAAAAAAAAGGTCAAAGAGTAGGTGATAGAGTAAATAAGTTCTGAAAATTATCTCAATTCTATAGGTACTAACCTATAACATTTTTAATTTAGAAATCATCTGCGTTAAATTTTCGAAGTAATTAATAGCGGTTGAAAGAAAATTCCGCATAAATAAAATTGTGATTACCAAAAAAATTGATTTTTTAATTTTAAGATGGAAATCTTTTTCAGAATGATTTCCTTAGAAATTTCTGTTGAAAAAATAAGAGAGTAAATCATTCTTAATGTCATCCATCGCAATAGTCCCTATCATTTTCATTTTTAAAAAATGATTTGAGATAAATTTTCTAAAAAATTCATACCAGTTGAAAAGAAAATTGCAGATAAATAAAAATTGCTTTGGTTGAAAATGTTGATTTTTTTTTTTTAATTTTAAGGCAGTATAAATTTTTTTCCTGAATAATTTCCTTCGAAGTTTCTACTTTTAAAAAGATGAAATAGTAAGTTATATTGTAAACCAATCTAAACATTGACCATAATAGTTGTACTTTATAAATTTCTTTATTTAAAATTCATCTAAGTTAAATTTTCTGAAGAATTAATAACGTTTAAAAGGAAAATTGCACATAGATCAAATTACAAATTACTGAAAAAGATGATTTTTTAAATTTTACGATGGTGTATATTTTTCATGAATAATTTCCTACAAAGTTTTGTTTTTAAAAAAGGGAGGGGGCGTTGAAAGAGTAGGCGGTAGAGTAAATCAATCTTAATATTGCCCATCATAGTAGTACCTATATTATTTTTAATTTAAAAATCATTTGCGTTAAATTTTGTGAAGAATTAATAGTATCTCAAAAAAAAAATTGCACATGAATAAAATTGCTAAAAAAATTTTAAATTTTCACTTTTTTTCTTAAAATTCTTTAGATTTTTTCATTTTTTCGAAGTTTTGTTTTAAAAAAAGTTGAAAGATTAGATGATAGAGTAGATCAATCTTAACAATGCCTTACAATGCCTATAAATTTCTTTATTTAGAAATAATCTACATTAATTTTTCTAAGGAATTAATAGAAGCGGAAAAGAAAATTGTACATAAATAAAATTGTTATTGCTGAAAAAAAATTTCAATTTTTAAGGTGATGTAAATATTTTCAAGAATAATTTCCGTAGAAGCTTCCATTGAAAAAATAGGTTAGAGTTGATCAATCTTACTGTCAACCCTGACAATAGTACTTATAATTTTCTTTGTTTTGAAATCCTTTGAGATAAATTTTCTAAAAAAAATTAATAACAGTTGAAAGGAAAATTGCACGTAAATGAAATTTCTTTTGCTAAAAATGTTGATTTTTTAATTTTAATGCGGTGTAAATTTTTGCCAGAATAATTTCCTTCGAAATTTCTACTTAAAAAGGTAAAAGAATAGGTGATAGAGTAAATCGGTCTTAACTTTACTCGTCATAATACTAGCTATTTTTTTTAATTTAAAATCATATGCGTTAAATTTTCTGAAGAATTAAAAGTGGATGAAAAGAAAAATACCCATAAATAAAATTACAATTCCTGAAAAATTTTAATTTCAAGAGGGTTTACATTTTTTCTAGAATAATTTCCTTCAGAGGTTTGGTTTAAAAAACGATGAAAGAGTAGATGAATCTTAACAATGTCCTATAATAACTTTAAATATCGTTATTTAAAAATCATATGTGGTAATTTTTCTAAAGAATTAATAGGAATTGAAAGGAAAATTGTAAATAAATGAAACTGCTTTTGTCGAAAAAGTGATTTTTAAGTTTTAAGAAGGCATAAATTTTTTCCAGAATAATTTCTTTAGAAGTTTTTTTTATTAAAAAAAACGGGATAGAGTAGATCAACCTTTATGTACCTATAATTTTCCTTATTTTAAAATCATTTGAGATAAAATTTCTAAATAATTAATAGCCATTGAAGGGAAAATTATACATAAATGCTTTTGCTGAAAATGTTGATTTTTTTAAATTTTAAGACAGTGCAAATTGTTTGTAGAATCATTTCATTCGAAGTTTCTGTTGGAGAAAATGATAATGGAATAAACGATAGAGTATATGAGTCTTAACATTGCCTGTCACAGTACTATATACAAATTTCCTAGTTTCAAAATCAACCGAGTTAATTTTTCGAAAGAATTAACAGGAAATAAAAGAAAAATTGAGCATAAATTAAATTGCTGTTTCTGAAAAAATTAAATTATTACTTTTAAAACGATGTAATTTTTTTTCAGAATAATATCCTTCAAAGTGTTTGTTTAAAAAAAATTTGAAACAATAGATTAGTCTTAACGTTATCCATTATAGTAGTATCCGTAAATTTCTTACTTTAGAAAATTTAACTCAGATGATTTTTTAAAAAATTATTAGAATTGAAAGGAAAACTGCACTTTCATAAAATTGCCGTTTCTGAAAAATGTGAATTTTTCATTTTAAGATGGTGTAAATTTTTTCCAGAATAATTTCCTTCGAAGTTTCTGTTAAAATAATGGCAAAATATTGATTTAATTTCTCACAACTTAAAGCCACAGCTTTCGTCGTACATTTGTTTCATTCACCTGTAAAATCTTTACTTTTCTTCCCTTCGTTTGACTTATGTTTGGTTTTAGACATTTCCAAATCACCGCTTTGAAACAAATGAAATCTAGTGCAAAGATATATATTCAAATAAAAGCGATATATTAAAAAATGTATTGGTAGAATAATTCAAAATTAATATTATTTTCATGCATTAAAATTATTTTTAAAGATTCATTACAGTTGAAAAAAATATAGCGAAAGAAATATAAAATGCTATAATTCGTACTAATAATTTTGAATTTTATAGTAGTTTGAAAAAATATCTTTCTTGTGCAATAATTTCCCTTGAGTTTACGGTGGAGAAAATGCAAAATGTTCGATAATTTCGAATTAATTGAAAATTTAATTAATTTTTAACCTTTAAGTAGTTGACAGAAATTTTTCTCGTGACTTAAGAAAAAAGTGTGCAAAATTCGGTTGAATGAAAATTATTGTAGAGATATGTATTCAAATGAAAGCCATATTTAAAAAAATTTATTGGTAGAATAATTGAAAATTAAGATTTATTTATTTTCATTTAATTTTTTAAAGATTCATAACAGTTGAAAAAAATATTGGGAAAGAAATAAAATGTTATCACTCTTATCAATAATTTTGAATAGTAGTTTTAAAAATATGTTTCTTGTGTAATAAACTCCTTTGAATTTACGGTAGAGAAAATGCAAAACATTGGATGGTTTCTAATTAATTGAATATTTAATTAATTTTTTGACTTATTGACAGTACTCTTTCTCTTGCCTTATGAAATGAGTGTGCAAAGTTTGGTTGAATAAAATTTAATGAGAAGATATATATTTAAATGAAAGCGATTTTTAAAAAGATGTATTGGTAGAACAATTCAAAATTAAGATTATTTTTATGCATTTAAATCTTTTTTAAATATTCGTAACAGTTGAAAAAATTATTGGGAAGAAAATAAAATGTTATCACTCATATTAATAATTTTAAATTTTATAGTAATTAGTTTAAAGAATATTTTTCTTATGTAATAATTTCCCTTGAATTTACGGTGGTGAAAAGAAAAAATTTCAATGATTTCTAATTAATTGAATATATAATTAATTTTTAAAATTTGATGAATTCACAGCATTTATTTTCTCTTGCCTTAAGAAATAAGTGTGCAAAGTTTGGTTGAATGAAATTTAGTGAAAAGATATGTATTTAATTAAAATGGAATATTTAAAAAATGTATTTGTTGAATAATTGAAAATTAAGATTAATTTTTATACATTTAAAATTTTTTAAAGATTCGTGACAGTTGGAACAAATATAGTGAAGAAAACAAAATTTTATTCTTCATATTAATAATTTTGAATTTTATAGTAGTTTAAAATATATCTCTCTTGCGTAATATTCATTGAATTAACGGTAGAGAAAAGTAAAAATTTCGATGATTTCTAATTAATCGAATATTTAATTAATTTTTACATTTTGACTAGTTGACAGTACTCTTTTTCTTGCCTTAAGAAATAATTGCTCAAAATTTGGTTGAATTTGACCCTGGTAATTGGGAGGAAACGTTTAACATACATATATACATACGTAGTCACAATAGATTTTATTTAAATTGGAATGAAGCATAAAACGCTCGCCTACGGCGTTCAGAAAATAAATATTAGGACACTCGTTTTGTTCTCTACTTTGCTCAATATCTAAAGTTTGTATGTGTGGTAGAGGAAAGCATCTTATTTAGAGTAAATGCGAGACAGGTTTGCGGAGACCACTCTCACTGGTTTACAGTTATCGCTGTTGTTAGTGTATTATAAAAGAGAAATATCATGATATAAAAAACAGAAATTTAAAAAACCTTTATCTGTCACTTGTATTTGATTTTTGAATGCAAGAAATTTCGCACACAACTTTATGATAAAAAGTGAGGTCCGTATCAAAAGTTAAACCGAATTCCTCAAAGGGATGATCATCCGTCCATCTGTCCATTCGCTTGTATGTAAACATAATAACTGAAATGTGTGAAAATTCATGTAAATAAATTTTTTCATTTCATCTAATTACTAAATTGTAATTCTGTAAGTCAAATTTTTGTTTCAATCAACCAAAATAAAAGCATCCAAATTCTATTCCCGGGTTTCTTCTCTATATTATAAAGCGCAAACGCTGGAATATTGAAATAAAAATTTTAGCATTCTTGGCTTTCATGGCCTCATCCAAGGTCCAAAGTATTATTGACCTTATTGTTTACGTTAATTATTTTTGGTTAAAAACGATTTTATGATTTAAGGACCCTGCTCATGTTAATAAATTTTGACATGTGATTTTGTCTCTAAAATTACAGTTCCGTGTCAAATTTTGGTTTCAATAGGTCAAAATATAGACTTCCAAACTAATTATTTCTTCAATATGCAACGACGCAGAAAACGTTCATAAGCTGGAATCTAAAAGCAATAATTTGAGCATCCATGGCATCCGTAGCCTTACCCAAGGTCCAAAGTTTTATTGACCTTCTTCACATTGATGAATTTTGATTTAAAATA
>JAOUZG010041943.1:2282607-2302313 GCA_026289955.1 Argiope argentata
CGGTTAATGTTTATATATGATTATGAAAAAACCAATATTTTTAATGTTAGGTATGAACTGTGCTAAAAAGGGTGGTTAATGTTTATATATGATTGTAAAATAACAATATTTTTAATGTAAGATATGGTACTGTGTTAAAAAGTGCGGTTAATGTTTATATATGAGTATGAAAAAAACAATATTTTTAATGTAAGATATGGTACTGTGTTAAAAAGCACGGTTAATGTTTATATATGATTACGAAAAAACCAATATTTTTAATGTAAGGTATGATAATGAGCTAAAAAGTGCGAATAATGTTTATATATGATTATGAAAAAAAAACAATATTTTTAATGTAAGGTATGAACAGTGCTAAAAAGTTTGTTTAATGTTTATATATGATTATGAAAAAAACCAATATTTTTAATGTAATGTATGGTAATGAGCTAAAAAGTGCGGTTAATGTTTATATATGATTATAACAACCAATATTTTTAATGTAAGGTATGGTACTGTGCTAAAAGGTGCGATTAATGTTTATATATGATTATGAAAAGACCAATATTTTTAATGTAAGGTATGGTAATGAGCTAAAAAGTTAGTTTAATGTTTATATATGATTATGAAAAAACCAATATTTTTAATGTAAGGTATGAAAAGTGCTAAAAAGTGCGAATAATGTTTATATATGATTATGAAAAAAAACCACCATTTTCAATGTAAGGTATGGTAATGTGCTTAAAAGTGCGGTTAATGTTTATATATGATTATAAAAAAAACAATATTTAAAAAAAACTGGAAAGACCAACATGCGGTCAGAAACTCCTTTAAGGTTGAAGGATTCCATCTATCAATATATCAGCGTTCAAGCATAGAAATATATGCTGGGCGAAATTAAATTAAAATTGTCAAAGCATATAACGAACTGATATATATGAAAGAAAAATTGATCATTTGAGACGATACTTTGACTATATTTTTGATGTTTTTGTGACGATATTTTATACTGCAAGAATACTTTATTTTACTATGGAAACTTTAGATCTATATTTATGACAAGTTGTTTTCCCCCTGTCCAGAAAATCTCCCCCTTTGTCCATATTTTAAGGATATTTTTTTTCCTTAAAATACAATAAATTTTCGAAAATATTGTATTACAATTTCAAAATTCTAGCGATAAGAATTGAAAGGACCTTTCTTGAATTCCAATTTTTCTTTTTTCTGGCTCTACAAAATAACAAACATCATTAGAAAGAGGAAAATAACGAGTAATGGGAAAAATATATTATCGAATTTCAACTTTCGAAAATGTATTGTTTTTCAAAGAAAACGGGGGGGGGGGGGAAATTACCGGACAAACATCTTCATGGAAAAAAAATGAAGATATTTGTTACAAACCATATATATATATAAAAGAAGCGTTTGATTTTTGGTTTGATTTTTATATTATAATGAAATAACAAATGTTTAATTGCATAAAGGATAATTTAGATATTATAGTAACGATCTTTTATTTACTCAGTTTTTCGTTCTTTATTGAAAGAATTTCACTAATCATTTTTAACGATACCTTTTTAAAAAAATATGAAAATTTTTCAAACAAAATTTGAATGTAATTATACTGTTATACTGCTTTTTATGCGTACATATAACTTATCAGGCCAAAAGTTCCGAAAAAAATGGGCACTTAATGGGTTAATATTTCTTTTTGAAGCAATTCGAGTTGAGTCGTGAGCAAACAACGAAAGTAAAATTTTAAATAGCCCTTCACAAGTTCAAACTTCCTTGTCCTCCCGTTGGTGTGGTGCGGAAGTTCAGAGAGGAGGGATGTCGTCCTCATCCTATGAATACGACTCAAAATTGTAAGATTCGGCTCAAAATAGCCTTAGTAATTGAATTAAATTTCAAATTTCATGATACCATCATTTTAGTTCCAAAGGCATATAAATATATTGCTCAGATAATTTTGAATATATAAAACTTTGCTCATGCAATAAATACATCACGAGATTTCTCGTGTTGAAGGGGGGGGAGGGTATATTGCAAAAATCACAGTTAACTTGTGTCATTCTGTAACAAAAAGGGCTAAATACATGTAATCACGTGATGTTTCGATTTTTTGTATTAATAATTTTAATATAGACAAGATTATTTTTGTAACTACATTATATAATAAACATACTAATAAATTCGTGATGTGAGATATACAATGCTCTGGTGAGTAAAGAATTGTACTAAGAGATATATTTAACAAATTAAATATTTCTCACAAAATTTTGAATGTATGAAACATTGCTCATACAATTTATCATGAGATTTCTTGTATAAAATGAAGGAGGAAAATCAGTTAACTCGTGTGATTCAACAAATGGTGCTAAATACAAGTAAACTTAATATCCTTCAACGATTTTTTTATGTATTAATAATTTTAATTTAGTGAGGTTTTTAGATAGCATTATTTTTGTAATTGCGCCATACAAAGATGCACAGCAAAATTTTTGATGTATAATACACAATGAAATGCTGAGTACAAAACTACTAAAAAAATATCAAACTTCGCATAATAATGGGTGACTTCAAGAAGTTTTTCAAAATATTACTTATAATCTTAATTGATTAAAAAAATTTATAATATTAAAAAAAATCTCAAAAACTTTTAAGCATATCGTTGTACAAAAATCATTTTTATACTACTGTAAAATTTTAAAAAATTAATTTTTCAATTATACTTATTATCGGACATTTTATTTTTTCTTTAATTTTAATAATTTTTTCATAACTAATTTAAAACACTTTTGCAGTAATATTTTCCAACGTTATAATAAAAATCAAAATAACTATTATTTCATCAAATTTTTCACTCATATGCTTTATCAAAATTCAAGTTTTTATTCAAAAAAATTACCTTTTTAGGACATTAATTTGAGAACAGAGCTCTCCCTTTTGCTTTTATTAAGGTATGTGACTACACTTGGCATGAATTTTTTGATAAAACTTTCGATACTAGTTAAATTTAGGCATATTTGCTAAAAAAAAAGATTGAATAAACACCTATGAAACCAAAATGTGCCAATATGAGTAGAGACTGTTTTTATTAAAAACTAGCCGCCTTTGGCAACCAGTCGGTTCGCCAGTATTAATGCTCGCTAAAGTTTGCTCGCTAATATTTTATGTAGCTGTGTCTCATAACAGGTTTTTCACCAAAATATTTTTAAACCAAACAAATTTTGAAAATCATATAATTCATTTATAGTATTATTTATGATTATTTTCTTCAGATGATCTGTTCACTGTACTACTCATCTTTCTCTTTCTATCCGAGCAATGATTGTCCCGGAATTGATATTTTACTTAAATGGTGGAGGGAAAGGTCTAAAATTCGGTTTTTATAGAATAATGATATTCAAATTTTCATAAATGGAAACACACTAAACAAATAAAGACACAATTGGTTTTTAAGAGATGCAAAAGCTTAAAAACCGCTTGGAAAATGCCTCGTATAGACGAAATAATGGTGACAAACACACACACACATCTTTTCTTTTCTATCCTTTTTTCTTCACTACTTTTCTTTCTATAAACCTTTTTTTCGTTTTGTTATTACTTTTTTTCTTCCCTGCCCAGACTTTATTTTGAGCAGGCATAGATTAAATATTCATACCGTCTAATAATAAAAGCAACTATTTTCTTTCTTTTTTAAAAATCCCGTTATCTATGAATGAAAACCAACTGACTTCGCGTATTTCTTTCTAAACAAATCATAATTTACTACTTCCTGTTATCTAACTTAGTTGATCTGGGGGGAAGGAAATGAAGATTTTTGGCGGGAAAGCAAGAAAAGTGTCGTTTTAACTATTTTCCTCGCAGTTTTTCCATTTTTTCTCTCCATAAGAACCATCCTCGTTTCTTAACGAAAATATTTTTAAAAAATTAGCCTAATCGGCCGAGCCGTTCTCCAGTTTTGCGCTTAGCAACGCATTTCGAGTTGCATTTTTATTAATATAGATTAGGAAAAGAGTGTGTTTTTGCTAATAAGTGATATAAAGCAAATATTTTCTAGTTTAGAGGTTTGTCAAATGATTTGCTTAAAATATTTCCCGATATCATAATAAATATATTATGTGGTTACAGAATTAAAAAAAAAAACTTACCCTTTTGCTTTTATTAAGGAATGTAACTATACTCGGCATGAATTTTTTCATAAAATTTTCGATAGTAGTTACATTTAGGAATATTTGCACAAAAAAGATTGAATAAACACCTATGAAACTAAAATGCACCAGTATAAGTAGAGACCATTTTTTAAAAATTAGAAAAAGAGCGGGTTTTTGCTAAAAAGTTATACAAGGCAAAAATCTTCTAGTTTAAAGGTTTATCAAATGATTTGCTTAAAATATTGCAGATAGAAATAAGAAATATATAATGTAGTTACAAAATTTTTTAAAAAAATTAGTTTTATATCTATACATTCTTTGAATGTTGGAGTTCGAATGATAACTAAATGGAAATTTTCAATTTTTTCTTCTCATTGTAAATCATTAAAACCACTATAAAATAAATCTTAGTGAATAAATTACTTATTCTCTTGTTCAGGAACTGTAGAACATATTAAGAAATCATTACATTAAATATGAACAAAAAATATGTATTAAATTTTTATTGATGAGATTTTTATAAGAAAATTCTATCCATCTAAAAATAACATCTAAAGATGTAAAATAGCATTAAAACGTATGTAGATGCAAATATAAAAAATTAATATAATTTCCTTAAAACTAGAATTAAAAAGAAAATTTTAACGATTTTATAGAGGAACCTGCTCAAATATTAAATTTTAAAAAAGTTTCTCTTGTTCGCAATAAAATCTACTTTTTAAAGTAGTCTTTAAAGTTATCTGCCTTAACATGATAAAGTTTTAAGACTAAACGGTCTTTCCATAACGTGCGCTAAGTGAAAACAGTTTAAAACAAGTAATATAAAAAGCATTTTTTAACAATCAATTTCTACTTAGGTAATTAGGAAAAATTTAATTTTAGCTACTTTTTATTAAATAGTTACAACTTTTATTTTCGTGTTCTGATTTACAACGGAAGGAGGGGTGCAGTAGTTTCTGAGGGTATGACCCCTGAGCACCCGTGGCCAGAAGTCTGACTTCTAGCTCACACACGTCACAAACCCTTTTTACGGGGCGGACTTCATTCATGCATTTCATTCATTCATCCACAGATCGTAATTTAGAACTGGAACGGAGAAAGCTCATTTCTGACCCAGTAGTATTACTCTCGAAAAGAGAACTTTGTGACCACGACAGATTTAGCGTCCACCACACATATATGCACACACAGTCTTCGGCTGGAGGGCTCGAACTCGCAGCTCAATAGATACGAATCTAACACCCAACCAACCAGGCTATCACGGTCTTATAACGACACTTACTATGAATAATTGATCAAAAAATTATACTAGCGTTAAATTCTCAGTGCCAATTGAGGATTCAAAGCCAATTGTGGTAACGCAAAATGTGCGAATTCTCTACATCAGTAGGGGTTAGCAATACAGATAAGAAATATTTAATTTTCTTTATTCTGTGTTATTTTAATTCGAAAGTACTTCAAAATTAATCGGAAAAATCAATTAATTAACAATGTTTAATTTTAAATGCATTAAACATTAGGAAAATAAACAGAATAGTTTAAAATAATAAGCCGAAAACATGTTAAGCCTAACTTCATTAGTGTGAGGAAATATCAACCGAATTCGTTACTTATTTGTGGGCGGATAAATGAAGATTTTTTGCGAGAAAGTTAATTTTTAATTAATTAATTAAAAAATTAATGAATTAATATTTGAAAAAATTGTATTAGCATCAACCTTTTTAAAAATTCACTTGAACTTGATGGGGTGAATAAAAAGTATTTTAATTATTAAAGATAGAAAATTTGAACAAGATGTATAGGGAGAGTATGAACTAATAGTAGGAATTGAAAAAGAGGAAGTAATGGCTGATGCAATCGAACCAGATGAAAACAAGATAGGTGATGCTTCAGATTTTATTTTTCTATGTCCAAGGCTTCATAATGGAGGCTCATAATGTGTGATTATTATCTCTTTTGGACATCGTAATGGATAAAATCTCTTGGAATACGATCTCTTTGTAATACTTTAAATACATCGCATTTATATATCGCTGAAGTAGCATACTGTGCCTTTTTCCTTTGTAACTTTATGCGCATGGTGAAATTGCGTTTCATGAGATTATTTCCAAATCCTAATGGATCGGTAATGTGCCATTATGCGCCATGTTCTCTTACAGTGACTCCACTGTCTTAAACATAATGTATTTAATTTATTGATTTATGTATTGATTTAATTTATTGTATTTTATTTATTGATTTAATTGTATTTTATTGATTTAATTGTATTAATTTTAATTATTACTATTTAATTTAATTTTAATTATTACTATTTAATTTAATTTTAATTATTACTATTTAATTGTATTTTATTTATTGATTTAATTTATTGATTTAATTTATTAAATTGTAAATTAGTCTTAAAAATGGCTTACTTCGTATGTCTAAAGTTATTTATATATATCTAATGGTTCTAATAAGATATTAAATAATCCTTGCATTATTTTTATATGAAATATATCCAATAATTGCCTAAAGATATCGATAGAGCATATTAAATTCCAATATCTATATCCGTAACTATGGCCATTTTGTAACAATATCCGGATATCAAAGAGTTCTTTGATGCATTAACTTTTTAATGCGAAGTTATTAATTTTCCATTAAGATTTGTCGATTTCCAAATAGTTGACAATCTTAGTTAAGTAATTGCCTATTCTTAACAGTGTATTTAAGACTCCCATATTTTTGGTAGTTAACAATTGGCAACATTTTTTTACAAAAATGTTAATAAAAGACCTTATTTGGAAAATGTTATATTATTCGAACTTGATTATTTCTGCTAGACTTGAATAGATGTAATAAGTCTAAATGAATAATAAAATTGTTGGAAAGTATCAAATTCAATTCTGTTTAATATGAATTTCTCCTCATTTAATGAGGTTTGTCCATTTACAAATATTTCACAATCCTAATAAAGTAACCGCTTTATCTTAACAGTGTATTTAACAATTTCAATTAATTAATTACATTATTTAAAAATATTTTTTATTCTTCTTGATTCTTGGTAGTTAACAAATGGCTACATTTATCTATAAAAATATTATTGAAGAAATGACTTATTTGGAAAATTATATTATTTATATTTGATTCTTTTCTGAATGATTATTTCTACTGGACTTGAATAGATATGAAAAAATCTTAATGAATTAAAAAAATTGTCGAAAAGTATTAAATTTAATTCTTTTTAATATGAATTTCTCATAATTTAATTAGGTTTATTCATTTACAAATATTTAACAATTTCAATTAATTAATTACATTATTTAAAAATATTTTTGATTCTTCTTGATTCTTTGTAGTTAACAAATGGCAACATTTATTAATAAAAATATTATTTAAGAAATGATTTATTTGGAAAATTATTTATTATTTATACTTAAATCTTTTCTGAATGATTATTCCTACTGGACTTGGATAGGAAAAAATCTTAATGAATAAAAAATTATCGAAAAGTATTAAATTCAATTCTGTTTCATATGAATTTCTCATCATTTAATGAGATTTATCCATTTACAAATATTTCACAATACCAATTAATTAATCACCTTATTTAAAAGTGTTTTTGATTCTACTTAATTCTTGGTAGTTAACAAATGGCTACATTTATTTATAAAAATATTATTGAAGAAATGACTTATTTGGAAAATTATCAATTATTTACACTTGATTCTTTTCTGAATGATTATTTCTACTGGAATAGATAAGAAAAAAATCTAAATGAATTAAAAATTGTAGAATAAGAAAGAAATTTTAAAATTGGGAAGATTTAATTGATTTATTAGAAAAAAGGAGGAAATCTTTCTTTTTTCTGATCAGAATTATTACAGATAATTAACATTGAATTAAATAACTTTTTTAGAAAATTATTAAAGCTTAATACCCTAATTTTTTTTTACTTTTAGTTCTTAAAACCCTCTTAACAATTTGTTTTGATACAACTCAAAATCAAAAAAATTATGTTCCAGATTACTGTAACATGCCCCACTTATTTCTTTAGATATTATTCGGATTCCATTTTAGAAAAATTATTTCTTTTAATTTAAAAAGTGTATAGAATATTAAAACCCACAAAGTTAACTTAGTAATATTTCAAAGAAATTCTGAAATTGGAGGATAAATTTTCTGCCATTTGCTAGTGAAATGTCAAAAGTCTTTTTCAAAAAGAACCACTTTTAAATTAATTAAAAACATATGGATGTTCATTTATTTAAAAAAAGGAAATTCTTAAATTAACATAGTATATAGACGCTCATTTATTTAAAAAATCTTTCTAAACTAATTCAAAATATATAGATACTCATTCATTGGAAAAAAATTAACCTCAAAATATATGGATACTCATTAATAAATAAAAAGAATATTGTTAAATTAACTCAAAATATATGGATGCTCATTTATTTAAAAAAGTAGATTGTTAAATTAACTCAAAATATATATATGCTCATTTATTAAAACAAGATTGTTAATTAACTCAAAATATACATATGCTCATTTATAAAAAATAAAAAAATATTGTTAAACTAATTTAAAATATATAGATGCTCATTTATGAAAAATAAAGAACATTGTTAAATTAACTTAAAATGAATGAATGCTCATTAGAGAAGTAAAATTCTTGCATTTTTAATTAATAAGATTGTAAAGAGAGCTGTAGTTAAATTTAACGCAAAATTTAGTGTCTTGGAAATGTATCAGTTGATGAAACAATTTCACAGGGATATTTTTAAGCGGACTGAATGACTTACTTAGACAAAATTTTGATAGGGTAAGAGAGGGGAGGCATACCGGGTGGCCAGAAATTAAACACCCCTACTCTGACCTCCCTGGATATCGAACTACTCAGTGTAAAGGCTTGAAAATTTGTGGACATACTATTCAAAAAATGGGGAAACGGATTTCACGAAAAAAAAATTTAGTTCCAGAAATCACCGATAGGTGGCGCTGTACCACTGGACGTATGCTGAAAAGACACAAAAACACGTTTTAAACACATTTTATTTGAAAGTACCAAGCATACATGAAACAAGGACGTTATCGATGCAGGGAATGCTGCTCAATATGGTTCCCTTCCTGAAGATGTAAAATGTGAAGTCTGTGGACAGCTTGTTCAACTGCGGATCGTAACTGGTCATCTGAGATGCTTCTCACATGCAGACTGATACTCTCTTTCAAATCTGCCAAGGTTATCAGACGTTCTCGATAAACAAGGTTTTTTAAGTGTCCCCAAAGCCAAAAATCACACGGATTAAGATCCGGTGAACGAGATGGCCAAGTTGTCGGAAACGCGCGACTGATTATTCTGTCAGTGGTGAAATGTTGGCGAAGAAACTGTTGCACAGGGAGTCCAATGTGTGGAGGTGCTCCATCTTGCATAAAAGTAATGGTGTCAAGGCATTGGCGCTGCTGCAAATGGGGTACAACAAATGTTTCGAGCATCCTTTTGTACCTGTTGGCCGTCACGGTACATGTCTCAAGGCCATTGGAAGTAACCTCTTCGAAAAAGAACGGTCCAAGGATGAATGTGGCTGTGAATCCACACCAGACTGTAACTTTCGGTGAGTGGAGTGGCATCTCTTGGAAGGTACGGGGGTTTGTCGTGTCCCATATGCGACAGTTATGGGTGTTCACTGTTCCACTGAGGTGGAAATGGGCCTCATCGCTCCACAGAATCTGCCACGGCCACGATGCATCCACTTCAACTCTAGCAAGAAATGTCAATGCAAAGGTCAGTCGCATCTCCCTGTCTGTGGCCAGCAATTGTTGATTAGGGCGGATTTTGTACGGGAAACAATGCACCATTTTTCTGAGTACGTTCCACACTGTGCTATAGGGAACACCCAAGTGTCGTGACACTGCACGTGCACTACTGCAGCCTAAAACATTATCATTGACTGTTCAACAATACCGGTGGCAACATCTTCAACGACATCTGAACGAACCGGTTTGCGTCCTCGACCAGGCTGAACTCCAAAATGTCCAGTTTCCTCGAATCGAGCGATCATTCTCCTGAGAGCTTGTGGAAGCAATGGTCCCTTACGCAAATCCTTAAGTCGGCGAAACTCTCGAAGTGCTGCTGGAGCATTTCCTTTATTCTCGTAAAACAACTTCACAAGCAAAGCGCGTTCTGGCAGCGCGACAGCCATCACTAATAAGAATGACATTCCCCACCTTTTAACATGGCTTCTAACCATGCTTTATGCAAATTTTTCTGGTTACAGTATGAAATTGCAGTTACAACGGGAGTTCTAGCTTCTTTACTATTTTTATTTTCCATAAGGGGCAGAAAAATTAAAAAGGAAGCATGGAAGCATTCCATTCCGCATAAACATTTTAATTTTTATTATTATTTGTGTCTTTTGATCATAGTTCCAGTTGTGCAGCGCCACCTATCGGTGATTTCAGGAACTAATTTTTTTTTCGTGAAATCCGTTTCCCCATATTTTGAATAGTATGTGTACAAAATTTTGAGCCTTTACACTGAGTAGTTCGATATCCATGGAGGTCAGAGTAGGGGTGTTTTATTTCTGGCCACCTTGTACATTAGAGCATGCTACTTTATTTGGGCATCAGAATCTATTGAACAAGTAAAAATATTAAGAATCTTTAAAGATCTACAAATAAGGGATTTTACTCGTCCTGGACAAATATTTCATCCAAATAAAAGTTTCAGCTAAATTTGCTTTACGCATTTTAAATAAAGACCTAGCCTATGCACATACATAGATGCTAGTTCAGCAGCTGAAAATATTTTCAAAGTTATTGGAAACGATGTTGTTAGTGGCGAAATAGGGCTCATAAAAAATTTTATGACATAATGGGTGTAATTTCAAAACAAAAAGTAAATCACAATTTTTTTTTAAATCTATACAAACTCAGAGAAGAGTTATTTGCATATTTTGTTAGAAATTCCCTAAAAAATAATTATTCAAATCAGACAGTTAATTATTTGTGACTATTATTTAAGCGTGTTAAAGTGTTTGATCGTCATAATTCATCGCATTTCTCCAGGATAGCAAAGTAAAAACAACAGCTATTTGTTGTTGCCCTCAATTACAGCATAACCATTTAATGGTACACTTTTCATTATAATATAGCATCTGCATATTGAATCAGAGATAATTGCCTGATTTACCACCGAGAAACTTCTCCTAAATCTCAAGATTTAAAATTAAGTTATTTTTGTTATTCTAAACGTGAAAATAATTCTAATTTGTGTTTAGGTGAGGGGGAGGTTAGTTATTTACAAATATATATTCGAATGACTTAAAAAAATATTAAATCACTGTTATAAGGGTATTGAAGTTGAAGATTTATTTTAGAAAAAAGTAATATAAAAAACAATTTTTTAAATTAATTCCTACTTAGGTTAACAAACAAATTTTTTATTTTGGTTATTTTTTATTAATTAATTACAGTTAATATAAATATGACAGAATCACAATATTTAGCGGTATAAAAGAAAGCGAATTTCCTGGAATTTTCTATTATTATTTATATATATGGTGCTCGAACTCGCAGTTCAAGGGATGCGAACCCAAGGCCATACCAACCAGACTATCCTGGCCTGACAATTACAATTAATATAAATAACTTATCAATAAATTACATTAGGTTGAATTTTAAACGCCAATTGAGGATTCAATGCCGATTGTGGCAATACAAAATGCTTGAATTCTCTACTCAAGTTGGGGTAACGTGATACAGATTAGAATTTTTTAATGTTCTTTATTCTGTATTATTTTAATCCGAAAGTACTTCAAAATGAATGGGAAAAATCGATTAATTAAGAATATTTAATTTTAAATGCTTCAAACATTATAAAAATAAACAGAATTGTTTAAAATAATCGGCCGAAAACATATTAAGCCTAACCTCATTACTGTAGGGGGGGGGGGACAAACTGATTTCGTTATTTATTTGGCGGCAAGGAAATGGAGATATTTGTCTAGAAAGTTAGTTTTGAATTAATTAATAAAAAATCAATTAATTAATATTTGAAAAAAACTGTATTAACCTCGAATGTCATCCACTACTAGCTTTTTTTTAACTTGATTGGATGAATACAAACTATTTTATTAATGATTGAACATTTGAACAAGATATATAAGGAGAGTGTGAGTTAATAGTAGGGAATTGAAGAAAGAAATGATTATTTCTTTTTACTATTTACTACTTACTCGAATTTCTTTGAAACTTATCGCATTTCGTATTAGGACATCGTTTTCAAATCATTCATTTAACTTAAATCAATCAACAGGTAAAATGGATATTTCGGATTTCTTAACACGTTGTCTACCTCGCGATTCGCCCATGGTTCACGCCTACTATTTAACTGTAACCGATTTATTTATTTAAATTGATTACCCTTTCTCCACTAAAGTTAAATGATAATAAAAATATCAACAAATAAGATAGTTAGTATGAATATAATTAGTACAACGTGGCAGTGAACGTGTTTACAAGAAATTATATAACATATATTGAACAAGAGGCGAAATTTAAAAAAAATCATTGGTATGATTTCCATATTATTTGACGCCTGCCGAAATTAAAAATTCAAATCTCATCTGACCTTGATTGGATTCTATCCGAAAATGAAAAGGAAACCATATAATTTCATATTTATGATCTTATGCAATTTATTTTTTACATAATTCATCTTCTAGAAAAGGAATGATTTAAAAGTTAAACTTACTAGTATCGTAAAAGTCCATGATTTACTTAGATTCCTAATTTATGTGAACTTCAAATATAAACTTGATTAAAATGTTAACTGATTTTTACATAATAATATTACACAAACTTTCGGGCATAGGCAGAAAGTAAAAACAGAAATATAAAAGAAAATATTTTTGCTTGAATATTTTAAACCTGTTTCTGTTTTTTTATTCGCACTCGTATATTTTAGTAGGATCAAAGACGTAAATTATTACACTAAAAATAACACGTCACATTTTATGCCTTCTTATCATTTTAGTTCTTCTAAATCGTTAATTTTTAAAAGTTAGATAATATTACCAGAGAAAACTCCGCATTAAACTTATCAAAAACATGTGAAATTTGTTCTTTGAATTATTAACATTTAATTTTCGAAGTATAAATTTAGTCAGTAAAAAATTTTTTAAAAAGCTTTAACGTACAAATTTTATGAGCTTTTTCAAAGCAAATTTATGTTTCTATGCTTATCAGTCTGAAAAAATTACTGTTATAATATCCCCTGCTGTTTGATTAGCTCTCGAAGTGAAAAATCTGATTTAAGATATTATCCTGTGCCTATAAATAACATAAGAAAGGTTAACTCAATTATTTTGATCTGCATAATCTTACAAATAAAAACGACATATGTTATTTTGTATATCTATCAGTTGTTATTTTCTATTAACAGTTGTTATTTTCAACTCCTATCAGTTGTTATTCAATTCCTACTATTAGTTCACAATCTCCCTATATATATATCTTGTTCAAATTTGCAATCGTTAATAAAATACTTTTTATTCATCCAATCAAGTTCGAGTAATTTTTTTAAAACTTGTAGTAGATGACCTATGATGTTAGTACAGTTTTTTCAAATATTAATTCAATAATTTTTTAATAATTAATTAAAAACTAATTTCCTTGCCAAAAATCTTCATTTCCCCGCCTCTAAATAAGTAACGAATTCAGTTTTTTTTCCCACACAAATGAGTAGACTTAACATGTTTTCAGGCGATTATTTTAAACGATTCTGTTTATTTTCATAATGTTTGATGCATAAAATTAAACATTGTTAATAATTCGATTTTTTCGAATCGTTTTGAAGTACTTTCGATATAAAATAATGCAGAATAAAGAAAGTTATAAATATCTAATTTGTTTAACATACGCCGACTGGTGCAGAAAAATCACGCATTTTGCGTTGCCACAATTGGCTTTAAATCCTTAATTAGTGTTGAAAATTCAATGCTGGTATAATTTTTTATCAATTATTTATATTAATTGTAATTGTTATACTGGTATAGTCTGGTTGGTATGGCGTTGGATTCGCATCCCTTGGACTGCAAGTTCGAACCTGCCAGCCAAAAACTCTCCGTGGTTGGTTCACGTTAAATCTGTATTGGTTCCAAATTTCTTTATGTGCAGAGAAATAACTCTGGGGTTACTAGGTCAGAGGTGATCGTTCTATGTTTCAGATCTAAATTAGGATCTGTAGAGGAATGAATGGAAGTGCATGAATGTAGTCCTCCCCGTAAAAAGGGTTTGTAACATATATGAGCAATAAGTCAGACTTCTGTCCTCGGGTTGTCAGGGGTCCACACCATCAGAAGCTACTGCACCCCTCCTTTCCTTGCAAAACCGAATACGAGAACAACAACAATTGTAATTATTTAATAAAAAGTAACTAAAATAAAAATAATTCTTTCTTCCTAAATTTTTCCTATTAACTTAAGTAGGAATTGATTAAAATGTTTTTTTATATTGTTTTCTACTGATATCAGTTATTTCCTCTTTCTATCAGTTGTTATTTTCTACTCATATCAGTTATTTTCTATCCCAATTAGTTGTTATTTTGTACACCTACCAGTCAGCTTCAAGATTTTCCCATCCGAATGGACAATTATATATCAGGTTGGCAACTAAGTCATTGCCGATTTCAACTAAGAAAGAAAATTCAGATATTTTATTAAAACATATAACTTTATTCAATTAGATATTGCCCGTTCTTGTCGATGGCCCTTTTTCATTGTTCTGGCAGTGTAAAAATTCAACGTTCGTAAAATATCTGATCTGTCCTATTAAAAAACTGTATTAGGTGTGATCTGACATCATCCGCGTTATTAAAAATTTTACAATTTAAAGAGCTTTGCATGGAACAAAACAAATGATAATCCGAAGGCGCAAGATCAGGGCTATATGATGGGGATGACAAAACATCCCAACCCAGTTCCAATACATAAAAGAAAAATAAAAGAAAAGTTAAATAAAAGAAAAAAAAGCAGTTATTATGAAACGAAAAGTTTAAAAAAAGTCTTAAAATTACTAAAAAGAATTGTAAACTGTAAATGGATGACAAATTTTAAGGGCGATATATTACTCAAAGTTTACTATCTTCTGAAATGTAATAACCGAGCTAATGTTACAGATTAATTTTACAAAGAAAAAAACAATGAATTTTTGATTCAAAGTATGGTGCTTAGATTTTTGAATTGTCTTATGGGTTTAGAACATACAATTCTCTTAACATCTAAAAATAATAATTGAACACGAATTCAATGGTAATTTATGAATAATACATCATGTATTTAACTAAAAATGCAATACATGTATGCAATAAACTGTGTCGAATTTAAAACTTGTTCTTTAAGGCGACCAGGGACATTTAAAATGACTTTTTGTAATTTTCACATATGAATTTGAAATTTTACAGCCATTATGAGTAACACTATAGGAGATGACATACACAATTTTAAAGCAATTTTTTTATTTATTAATGAGATAGGGGTGTTAATATAATATTAGCGATGAATAACGTTAATGAAAAATGTTCCAGGCGCTCCAAATTTGTTCGAAAGCACTCCAATTTTTATTATTACTTACTCTAACCCTTTTGAAGCACAAGTTGGGATTAAACTTGAAATTTGAGTATGAAATATCCCCATTAACCAATGTAATAACTCAAAACAACTTAAACTTTTTTTTAAAAAAAATCAGTAGTTTTAAGCTACTATATTGGTTAATTTTGATATTTCGTACTCAAACTTCAAGTTTAATCCCAACTTTTATTACAAAAGTGTTAGAATAAGAAATATTAAAAATTGCAGTGCTTTCGAACAAATTTGAAGGGCAGGGAACATTTTTCCTTTACGTTTTTTATTACTAATATTATATTAGATTAACGCCCCTAACTCATAAATAAATAAATTGCTTTAAAATTGTGTATGCCATCTCCTATAGTATTACTCTTAATGGCTGTAAAATTTCAAATTGCTAAGGTGAAAAATTTCCAAAAGTCATTTTAAAGATCCCTGGTCGCCTTAAACAACTAAAATTATTAATTGAACACGAATTCAACTGTAATTTAAGAATAACACATTATGTATTTGACTGAAAATGCAATACATGTACGCAATAAAATTTGGCGAATTTAAAACTTGGACCTCGTTTTTCTGAAGAGAAAATTAGTTTTGGGCTGTTAGCTTCTGTTACTAATATAAAAATAAGAAATTTCTTTACTAACTATCTGCATTTTTTATGATAAAATTTCATATGATCTGGCAATGAAATAAAATTAAACAATAAATGAGTGAAAAGCTAGCAAAGACAAGCAAGTATATTTTCAATAAAATCCGGAGGAGAAAATAATGCCAAAAAACGTCATACAAATGTTATCTTTTATTTCCCCTTTTCCCAAGAAATTTTTTAGATAAGATATTTTTAAGAAATACAAGAAAATACATAAAAAACAGTGTTCAAACCTATCTGCTTTCAAATGTTTCTTAATGTTGTTTTCTGTTAAAAGTGAATAGAAGCATAATAAAGAAAAACTAGAAAATCCTTTAAAAGGGAATATATATATATATATATATTATTTCACATAATGGAATAAAAATAAATAATAAAACCTGGAGGCAGAAGGGGTATTTAGTTAAATCCAACTTAAAAGATATTGGATTACTTAAGAAGAAATCTATTTTATCCATAGTAAACTTTAAAAGATTTTTAGAATTTCCTAAGTATTAAGGATTTTTTTAATTCCTAGAAATATAACTTATGGCTAGTTCTCATGGCATTTGTTTGAACTATACTTCACAAATTCCTATTACAGTTGTGTTTTTTTCACATAAGGATTAGGTAGTCCATTTATCCTCTTATATATAAGTGTCATCAGCGATTTATTTATCTTAGATACAGTAAAACTTTATTTGATTGTCTTTCTAAAGATAAACAACAAAAATTAAGACTTATAACTATTGTAGTAAACAATTTTTTTTATAAGCAACACTTCTTACAACAATTCTTACTTATTTACTTACAACAATTCTTATAAGACTAATTATTTTAGTAAACAACTTTAGCTTTGGCAGATTAAACACTACTAATGCAAGTATATGCGAAATAACCATTTTTAAAATTAATATGCTAGTAATACTATATAATTAAATAGTATCAAAAATCATAAATTTAAAAACATGTTGAATATCTCAAACGCAGACATTTTTTAAATATTTTGAGTAATAATTTTGCATTTCTTTTTTTATACGGTTTATATGCATAAAAGCAACCGTTTAATTAAAAACAAAATTTTAATTATTTTAGGATATGATGAGTGTCTGTGAATTGCAACTTTATTAATAATTTGTAATACAACTTTAAAGAATTAAGAATAAATCCAAACATTTTATTTGTTAATTATCGATTCATTAATCAACTAATAATTCATCGATTGAAAATGATTCCGAAATCCGATATCACGAATAGGATATTCCTGGAAAGTGATCTCCGCTCACAAAAGATTCGAGACTTGCTCAAGTTCAAAAATGACGTAAAACTGAATTTTTGTGTCATATAAACAAATTACTTTTTAATTGCGATGATAGAGAATAAATTATGAATTTTATAGAAAAACTTGTAAATATAAGTGACGTATAAATGAGAAATACATATATGAATTTATTCATTAACCAACTAATAATTCATTGATTGAGATTGATTCCGAAATCCGATATCATAACTCACATATTCCTGGAAAGTGATCACAACTCACTAGAGATTCGAGACTTCTCAATATCCGAAAACAACTTAAAACAGAACTTTTGTGTCATATAAACAAATTACTTTTTAATTACAATGATTACGAATAAATCGAGACTTTGATAGAAATACTTATAAATATAAATGACGTATTAATGAGAAATATATAAAGGAATTTATTCCTTTATTATTAATTAACTAATTAAGCAATAATTCATCGATTGAGAATGATTCCGAAATCCGATATCACGACTCCCATATTCATGGAAAGCGATCTCCGCTCTCAAGAGATTCAAGACTTGCTCAAGGTCGAAACTGACGAAAAACTTGTTTCATATAAACAAATTACTTTTTAATTACAAAGATTACAAATAAATAGAGTCTTTGATAGAAATACTTATAAATATAAATGACGTATAAATGAGAAATATATAAATGAATTTATTCCTTAATTATTAATTAATTAACTAATAATTCCTCAATTGTGATCAATTCCGAAATCCGATATCTCAGTTCACATATTCCTAGAAAGTATTCTCTGCTCTCAAGAGATTCGAGTCTTCCTCAAGAGCGAAAATCACGTAAAATCGGAGCTTTGCACCATATAAATGAGGTACTTTATAATTACAATGATTATACTGATTACGAATAAATCGAAACTTTGATCAACGACTTATAAATATAAATGACGTATAAATGAGAAATATATAAATGAATTTATTCCTTAATTATTAATTAATTAACTAATAATTCCTAGATTGTGATCAATTTCGAAATCCAATATCACAGTTCACATATTCCTAGAAAGTATTATCTTCTCTCAAGAGATTCTAATCTTCCTCAAGAGCGAAAATCACGTAAAATCGAAGCTTTGCACCATATAAACGAAATACTTTATAATTTTAATGATTGCGAATTAATCGAGATTTTGAGGGAGCGACATATAAATGACGTAAAAAATGAGAAACGTATAAATGAATTTATTCATTAATTATTAATTAACTAATTTTGTGTGTTATTTCGTCTTTTTATTTCATTAGTAATATTGAGAAAAGGGATGTTGTAGTATATCAAATTAATGGAATTTCATGTTGTTTTTCTTAGTTGATTTCCCACGTATTATAATCTTTGGGAAAGAAATTGTTTCATTTAATTTCGCTTTCCCAAAACGTGTAAGTCCTTCGTAAAAAAAATAATAATAAAAAAATTGATATTTAGTCTTTTCATTTACATCAACCTTTGCAGTCCTAAAAATAATTAGATGCAAAATTATTTACGTAATACTTTCTTTTTTCACCCTTTCTTTATTGCTATGAAAAATATATATAATTTTTTTAATCGAATTTCTTTGAAAAATTCATCTACATCTCTTAACCATTATGTAGGCGTTTTTAGCAATTAAATTTGAAAAATAAAAATAAAAAACGTCAAAATGATGCACAGTCTTGAATGTCGAGTTACACTCGACATCAGACCGCAAAGGGTTAAAATTGATTGTTCAATATTTTATAATTCCACAAAAAATATTTTTCAATGAATATCGCATGATATTTCCTCTTTTTTTTAAAAAAATAATTATATATATTGGGAAAATGGATGTAGAGGTATATCTAATTAATAGAATTTCCTGTTGTTTTTCTTAGTTGATTTTTGACATATTATAATCTTTGGGAATGAAATTATTTCGCTTAATTTCGTTACGCCAAAATCCTTCGTAAAGAAAAAAAAAATTTCAAATAATTTTTGTATTTAATACTTTCATTACCATTTAAATTGCTTGTACAATATTTTATTATGCCT
>JAOUZG010041943.1:2309037-2319733 GCA_026289955.1 Argiope argentata
TAGTAGGAATTGAAAAACAAATAATCTGCAACGTATAAACAATTAATATCGCGTACAAATAATTGGAGAGTGTTGTATCTATGGGTGAAGGAACCCTCACATACTGCCCACACAAAATTCCGCTGTAGATTTCTAAAGGATAAGCGTCGTTGCCATCATATATTCAGGACACATCTTTACCTGCAATGGGTGTCAACGATCTTTCCGTGCCTCTTAGGTGTCGATGGGAAATAGCATCTGAAACAACCTGGGAAGTTAGTAAATAATCGCTACTTTAGAGGAAAAATGCACAATTGAAAAAAAGGACAGGAAACAAATGCTTTGAAGAAACTCTTTCATTAATTATATCAGCATATCCTTTGAAGGAAAAGAAATAATTTATGATCAAAATAATAATGAATGAATGAAGGAATAAGGAGTTGAATAAAAAAGATGAAACAAATGGTAAAATGTCTTGCTGATATTAAAATTATAAATTCAGAATACGTATCTGCAAAAAATTTTAATTTAAACAATTCTTTTAAGCATTAATCAAAATATATTATAGAATTTTAATAAATGAATGAGAGCTCTTCTAAAAAACTATTTAAATGATAAATTCAAAATGTCGATCTGACCAAAATTTAAATTGAAACAATATTTAAAAATATCAGAGAAGTATTACAGAATTATATTTTAATAAATTATTTGGGCGCGCTTCAAAAGAACTATTTTAATTATAAATTCAGAATGGTGATCTGCTAGAAATTTAAATTTAAACTAAAACCATATTCAAAAATATCAGAGAAGTATTACAGAATTATATTTTAATAAATTGTTGGGTTCGCTTCTAAAGAACTATTTAAATGATAAATTTAGAATGCTGATCTGCCAGCAATTTAAATTGAAACAATATTTAAAAATATTAAAAAACGTCACAGGATCATGTTTCACTAAATTAAACGAGTGCTCTTTTAAGGAGTTATTTAAATAAATATAATGTAAATATCTTTTGTAGTCTTTGTTTAATAAAGGTGTATAGCGAACATGCATATTAAAAAAAAGTAAAGGGTATACTTTTTTCAAAAAAATATACTTAACCCCTTCAAGGACCATGTGGAGTATACTTCCCAACAAATTTATCAATCTTCAGATGAAATTATATGGATTGGGATAACTTCTGACACATTTTTCAACAAGGCAGAAAGATGCTTCAGTGCCTTATCTCACACAAAATGCCTTTTCTTGATTTATTGCTTAATTATTAATTAACCAAATTAATGAGTTAATCAAATTAAATTTATTTAATAAGCCGAATGAATCAATTTTCTTAAGCCAATCTCAATCTTAAAAATATTTTAACGTATAATGACTAAAAAATGCCTTTTAAAGGGTTAAAATAATAATCAAAGCATATAATAACATGAATATTAATATAGTTTTTTATGGCTCAAAAAATCTAAATATATTATTGGTGCTCTGGACGTAATTCATAAATTCTGTCCCTTGTTATCACTTATCCGTGTATCTACTGTTTGAACTCTAAGGTAAAAATGATGGATATCTCTGACAGAGCATCATTATTATTTATTTCTAAAAAAAGGCATAGTACAGGGTGTCCAAAAAGTTCCCGTAGTGATGATTTGTGAATTTATTTTACAAAAACAATAGGTTTAAAAAGAATTATTTTTATGCCAATGATAAAAAGCACTTTTAACATAACTAAGAAAAAATACTGAGCTTACATTTATTATAATTGTTCAAAATGTCCACCCCTTTCTTGGAGACAAAGCTGAACTCGTTTGCGCATGTTTTTCGAAACGCGTTTTATCATGCTAGGAGTGATTTCTTGTATCCTTTGGGTAATTGCGATTTTCAAATCATCTACTGTTTGAGGATCCCCTTCATAAATTTTGTCCTTTAAATATCCCCACAGAAGAAAGTTCGGGATGGTCAGATCTGGGGATCGACATGGCCAAAGATTTTTTGATATAAGTCGATCGCCGAAAAAAGCTTCAAGCATGTCCATGGTTTCATTACTGGTATGGTAAAATTTAATATAATTGAAAAAAAATCATGGAAAATGATTTTTTTAAATTTGGAGTACGGGAACTTTTTGGACACCCGGTATTTTGAAGAGTGTAAACTTCGAGGCTAGTTTTATGTGGGAAAAAAACGACGATACTTTCATATTACTGTAGTCATTTGAAACACAATATCACGTGGTTCAAAAATAGTTTTTTCAATCTGCTTTTAGAGCTGACACTCAGTTCACAGAAGAACAATTAAAAGCTGACTTTGTAGTCGCGCCCTTTAAGCCAATAATAAACTTTCTAATTTTCCTATTAGAATTAGATAACAATATTCTTTGACAAGATTTAAAAAAATCTTGTCAAAGAATATTGTTATCTAATTCCGGGTGTTTCGGTCGGTTTTTTGGACATTCTCATGATAATTTCATTCCTGGTTTAAGCACACTCAATAACTTAAAATAACTAGAAACGAGTAAAACAACTGTTTAACATGAGGAAAAATGAAACAGCTTGTTCTTCAGCATAATCACCAAATTTGGCCACTTTTCTCGTTTTGAAAATAAGCAAATTCTTTATAACATATTCATTACTGTACCATCTAATTTATTATGAATAATATCCACTTTGGCAACTTTTCATTTTAAAGCTTAGTATTAGACATAATTTATTTTTGTTTGCAATTTCTCAATATCAGCTATTTTTAAAAACAGAAGTTTAGCATGTTAGATTAACGTCCCGTTTTGAAGCAACACTACAGATATTCTTTGAAGGACATCATAGTTTTGAACCGTAGTTAAATGACGAGGACAGCACAGGCTCAGGAACACCCTCTGCAAGGTTGGACTCAGCAACGGTGGATTTAAGATACATTCCCTCAGGGTGGTTGTCAAAATTTCGAGGCGACATATGATTTTATGTAGTTTAATAGAGTTGTTCACACACAGCGGCATTTACATATTTCAATGCCACGTATTCTAGTTTCCCAAAGCACCCACTCCAGTCTTATTCAGCCACGCGCTTCGACTGAAATAAATGACAGTTTTCAGAAGTGTTTTATTTTTCACTTGTATTCGGAATAAATGGCCTATCAATAAGCCTTATTTCCTCCACTAATAATTAAAAAGAATATATATATTGTCGCGGAGGATAGAAATGCAAAATCCAATAAAATAATATCATTTAAAAAATATTACTACGAAAATCTAAAAAATTATTACTGCAATAAGTTAATTTTTCCATTCGTATTATCCCCCAGGGGGGCACTTCGAAATTGGGATAAGATGTTTTCGGCATGGTGGTTGGATCTCGCCACCCTGAAGAGTACACTAAGAGGTGTAGGTAGGCTCCTCCCATCGATGACGGGACGTAATTCCTACGGGAAGAGTTAAACCGTGGCCAGTGATGACCCTGAGGACTCAACCACAGTTCCCACCAGTTCTGCTGTTGCAGCAGTCCAGCCATTCAGTTTTAAGGTTTAAATCCGAGTGTTTTCGTGGCGGGGTGATGATATGACTTTCCATTCATCTCAGAATACAAATAAAGTTTTTTTAAAGATATGTGATTTACTATTATGCATTTTTATTTTTAATATTTATAAATGTTAAAATAACTGTTTATGCATGCTTTGAATGATATTTTCATTTAGAATGTGTTCTCTCTCTACCTTGTTTATTTTGTTGTGTGATATGAATTTTTCAGGAATTATTTCTTAAATCATCTTCATAAAACAACTTTTTATTATTTATGTGCTGACACATATTATTTGTATACTATATATTATGAAACATTATAATACAAGATCACAATTGCGTTATTTTAAAGTAATCCTTTGAAAGTTATTAATGTTTTAAAATCATGTTAACATTATTTGGAGTATTAGTTTGTAATTGTTTTTGTTTATCTCATACACAATTTCACATTAAATTAATTCTTAAAAAATGTGAATTTTACTTTTAATGTGATTATGTTTTACTAATAACACTCATGATATGTATTTATTCTTATGCTATACCACCATATTTTATTGTCCATATATGTAAATTTGTTCACATTATCATATTTCCTGATATATATGTTCACTAATTCCTGTTTAAGTGTATTTGTATTATCACATGCATGATTTTTCTCACATGTTACGCCTTTGTATAAATTATAATCATTTTATGTTTTTACACACAATATAATTTAATTATTTTTGTGTAATATAAAGTGCATATTGTCTACACAGAAAATTCATTTGTGGTATTCATAATATTTATACATCTTAAGTTAGTTTTTTTTATGAGAATGTATGTATCACAACATTTTAATACAGTATTCAATGGGTTATTTTATGTAATTTGAAAACATTTTAATATTGTTAGTCAAATAATTTGACATAGCATTTAATTTTAATATATAATATTTGATATAAAATATTTTCATAATAGTAGACAGGACTGTAATATTTTATTTTCACATTTCGTTATAAATGAAATGAAGATTCATAGATAAATTTGAATTAAAATCTTCGAGAAAAAAATCATTTAAGTTCTGTTACTAATTTGAATAAACTAAACAATTCCATGCTATAATTTTTTAATTTATAAGTATGAATATTATTTGTTAAAACCTCTTATTAATTACTTAAAAAGAGGCATATTGCGTAAAAGAGAAATTTTTTGACTTTCTAACGAGAGAATAAGAATATGCAAAATCGTAGACAACTTTAACGATATTAAATAATACTAAACTGATCTAAAAATATTAATAATTTTAAACCAAATGAATAAAAAAACAATTATGGTCTTTTATTATGACATTTTATTAATAAAAATAAAAGCGAACATATTAAGACAGAAGCAGATAATAATCTATTAATTAATAAAAAGTAATAATTCCGGTCAGCAAAATTTCAAAAATAGAAATCATAAATAAAATGTAATAAATTCTGAAATGCTTATTATGATAAATCAAAATTAATTCAAAATTAATAAATACATTTTAAAAGAATGAGCAATTATTTGTGCATATAGAATGTAATTAATTGAAAAAGTTTTAAATATTTTTCAATTATTCAAAATTTGAGATGTTTTTACTAGTGATCGTCTATCAATCTGGACAGAAAACAGAATTTAAAACATACTTAAAAAATATAGAGGTTAGTCAATTTATAAGTTTTACAGATAAAATCAAATGTTTCAATTTAGAATATTATTATTTAGCAGCAGATATACAGCAATCGTTTAAACCAAATCAAAATATGAAACTATCCAGATAAATTTTTCTCCTTTTTTTGAATACGTATAATGAATTTAGGAAATAAGCGTATCACTTAGCAATAAATGCTCATAATCCATTTTCATTAAACCAAAATATGAAAATTCATCAATGAATTTCTTCTTTTTTTGAATAAGTGCAATAGATTTAATGTCATAATTAAAAGTTAAATTGAATTGAATATTTACAATTGAATATTTAAGAAAAATTCTTACTAGTGTCAATTTCTCTACCTGGAGAAAAAACAGAATTTAGAATATACCCAGAACAATAGAGAAATTTGTCAAATTATTGCTCTTTCAGATAAAATCAAATTTTTAAATCTAGAATATCTTTAAATAGTAGAAGCTCATTAATCCTTTTCTTTAAACCAAAACGAGCTAATTCATCAATAGGTTTTCTTTTTCCTTCTTTTCCTGTATATGTACTTAAAATTGTAATAATTAAAAGTTAATTTTAAATTATTGAATAATTAAGAAAAATTCTTACTAGTGATCACGTTTCTATCTGGTTAGGAAACAAAACTTAAAACATACCCTGAACAATTTAAAAATATGTAAAATTATTAATCTCCAAATGAAATCAAACGTTTCAAGTTAGAATATCATTTAGCAATTAATTCATATTAATCCTTTTCATTAAACCAAAACGTATTAATTCATAAATAGGTTTTCTTTTTCCTTATTTTCCTGTATATGTACTTTAAATTGTAATTATTAAAAGTTAATTTTAAATTATTGAATAATTAAGAAAAATTCTTAGTAGAGTTCATCTCTCTATCTGGTAAGGAAACATAATTTAAAATATACCCCCAAAAATGTGAAAATTTGTAAAATTATTGATCTTCTAGATAAAATCAAATGTTTCAAGTTGGAATATCATTTATCAATCGATGAACATTGATCATTTTCCTTAAATCAATTATAAAAACACAATCCGTTCTCCCCCATTTTTACATAAGTACATTAAATTAGATGTCATAAGCAAAGTTAAATTTTTTTTTTTACTTTTAATGCATAAAATTTCTTACAACGCTTAACTAAAACAGTAACACACATTATTTTATAAAAACTGATATAATTCGAAATTGTTTGAATTAACACTACACAACCATTTTTAGTCATTATTAGGCAATACATAATAAGCTGTTAATGAGGATTTACATTAAATCAATTTTAATTTTTAACTACCTAACGTAACAAATAAAGGCTTTTTTGTTTAATTTATATGACAGTTAGTAAAAAGGAAATATTATTTATCTTAAAGCTAATATAAATGTGCGGAATGGAGCAAAATTGTCCAAATTCTTAATATGGAAACTTCATATGTAATAATAACTAAACATTGATAAAATTCAATGAATTTTAAAATTTGAATGAAATGAACTTTACTTGAAGGAAATGAACTTTTAAATTGTTAAAAGTAATAGATTTAAAGACGATATTTAGTGAAATTATTTGAATTTGAGAACTTTTTCCCTTACGGAATGTTTAAAAAATGAGATTTATGGCACTTAAATTACTTTCTTACTGAAATACATTAAAAAGAATGCTCATTTTAGGAAACATAATATGCACTTTGATGCTACATTAACAAATATTTAGAAAATTGACATTTTGCATGTAAACATTTAAGGTATCCAAACACGTTCGAAGAATTTTTTTTTTTTAAAAAAACATGGCGTAAATATACTTGAACCATATTTGTGTTTGAGACTATTCAAAATTAATAAAAGGATGTCAATTTTTGAAATAAGCTTTTAAAACTTTTTGAAAATTAACATTTATTAGCATAAATTAAAGCTAACTCTTTAAAAACTTTAAATTAACTAGCAATTTAACTAGAAATCAGGAAAAAAAAACATCATTTAAAAAAAGTGTTATCTACAATTATTAATAAGAGCATTTAAAAAATTTAACTATGAAATCAAAATTTGTTATGTAAGTTTGGCGTTTTATAAATGAGATTTAGTCAAAGAAAAACAACAAAAGAAAAAATATGTTTTGAAAACTAGTATTGTCTACAATTATCATATTAATATGTGTAATTTTTTTAACGTAGGATACAAAAATTTATTATATAAGTTTGTCATTCTCTAAATGATACAGAGTAGAAAAAAATAACTAATTAAAAACTATATTTTGACATCTAGTGTTGTAGACAGTTATGTTATTAATATGCCCATTAAAAAATATTAAGCAGGAATTTTTTTTTCATTTGAATTTGGCATTCTGTAAATGAATCAAAGAAAAACAATAGTAAACAGTAATTTGATAACTAGTATTATCAATAATTATCTTATTAATGTGTACATAAAATATTTTTAAGTAGGAAATAAGAATTTATTATGTAAATTTGGCATTCTATAAATGAGACTGAGTCAGGGAAATGAACAGTATTTAAAAAACAAGTGTTATCTACAAATACCTTATTAATATGTGTATTTTAAAAAACGGCTTAAGATTTTAAATTCTTGACAAATACAAATATAACAATTAATATAAATTTTACATTTTTTAAATAAGATTGAGTCAGAAAAAAACAATATATTGAAAACTAGGGTTATCTACAATTATCATATTAATCTGTGCATTTAAAAAGCCCTGCTTAAGGTAGAATTCTTTGCAAATACAAATAAAACAACTCATTTCTTTCTTTAACTTAGTAATATAATGAACTATAATCTCTAAAAAGGAAGAAAAATAACAAAATGCATTAGATAAAATATTAGAAATAACAATTTTTTTCCACATTTATTATCAAATAAATTTTATTCATAAATTTTTAAATTTTTCCTTTTTAGAGGTTATAAATAAAACGAATTTCATTATTTGTCTGTTATATTCAGAATTTAGAGGTTGTTGCTATCTCTTACGTCATTATTAATGCCAAACAGTGTAGACTTTTCCATAAATTCGTCGGTAATTTAGCTACGATGTTTGTATAATCAGAGAATGAAGTTGGGAAAGCCGAAACAGCTGAATATGTGCTACTTGCTCTAAACGCCTCATGTAAATATGACCAACATGCATTCTGTTATCAGTTACATATGTTACTTCTGTATTTGAAAGCACCCTTATCGTGTAGTAGATCAGCTTTCAATGAGTGTTTTTTATGGAATAGAGGGTCAAATTTGAAATCCTACAACCCTGAAGTTGAGATCTTAACACTACGACCACCCTTTATAAAGAATAAATTAATCTTATAAAACATTGATGAAATGACTTATTAAAAGTAAATTAAATTTCTTTAAAAAGATAGAGAGTAATTTTTGCAGCGTTTCTTATCCTTATTAGAGATAAATTAAAAGCTTCTAAATAATACAGCAATAAAAAGATTCAACGTAAAAACATTCAGAAGTGCAAATATGTTTTCAGGAAATGACTGGGGAAAATATAAATTGAATTCCAACTATATTGCGTGTTATATCCAAGGATGATTTTACCGAGCTGTCCATTTTCGTTTATAAAATGACAAAAACAATTGTCTATAAAATTAATTTTTGTTTCAAGTGTGCCTCGAAAATTAATTAATAAATGGAAAAGGACTAAAAGATATTTTCCACGCTTTTAACAAAATGTCAAAATTGAATTATCAAAATGGAAAGGAATTTGATAGGCAATAGACTGATAGGCTAGATCTGAAAGATTCAGAAATTAATGGATATGGAGCTAATTTTAATTTATTTTGCTCGGAATAATTGAAAAATTTTATCTTGAAGTACTTATAAAAATGATCACTGAATAATAATGTGACAAAGAAAACTGCATATGTGAAAAGAATAAATATTCAATTATCCTTAAAAATAAATGTCAATAAGAAATTTATTATTGTTTTAATTTTAGAATAAATAATTCAATTAAAAAGATGAATAGAAAATAATCAATATACCATATTTTTAAAAAACTGATCTTTAAATTTTTTAAGTCAGACTTTAAAATGTAAGGTTATAAAATTAAATGTAAAAATAAAAACACGTAAATTTTAAAGCAATTTAAAATTTATTAAATTCTGTCAATATTTTGGCACTTATAAATTGGAAGAATTCACGAAACAAATTAGATTACAATAAAATAAAGAATTAAAATTTAATATTTCATATAAAGGTGATAAAGAATTAAGCACCCTTTAAATTCAAATTAATATTCCACATAAATGTGATGAAGGAAAAAAAAATATGAGGAAAAAAAGCAAGAATTATTGGGACATTTAATCCCAGAATTCTTTTTGAATTTCTTTGAAAATACTTTAAAACGATTAATATAAAATTCTTTTCTAACGAAAGTTTGAAAATAATTGAAAAATTCGAGAGTTGTCATACTTTAATTTTCATGAAGGAAAAAAAGCTATTTAAAAAACTGTAGCAGTAATAAAAATGATATAAAAATAAGTTTTCTAATAAAATAGACTTTTAGTTTTCAAACAACAGAATAAATATATCTTTATAAAAAGCATATCTTTATGGGGGATTCAGAATGGGGAAAAATTCATTTTAATTTTAAGAAATTATCGATGAATAATGAAGAAAAAAACACGGATATTTCTTTTTTTAATTAATTGAAAGTCTATTTAATCTTTCTAAAAAATATTGTTAAGAAGTGCATACAATCTATATCAAAGCAATTTAATGGAGATTTAATAAAATTAAATCCAATGACCTGTGCATCATAGCATAATAGGATTACAAGAGGTATTATCAGGAACAGCTCGAAATATGATTGAAACATTTATCACTCGCCTAATATAAGACTTGTCATGCATTTTACTTTCCTAATGGTCAAATGCTCTATAAGTTAGATGAATGAAATTTTGTTTCTGGGCTTTCCACCAAAATTTGTAAATTTCTGTCAAATTTTCTTCAAAAACCGTTCTCAGGTAATTTACCTGAGCTGCTATTCAAGTACATGCGAGTACAATAATGTAAAATTTTAGATAGATAAAAACTGATGTGTAGTAAATTTTGAGAAAAACTGATCTTATTGTTTATCATCTATTGATCTGTACTTCACAAGATATTAAACACAATAATTCAAAAATAAAGCTGTTTGGATAAATGAAATTTGGTAATCTTGTAATAGTTTAAATTTGTGGCAAATAATGGATTCTGTCAGTCAGCACTAAGTACCTAAAAAAACAAACTCCGTGCCCTTCACTATTCTATGAAGAACAAAATGCTCATATGCAGGATTCTAAGCATAAAAATACTAATTCCCGTGATGTTAATTGTCTTACTTAATATCCCCAGTTCTTATATTAGAAGGCGAGGTTAACACCTTTATGACGGAGTATGCAGGATTCTAAGCATAAAAATACAAATTCAAATGTTATTGATTGTTTTACTTAAGATCCTCAGTTCTTATATTAGAAGGGGAGATTAATACCTTTATTAAGGAGTATACAGGATTCTAAGCATAAAAATACTAAAT
>JAOUZG010041943.1:2319743-2341922 GCA_026289955.1 Argiope argentata
TCTTACTTAATATCCCCAGTTCTTATATTAGAAGGCGAGGTTAACACTTTTATTAAGGAGTATGCAGGAGAGTTTTGGGGAGACCAATATCTCTACTTAAATTTACAAATATTTTTTAGATTTAAAAGTTCAAAGTGCCCTCCATAAAAAAAATTATCTCAAAAACAAACGAAAAAAATAAATCTAAAAAAATATTTAAAAAGTATATAAAATAGTAAAATTATATTCTAAAAATAATTTTACTTTTCTCTTGTTTACTTTTCTCTTGTAACTTTTCTCTTGTTTAGGAAACTTAGAACATATTAAGAAATTAATGTACCAATTAGAGCAAAAATTATAATAATAATTATAAAATTTTGCAAATAGCTTTAGAAATATATCACCTAATTATAGAAGTAAAATTAAAACTGTACTCCCTCCACTATTCAAACATTTGGTTACGACTGGATAATAGCACTAAATTGTCAATTTCCTTCTCTTAATATTTGGTGAAGCGTTAAAAAAGTTAGAAAATATTTCTAAATCATTATATTACTTTTACTCTTCTCCAGGAAATTAAAATAATTTAAGAAATTTCTGCACCAAATTAGAACAAAAAATAAAACTACAGTAATACAACTTCGCAAATAGATTAAGAAATCTATTACTTAAATGCAAAATTAAAAAATACTCTACATTCATCTTCCCTCTTAAAATATTAAGCTTCAAATAGTAAAAAGCACGAAATGTTCAATTTTTTTCTCAAAATATTTGGGGAAGCGTTTAAAAAAGTAATAAAGTTTTTCTAAATCACTATATTACTTGTACTCTTGTTCAGGAATCTTAGAAAATATTAAGAAAATATTGTACCACATTTGAAAATATATATATAGTTTTAAAAAATCCAAATTGCTTAAAAATATATTATATTATTATAAAATTTAAAAAAATAATACATATTTCCTTCCCCTCTTTAAATATCGGAGTTTGGCTTACTTAATGTCAGGAAATTTTCAATTTTCTTCCCTGAATGCTTTGTGACGCACTGAAAATGTTACAGAATAATTCTAAATAACTATATTACTTGTTCCTTTCTTCAGGAAACATAGAACACTTAAGGAAATAACTACACGAAATTTGATAAAAAAATATAATTAAATAAATAAAATTGCATATAGCTTAAGAAATGCATTAATCTAATTATTGGATTTAAAATAATTTATTTTTGAATCTCCTCGATAAATATTGGAGTTTGACTAGTTAATAACACGAAATTTTCAATTTTTTCTCTACATATTTTGTCAAGCATTAAAACAGTTAATGAATATTTGTAAATCATTATATTACTTTTTGTTCTCTTGCTATGGAAACTTAGAACATATTAAGAAATTACAATACCATATTTGAATAAAAAATATTATTATAATAATAATAATAAAATTTTCCTAAATAGCTCAAGAAATTATTACCTAATTATATAATTAAAAAAAATCTATATCCCTATCCCCTAATCAAATATTCTGGTTCGACTAGGAAATAATATGATAGTTTCAAACTTCCTCTACGTGGTTGGAGTAGCATTCAAAAATTACAGAATATTTTTAATCTCTATATTACTTATTCTCTTGTTCTGGGAGCTAAGAACATATTAAGAAATTATTTATACCGAATTTAAGCAAAAAATATAATTATAATAACTAAATGTTCAATATAGTTTAAGAAATAATATAACATACTTTTACCAGCAAAAAAAATATTTATATTACCATCCCCCTTTAAATATTGGGTGTCAACTAGTAAATAACAAGAATGTTTCAAATTTCTTCTCTAAATCTTTTGTAAAGCATTAAAAAAGTTAAAGAATATTTCTACATCACTGAATTACTTTTTCTTTTATTAAGAAACTTAGAACACATTAAGAATTCTTTTACCGAAATTGAACAAAAAATATAATTAAAATAATAAAATTTACAATATAAAATATAAATATATTTAATTTACAATTAAATAATAAAATTTACAATACACATGTATTACACAATTATAGAATTAAAAAATAATTTCATATCCTCACCCTTTTTTAAATATTGGAGTTTAACTAGTTAATAACACGAAATTTTCAAATTTTTTCTCTAAATATTTTGGGAAGTATTAAAAAAGTTAAAGAATATTTCTAAATCATTATATTACTTGTTCTGTTGTTCAAGAAACTTAGAACATATTAAGAAATTTTTATCAAGTTTTAGCAAAACATTTAATTAGAATAACGAAATTTTCCAATCTGCTAAAGAAATATATTACCTAATTAAGGAGTAAATTTATAATCTATACTCCCATGACATCTTTTAGAATTGGCTTTCGACTAGTAATAACAGGTTTTCAATTTTTTCTCTAAATATTTGCTGTTATATTAAAACCATTACAGAATATTTCTAAATCAATATAATACTTTTATTCTTGATCAGAAAACTTAGAACATAATAAGAAATTAAAATGCCCAATATGAACTAAAAATAGAATTAAAATAAAATTTTCTGTATAGATTAAGAAATGTATTACCTAACTGTATTATTAAAAAAATATTTATATTCCATCCCTTCTTTAAATATTGAGTTTTACTTGTAAATAACAGAAAGTTTTCAATTTTTTATATAAAGGCTTTGTGAAGCCTTAAAACCATGACAGAATAATTTTAAATCACTATATTACGTGAACTCTTATTTAGGAAATTTAGAACATATTAAGAAACTGATACCAAGTTAGAAAAAAATTATTAGAATAATAAAATTTTCCAAATAGCTTAAGAAATACATTACATTATAAGATAATTAAAATAATTTATATTCCTATCCCTTCTTTAAATATTGAGTGTCGACCAGTAAATAACTAGAAATTTTCAATTTTTTTCTTTGTATGTTTTGTGAAGCATTAAAAATGCTAAAGAATATTTCTAAATCATTTTATGACTTGTTATGTTGTTATGAATCTTAAAACATAATAAGAAATTTTTTACCAAATTTTAACCAAAAATATAATAATAATAATAAAGTATTCCAAATAGTTTAAGAAATTATTAAATAGTTACCCAATTGAAAATATATATAATCCTATCCCGTTTTTTAAAAATTAGATTTCGACTAGTAAATAGGACGAAATTTTCATTTTTTTTCTCTAATTATTTGGAGTTGAATTAAAACAGTAACAGAATATTTCTAAATTATTATATTACTTTTTCTCTTGTTCAGGCAACTTAGAGCATTGAACATAATTTGCACAAAAAATATGATTAGAATAATAAAATTTTCCAGATACCTTTTGAAACACATTATCTAATTACAGAATTAAAAAAAAAACTATATCCCGATCCACTCTTCAAATATTAGGGTTCCAATAGGTAATTCCACGAAATACTCAAGTTCCTTCTCTAAATGTTTTGTGAAGCATTAAAAAATTTACAGAATACTTCTAATTTAATATATTATTTGCTCTATTGTTCTGAAAATTAGAACGTATTAAGAAATTATTATAACAAATATGAACAAAAATATTAATTACAACAGTAAAATTTTCCTAATTGCTTTGTAAATATATTACTTAATTACAGAATAAAAAAATAATATGTATTCCCTTCCCATCTTTAAAATTTGGGTTTCCACTATTAAGTAACAAGAAATTTTGATTTTTTTTCTCTGAATGTTAGGTGAAGCATTAAGACAATTACAATACATTTCCAAATAATTATATTACTTGTTCTGTTTTTAAGAAACATAGAACATATGAAGAAAATAATACACTTAATATGAACAAAAAATAATAAAAGTACTAAAATTTTCCAAATACCGTAAGAAATATATTACATTATTATAAAATTAGAAATTATTTCATGTCCTCATCCCCTCTTTAAACATTGGGTTTCGACAAGTAAATATCAATAAATTTTCGATTTTTTTTTCTCTAAATAAGAGATGAAGCATTAAAACACTTACAAAATATTTCTGTATAACTATATTACTTGTTCCCTTGTTCAGGAAAATTAGAACTTATTAAGAAATTACTACACCAAATTTAAATAAAAATTATAATTAAAATAATAAAATTTGCAACATAGCTTAAGACATGTATTACATAATTATAGAATTAAAAAAATAATTCATATTCCCACCCCCTATTTAAATACGGGAGTTTGACTAGTTAATAACATGAAATTTTCAATTTTTTTCAAAATGTTTTGTGAAATACTAAAAAAGTTAAAGAATATTTCTAAATCAATATATTACTGGTTCAGTCGTTGAAGAAACATAGAACACATTAAGAAATTTTTATAAAGTTTTAACAAAAATTATAATTGCAATAATAAAATTTTCCAAACTACTTAAGATATATATTACATAATTAGAGAATTAAAAAATATATATATTCCCGTTCATTCTTTAAAAATTGGCTTTAGACTAATAAGTAACAAAAAATGTGCAATTTTTTCTCTCAAAATGTTAGGGGAAGCATTAAAGCAGTTACCGAATATATCTAAATGATTATATTACTTGCCTCCTTGTTCAGGAAACATAGAAAATGTTAAGAAATTACTGCACCAAATAAGGACAAAAACCTAATTAGAGTAAAACATTTTTCCTAATAGCTTAAGAAATATATTACCTCATTGTAGAATTAATAAAAAAATTATATTCCCATCCCATCTTTAAATATTGGGTCCCAATAGAAAATAACAAGAAATTTTGGATTCTGCTCTCTAAATGTTAGGTGGAGTATTAAAAAAATTCTTGAATATTTCTAAACAACTTTGTAACTAATTTCACCTTTTTCTTACCTTTTGTTGAAGTAACTGGGAGCATATTTAGAACTTACTGTACCAAAATTGCACAAAAAAAAACAATTGGAATAAAAATAATTCCATAAAGCTTTCGAAATGTGTTACCTAATTATAGAATGGAGAAATAATTTATATTCCCATCCCCTCTTTAAATAATGAAGCTTGACTAGTAAATAACACGAAATTTTGAAATTTTTCTATAAATATTTGATGAAGAAATAAGGCAGTTACAGAATATTTGTAAGTAACTATATTGTTTGTTCTCTTGTTCAGGAAACATAGAAAATATTAAGAAATTACTGCACCAAATTAGAACAAAAACCTAATTAGAGTAAAATATTTTTCCTAATAGTTTAAGAAATATATTAATTTAATATAGAATTAATAAAAAAATTATATTCTTCTTCCCCTCTGCAAATATTGTTGTTCAATAAGGAAGTGACGCGAAATTTTCAATTTTTTTTCTATAGAGGGTTTTTTTTTCTATGAAGCCTTAATAAGTAATAAAATTCTCGTAATAGTTTAGGAAATATATTACCCATTTGTAAAATTAATTAAAATTTTATATTCACTTCCCTTTGCAAATAGTCTTGTTTGGGAAGGAAATGACCCGAAATATTTGATTTCTTTTTCTATAAATGTTTGTTGAAGAATTAAAACAATTATAGAATAGATTTAATTTCTATGTTGCTTTTTGTCTTGTTTAGGAAACATAGAACATATTAACAAATTTCTGTACCAAATTTGAACAAAATATAATTAAAATAATAAAATTTTGAATATAGCTTAAGAAATGTATTTTAAAATTATAGATTAAGAAAATTTATATTCCCATCCAATCTTTAAATATTGGGGTTCCGATTGGATATAACACGAAATTTTGGATTATGTTCTATAAATGATAGGTGAAGCATTAAAATAATTCTAGAATATTTTTAAATAACTATGTTATTTAGTTCACCTTTTATTTATTTCTTGTTCAAGTAACTTAGAACATATTAAGAAATTACTATACCAAATTGGAACAAAAAATATATTTAGAGTAATAAAATATTCCAAATAGCTTTAAAATATATTACCTTATTATATAATCAAAAAAATAATTTATATTTCAATCCAATTTTTTAATATTGGAGTTTGACTGTTTAATAACCCAATATTCTCCATTTTTTTTTCTATAAATGATAAATCTTGTTGAGGGATTCCAGAACATATTAAGAAATTATTATAAAAAATATGAATAAAAAAATTAGAATAATAAAATTTTACATACAGCTTAAGAAATATGTGAACTAATTATATATTTAAAGAAAAACCTATATTCCCATCTCCTCTTTAATTACTGGGGTTGGACTAATAAATAACTTGCATTTTTCAATTTTTATCTATAATGTTAGGTGAAACACTGAAATAATTATAGAATATTTTAGATAATTATATTACTGTTCTCTATTTCATAAAATGTAGAGCATGTTAAGTAATTATTATACTAAATTTCAACAAAAAATATAATTAGATTTTTATTTTTTATGTTCTTTGTAAGAAAATTCTATTAAATATGAAAACTTTTCAAATCCCTACGAAATATGCTACTTTGTTACAAAATTAAAAAATAAGCTATATTTCTATCCATTATTTAAATATTCTGTTGAACTAGCAAAACACATGATATTTTCAACTTTCAGCTTTGTCAAGCATTAAAACATTTTTCAATATTAATATACCACTTGTTATGTAGTTCAGGAAATGTAGAAAAGATATTATTGCACCAAATTGGAACAAAGAATGTTCATTAGATTTTAATTTATGAGATTCCTCACAAGAAAATTCTATTGAATTTCTGGATTTGATAATATAGCATTTGAAGATGCAAAAGAGCATTAAAATGTATAAAAGTGCAAATATAAAAAATAGTATAAGTTTTTTAAAAAAAAATGAGCTTGGAAATACAATTCAAAAGGGTTTATAAATAAAATTTTCAAACCTTAAACATCTTTAATAAAAAATTTCAGATTTTTGAAGAATTTTTACTAGAAATTATAATCTATTCATCTACCTGAATTGAACCGGTTCAAAGTTATTAATTATTTAAATCATATGAACTTTATTTGAAATATAACTTTTTAATAATATTTGATTTTGTTCGTTCTGAATTTCACATTAGATTGTTAACTTCTATAAATTTTACTTTTTATATTATTAAATTTTACTAATAAAACTTTTAATACATAATTATTCTTATAGTTTTAAAAACATTTCATTTTACAGTTTAAGTTTGTAAATTTTATTCACTCGTTATCCAAGCTATGTTATTTAATGATATATATGTATATTCCTTCTTGGTTATGAGCATTTGTACTATCATGTACACAAATTTTTTTACATATTACAACTTTATATAAATTACTGATCATTTCCTGAGATTACACGCAATATGAATGAATCATTTTTATTTAATATAAAGTTTATAATCTTTAAGCGGGAAAGTCATTTATGGTATTCATAATAGCTATAGGTCCATACTTATTAGTCGTGCGAGTGTATGTATTAAAACATTTAACACGATATTTAATGGTTTATTTTACACAATTTAATAATGATGGTCGAATAACGATATATCATTTTATTTTAACAGCATTTAACATAAAATATTTACCATAAATGTCTAAATGATGGTTTTACTTTTATTTTCTCATTTTAAAAAAGAAGTAAGTTGTTAGTAAAATGAAGGTTCGTTGACCAACTAGAACAGATTCGAGAAAAAAAATTCATGAAAGTTCTGTTAACTTGAATAAATCAGACAATTTTATGTTGTCAAAAAAATAAATCATAAGTATAAAAATATATTATGAACTTTATTAGCAAAATCCACTAAATTATCATTCAAAAAGAGAAACAGTATGAAAATAAATAGAAATTTGTTGACATTCTAACAAAAAAACTAAGAATATGCATATTCATAGACAACATCAAAGATATTAAATAATACTCAACTGATCTAAAACCTTAATAATTTTCAACGAAATGAATAAAAAAACAATAATGATCTTTTGTTATGATGCTTTATAAATAAAAATATTTATGAATAGTACCATAAAAAATATTGAAAAATGTTCACATAGCATGTAAAATTGTTGATATTCTAAGAGGAGAATAATAAGGAACAAAATCACAGATAACTTCAAATGTATTAAATAAAATATTAAATAATTAAATAAATTATATATTAAATACAAAAATAAAATATTAAATAATTAAAGAGATTAAATATTGAATAATTAAATAGATTAAATATTGAATAATTAAATAGATTAGATATCAAATAATTAAACAGATTAAATATTAAATAATTAAATAGAGCAAATATTAAATAATTTTAAAAAACTAAATATTAAAGGAAAATTAATTAAATAAATAAATATTAAATGAATGTATGAAATATTAAATATTAAATAAATTAATTAAATATTAAATAGTTAAATAAAAAATAACAATTAAATAATTTTTATGTAATATAAGGTAAATGATTTCTGGTGGGGAAATTCTTTCACTTCTGTTATTAATCATTTTTATAGGTCTTAAAAAAATTTTTGTGTGCTATTGCAGTTGACATAGCATTTAATGTTTTTCAGTTTTTCAACGGTAAGTGAAAGCTCTAACGAAGTAAAACCTTGAATATTTTCATTGTAAGCAACATGACCTTATTTTACATAATTTAAGTACACTTGAACAGTATTAGCCAAATATTTTAATGCACCAGCTAATTGTAATAAAATGCTTGTAGTAAAGATAGACATGCCTTTCTTAGTTTTAATTTCATATTTTAAAGAGAAAATATATTTTTAATTGAATGAAGATTCGTTGATAAAGTTGAACTAGAAACTTTGAGAAAAAAAATTTCATCAAAGTTCTGTTAGCTTGAATAAACTGGAAAAATTTTTGTTGTCAAAAAAAGAGGTCATAAGTATAAACGTATATTAGAAATATTATTAACAAGAGTCACTTATTCATCATTTAAAAAGAGAAATATTATGTCAATTGGAAATTTGTTAACATTCTGACAAGAAACTAAAAATATTCGAAACCATAGACAATTTCAAAAATATGAAATAATTCTCAAATGGTCTAAAATATTAATCATTTTCAGTGATACGAGTAAAACAATAGTTATGATCTTTAATCTGATGCTTCATATATGAAAGCATTTTTGAATAGAGCCGTTAAAAATATCCAAAATTGTTGATATTCTAAGATGAGAATGATGAGGGGAAAAATCACAACCAACCTGAAAGATATTAAATTAAATAATTAATAAAATAAAATAAAATTAATTAATTAATTAATAGAAATAATTAAGTAACTGAATTAATAATTCACAATTAACTAATTAAAGAATAAACAATTAAGTATCTAAATTAAACAATATATAATTATAATTATAATTATATATCAAATAATTAAATAAATAAAAATTATTTATTAATTAAATAATTTTTATGCGATATAAGGTACATAATTTCTTCTGACAAAATTCTTTCACTTCTGCTATTCACCATAATTAAAGGTCTTCAAAAAATTTTGAGTGCGTTATTGCAGTTCAACACAAGATTTAATGTTTTTTATTAGTTGCATGATCCTAAGTGAAATGATCCTCTATTGAAAAAAAAGCTTAAATATTGCAATTGTAAGCAACATAACTTTATTTTATTCAATGTAGGCAATATTGGGTGACTAATTTGATCCATAAGCTAATTGTAACATCATTTTACATAAAATATTTCCAGTAAAAGTAGACTTTCCTTGACTATTTTCATTTTTTATTGATGATGATAATGATGAGGCTGTGTCCATGAAGTACGTGCAAAACCCCTAAATGTCCACGAAGCTGTCGAAGACAGCCCTAGCGATCTCTGCTGCTTTACCTTTAAAAATAAGCTAAACAGGATCCTTTATGTTGATGTTTAAGAGCTTGGCCAGCATTGTTGGGCAGCTGAAGATGTGTTGTGGAGACAGCTGGGTGTTATTCGGGCAGTGAGAACAAAGCCTGGTGTACTTCCTTTGCCCATTAGTAGAAATTCTCATGCCTTTCAAGTGTTTTGTTCAAAGTCTGGCTATTATAAATGAAATGGTTCTGTCGCTGTTTAATTCTGGAATGGAAAACTTGCTGGTAAATTAATTTTTGGCTGGTAACTGCATTGGCATCAATAAGGGTTAAACATTTGCATAACTGAGAAGAATTACGGGCCTCTTTGTTGTTGCTGCTGTTGTTACTAATCTCAGATGGCCCAGTAGTGCTAGACCATCTCCATAAAACCCAATATTTCCAAAAAGTCCATAAATAGGGCTGAGTCTTTGAGAATGTCATGTTTTGTAAAATTTAGACTGTTTAAGATGTGAGTGGGAGAAGCTGGAGAGCTCCCACACCAATGGAAGTCCGGGAAACACTTTTGTCCCTGGTGAAAAGTGAGGCCTTTTAAATGTCCGCTGTTAAATCGAGAGAGGGCAGTACTTTGTTTTCTATCACCCCTGGTCTGGAAGGCCCCTCCAGGACAATCTCTAAAGTACCAGGTGTTATTCGTAGGAACACGCAAAAGCTTATGTCTCTACTTTTGCAATGGAGAAGATCTCTGAATACGTGAGAGTGTTGACATTACCAACTACGGGCCTCTTTAGCAAGCTAATAGGCTTTTTCGTTACCAGGAATATCAACGTGTGCCGGTATCGCTTGTAAGGTGCAGCATCTTAGTAAAGCAATTGAGGATTAGCACTATAATCTTATGACTGAGTTGAATCGCCTGTAATGCAGATGTTGAGTCCGAAAAAATAATGACACCATTAGATCCCTGGTCAACTTTAGATAGATAAATCTCCAAAGCACACTTTATGGCCACTAGCTCACAAGTATAGTTGGAAGCAATTCTCCCAACAGAAATACTGTGGCACTCCTGCTTACGGTCTGGGCAGAAAAAGAGGACTCCATCTCCACTTCTATGGAGATTAGAGTCTGAGGAGCCATCTGTTTAGGCGATTGCCAAGCCTGGAGTTGAGGTAATGAGTTCTTTGACTGTGTGGTCGGCTTTCATTTTTATGTGTGCGACAGGTTCTGTCTTGGTACAGGGTTGCAAAAGATTTAAGTTGATTTTAGTCTAAATTGTAAGACGTAAGATATGGTACGGTTCTTTAGAAATCTCCAGGGATTTTTAATGGAGGTTGATGTCTGTCCTGATATCCTGGTTGAATTGCAGGGTTAAAGACCTTTTTAACCTGCACTTCCAACTCGACGCATTGAAAGTTCTTCTTGAGATATGGTGATCAGTTAGGATTTGAATTTTATAATTGAATTTAAAATGGCTTTTTTTTTTTTGCTTTCCAAGAGGATGAGGCCGCATTCCTTTTCAATTTTGATATTGTTCGTTGAGAAAACAGCCTCAGTGATGCTTTTAGAGGCCCTGTACTGAAGAGCTTTGATCTTTTCCTTTGCGTCAGACTCGGCGGATGCCTAAATGGGTGCAGCACATCCAAGAACAGGCCTAGCGATAGATGTATAAGTGCTCATAAGAGTTTTTGTACAGAATCCCCAGGAACAACAACACAGTCTCTTGAGAATCTTTAGCTTCTTTAAATCTTCATTTGAAACATGTTCAAGGTGTTTTGAGAATCTCAGTTTTGCGTCTAAAGTTAAACCAAGATACTTTGTGTTAGAGATTTGCTAAATTTTTGAACCTAATAGCTTTATGATAGGTTGAAAGAAGTTTCTATGCTTTCTATCTGTTGAGAAAAGACAAAAGTTAGTTTTGTCTGGATTTATATAAAGCTTGAGTTCTTTTGACCAGGCCTCAATGCCTTGAATGCACTTATTTAAAGCTTTTAGCGATAATTCTAGATTTAAGTGGGTGCCAGATTGTAATATCATCGGCATTACAGGTCATCTTAACGTCTTTACCAATATGAGAGCTAATGGTATTAATATATAGAAGGAAAAGAAGTGGGCTGAGTGTGTAGCCCTGAGGGACTTCCACCCAGGTGTGGTAGGAAGCTGAGAAAGTGCCATTTATCTTGGCTCTGAAGCTTCTCTTCCTGAGAAAGTCGTTCATCCATATCAGTGCATTGGATGTTATGCTCGTATAATGTAAGACGTTGATAAATTTTTGCCTCCAGACTCTGTCAAAAGCTGCAGAGAGAACCAAAAAGACCAAGTAGTTTTCTTATGAGGATTATTTTGAAAATCGTCGATGATCGATTTATAAAGGTAAAAAAGCTGGTCGATAATATTGTGTTTGGATCTATATGCGGTCTGGTATGGGTGCAAAACGTTTTTCTCAATAATCCAATCCACCGTCTCGTGTGAATAACACCTTCCATTCGTTTGCATATTATAAAGGTTAGAGAAATATGTCTATAATATTTACAGTAGGTTGCCAGTTTTCCTGGCTTTAGAATGGGAAAAATTACAGATTTAATCCTGGAATTAGGTAATTTACCAGGGCTCCATGAATGAGTAAAGATATTTAGCAAGTTTCTTTTAGCATTTTCACGAAAGTGAGTATTCATTTGGCCAAAAATGAGATCAGGTCCAGGGGACTTATTTGGATCAAGGCATTTGATGGTAGATTCAAGTTCCTCAGGACTAAAGTCAGATGTAAAGATGCTATTATCATTGATTTTCCTGTTTCTTTTAAGAATAGATTATCAGTTTTTATAGATACTTTTATCTTCAGCTGTATACAGTAGTTTGCTTAATGCCTCATAGTACTTTGCGAGCAGATTTGCTGTTTCTTTGTTTGTTCTGGCATTTAAACCATTACTGGAGATAGCATTTCACTGAGGTTTTTCCCGTATGTTGGCCGTTAGATTGTTGGAGTCATTTAGGACTTTAACCAAGTTCCATTATTGAGACGTTCTCTTTCTTAGATCAAGTTTTTCATAGATCTCCTTCCACTTTTTGTTTTCTAGCAGAGATGGTTTCTTCTACTTTGCGGCTAGCTTCTATAAGTTTGTGTCTCAATTGCTCACAGTTGCTTCTCTGGAGTTTCCTACTGGTTTGGTCTCTTTCACATATTAGTGCCTCGATGTTGCTGTCTTTCCAAAAAGGAATCAAATTTTCCTTACGCTTTTCGCTAGGAATGTGATGTTTTGCCGCGATTTGGATGCGGGTGCAAAAAAAAGATAGAATTTCCTCACGACTGTCACAATCTGTTGGTTTGGAAGAAAGGTTCTCTAGTTCCTGAGTAAATCCAGGCCAGTTTGCCTTGCGGAAGTTACACGACAGCTCCGATTGCAAAGGGTGATCTCTGTCTTCTGAGATATTAGTGTGAACTAGATAATGATCCCTGATGGCAGAATCTAGAACTTTCCAATGTGCTTTATCTGCCGAGAGGTGACTAATAGTGGTGATGCCGAGAACAGATGCTGTGCCATTTGTTCTAGAGACATAGGTAATTTCCCCCGTGTTGAGAATGGTTAGATTTAAATCGTCTGTGATGTCTTCTACTTGAGCTCCCTTTGAATGCAGCAAATTGCAACCCCAAGAAGGGCTCTTTGCGTTGGGGTCACCTAGAATAGATGTCGTCTCGGCGTATGAAGATGAGGCAAGATCTTGAAGCTGTTCTGTATCTGTAGGCGAAGTATCTGGGTGGTAAGAATTTACCACAATGATAGTGTGGTTTGGAAGAAATATATTTATGACTTGAACTTCCGAGAGATCGAACGAGAACGAGAGGTTGAAAGGATTTCACTATATTTAATTTCTGATGCCTTGATAAGGAAAGACAGTCCTCCTCCGAAGTTGTTGAGTCTGTCCTTTCTGATAATTGAGTATCCTTTAATTTTGAGGCCAAGTTTTGGATTCAGCTTTGTTTTCTGAAGGCAGGATACATGAATGTTGTTAGAATGCAGAATACCAAAGAGCTCGGCCACTTTTCTCTGAGTGTTATTTATATTGAGCTGTAAGAAGTTTACTATCCTCGTAGTTGATTTCTCGACGTACCCCCGGACTGCAGTCGGCTGCACCGGACATGGTAGCATGGTGACTAGTAGGAATAATTGCACAATTCATGGATATAAAGTAGTTGCCAGAGTCCGAAAGGGGTTGGAATTCTACCTGTTGGTCCGAGCAGAGTGTTTTATTTCCTCTCTACCACCCAAAGGAAACCGATGGAGACATTCCCCTATCCGCCACTCGGAGATGTGCTTCCTAAGTGTTACAGGCTCTCCCGAGAGATTTTTTTTTATTTTATAGAAGAAATGTGTTGTTAATGGAATAAATATCCCTTGATAAATTTGAACTAAGAGCTTTGAGAAATAACTTCATCAAAATTCTGTTAATAATTTGAATAAATTGAATAATTCTCTGTTGTCAAATAAAAAAAGAGATCATAAATATTAAATTAAATTATGAACATTATTAGCAAAAGCCTCTTAAGTTGTCTTTTAAAGCGACATGTTTTGCGTAAAATGGAAATTTGTTGAGATTCTAACTAGAAACTAAGAATATTCAAAATCTTAAACAGCTGCGAAAACAACAAATACTCGACATATCTAAAACATTAATAACTTTCAGCGACAAAAAATTGTTACAAACGACAAACGACAAAAAATTGGGATATTTTATTATGATGTTTCATAGATAAAAGCATTAAAGCAGGTGCAAAATCTTAAACAACATCAAAGATATTAAATTTTCAAACGGTCTAAAACAAATGATTTTCAGCGAAATGAATAAAAGAAATTATAATCTTTTTTTTATGATGCATCATATTTAAAAGCATTTATGAATAATATTGTAAAAAGATTGAAATAAATAATGAAAGCTTAGATAACATATTAAGACAGTAGTCTAAAAGTTCATAAAAAGCAATAATTTTAGTCGATAAAATTTCAGAGGATAATTATAAATTAAATGTAATTAATTAGGAAAGGACTGTAATACTATATCAAAATCTATTCAATTGGGAAGAAATTTGAAAAAATGAAAAAATTGTAAAAATATTAGTGAATATAGAATATAATTAATTGAAAAAGTCTATTAATTTTTTAAATGATTCTAAAATTAAGAAAAGTTTTTACTTTTGGCCATCGATCTATCTGAAGAATAAGAATGATTTAGAAAAAACCCTTATCAGTATCAATATAAATTATTAGTTTTTTAGATAAAATCAAATGTTTCAATTTAGAATATTATTCAGCAGTAGATGCTCATTAATTATTTTTATTGAATCGAGATGTGAAAATACATCGAAGATCTCCTTTTCTGCATACATAGATTGAATTTATTGTCCTAAAAAATTTTAATATTTTCTTTATTTTTGATTTTTAAAACTGTTTATAATTCGTAAGAGAAACAGTAAATATGCATTATTTTTATAGAAATTTATAGAATTTCAAGTTGCCTGTTTTAATACTTAGCAACAATTTTAGTCATTATTAAGTAATACATAACAAACAGTTGATAAAGATTTACATTAAGTGAGTTTCGATTTTTTATAACATAATATTTAAAGGCTTTTTATCAGTAGATGGTCAGTAATCATTTTTATCAAATTAAAATATGAAAATACAACGATGGTTTTTTATTGCTTTTTGAATATGCATATTGAATTTAATATTGTAAACAATACTGAATATGTTTCTTTTAATTCTTAAAATTGTTTTTTAAGCATTGTTTTCAGTTGAAACAGTAACATTCATTATTTTATGGAAAATGATATAATTTGCAATTGCGTACATGAATTCTGAACAATAATTTTAGTCACTATTAGATAGCACAAAATAAATTGTTCGCAATGAGTTACTTTAAATGAGTTTTAATTTTTCATGATGTAAAATCTTTTCATTTGATTCACATAACAATTGGCAATTATGAAATATTATTTATCTTGGCAATAATTATAATATTTGGAATGCTAAAAAATTGTTCAAATACTAAATATAGAAACTTCATGTATAATAATAACTAAAAATTGATAGAATTTACTGAGTTTACAGATTAAATGTTTGCATTTGAATTATCATAAGCAATAAATTTTAAGTCAAGAGTCCATACCTCAGAAGCTACTGCACCCCCTCCTTCTGTTGTAAAGCTGACACGTCGTCATCATCATCATCAATATATTTTAAGTCAATATTTACCTGAAATTATTTGAATTTCATAAAATTTACACTTATCGAATGTTTAAAAAATAACATATAAATTGTTTACAACATTAAATTTAAAATGCATATTCAAAAGAAGAATAAAAATCCATCGGTGTATTTTCATATTTGATTTGATGAAACACAGCTTCTTCATCATTTTACGAAAAGTGATAGAATTTGCAGTATCCTCTATGAATGCTGAACAATAATTTCAATCATTCTTAGGCCACATATAATAAATTGTTGGCAAGCAGTTACTTTAATTGAGTTTTAATTTTTAATCATGTAAAGTCTTTGATTTGATTCACATGACAATTGGAAATGATGAAATATTATTTATCTTGGTAGTAATTATAAATATTTGGAATGCTACAAAACTGTTCAAATACTAAATATAGAAACCTCATGGGAAGTAATAACTAAACATTGATAGAATTTTCTGAGTTTATGTATTTTGCATTTAAATTGTTATAAGTAATAGATTTTAATGTGATATATACATGAAATAATTTGAATTTGATATAATTTACACATATGAAATGTTTAAAAATTAATATTTATACCACTTGAATTATTTGCATATAAAAATTCATTAAATATGAACGCACGTTTTAAAGAACATAATATGAAATTTATACAATTATTAATAAATATTTAGAGAATTTGTAAGTTGCATGTAAGTATTTAATTAAAAGGTATATAACAATTTTTTAAAAGTTATTATGTTTGACATTCTGTAAATGAAACAGAATCTAAGAAAAAAATAACTGAAGAAAACATTATTTTCAAAACTAGTCTTTTCAACAAATATATTTAATTAATATGGGAATAAAAAAATTAAAAGTAGGAAATAAAAAGTTATTATTTAAGTTTTTCATTCTGTAAATGAGGTTGAGACAAGAAAAAAATAACTAAAGATAAACCATATTTTGGCAATCAACTCTCTTATTAACAGCGTGCATACTCGTTGTGCATGCTGTTTATCTGTCAGAGGTGACCTCACACCATACTAGAGGCGACCAAATACCATACAAACCTCACTTTCATTGCCATCTTTCATCATGAAGTTGAGTCCACATTGGACTGTTGGCAATAACTTGTGCTAATGAATGCCATGTTAATTTTTGCTCTGCACACATTATTGCCATACTTTTAGTTATATCCATACCAAATTTCATTTATTTTTATCCAGTATTTCTCGATATATTTGGGAAAATGCCTTCCATCTCTTAATTTTGGCCACTAGTGTTATTTGGTTTCATAGATGTGTTTCAATTTTTTTAATGCAGACATTCAAAATATAATTACTGGGTGAGCAAATAGTTCGTAAAAACTTTAAAAATTCTGAAAACTCGTAAAAATATACAAAATAAAAAAAAGCTCTTTGCAAGCTTAGCATTGATGAGACAATTATTTTTTTTAAGATAGGAAAAAAATTGGAAAAAAATAGCCGACAGATGGTGCTGGTTCCAAAGACTTAGTTGGATGTATGCAAATAAGACAATCGATTTAAAATACTTACGCTCTAGATCTAGAAAATCAAATGATCCAGTGGCCTAAGGAATGCAAATATTTAGGAGTCATATTAGACAGAAAATTAACTTGGAAACACCACTTTATTTATACTGTAAAAAAGTTTCGAGACCTAACTCGTAAATTTTCCCCCTAACCACTCGAGACTTTAAATTGACTAGCAAAATAAAATACTTATTTACATAACCTACTTGCGTCCAGTATTAACGTATTCTTGCCCTGTGTGAGGTTATGCTTACAAAACAAACTTAAGATTTGTGGTAAGACAACAGATTAACTATTTCAGGAGAATAAATAATATGCTCTGGTACATGCCCAACACAAACGTGTAAAAGGCTCTGGATTACCCCCACCGCCACCACTCGAAAAACATATAAAAACTAGCAACCAACTTCTTCAAAAACATGGATAAAAACGAAAATGAAGCAACAGTTAACATCCCAAAATACTGACCTAACAACAAAACCAGGAGACCCAGAAAAAATTCTACTTTAAGTTTCAATAACGCAAGTCACAGCTTTATTAATTATTTTACTTTACTTTTAAAATATATTTTAATCTCATCACTGGCTTTCTGGTACAGAGGTAGCACGTCTTCCTCGTGTTCTGGTATTCCCGGGTTCGAATCCCGGTTCGAGTAGGGTTGTTCTTCTGTGGCATGGTTGTGCTCTCTGTGGGAAGTATGACTGTGCCCCCCCCCTGTAAAAAGGGGTTGTGCAAGCAAATCTGGTGAGTGTGTAGCTAAGTCGTACTCTTGGCTCTAGTTGCAGATAATTTAAAAACAAGAGAGGTTCCTTTTGGGTTAAATCTTCTGCTGTATCAGCAGGGAGCTTGTCCATAGGGAAGTGCCATAAGTAACAACAACAACATTATTATCATCACTAAGTTTTAGAAAACTCCTAGAGTTTATGGTAGCATACCCCACACTCTTAACCAACCAATCAACGAGAGTCCTGGCACTCGCCACCTCACCCATCTGATCTGCTGATACTATTTATACCAGCCCATCAGGCCTCAACGTCAGAACTAGATTTTCTCTCATGAATAATCATTAACATCAGTGCTCAGCAAAGAAAACCACAGCTACATACAGAATGCCATGTCCTCTGATCTTGCCAATACTGGAGTTAAGCCCCTACCAAGGCTAGGTACCCCGTCAACTCAATCATATCCATAACCAGTTCTCCGTTGCTTGCCATCACATATGTGGACAAGTATCCTGAGTGGGAAAGATAAACCATTGTTTGGTGAAGTTGTCTTACATGAGCCAGACATTTAGCGACAGTTACCCTGAATAAATTCCGACTTCAGAAAGATGTGAAAACTTTCAAAGGAACTTTAATGGTAGCAGACACAAAATTTTTGTTCAATGATTAGAGGAAACTGGATGGTGAAAGGTCTGGACACCTATTCTAAGGCAGACACGTTCAGGGGGAGTTGTATCCGCAATGGAAACATTAGCATCAGAATCTAAATTACTATAACAAATTATTCGCAACATTATTTTTGTTATTTGATTGTCCTTTTTTCTTCAATTATGTATAAAACGCCACCTATTGGCTGTTTTTTAAGTTATTATTGTTGTTATTTTACTTTAAAAAACTTTTGTGACTTATCAATGTTCAACCTGAAAATTGTTGTTTATTCTGCTTAATTTTCTAGGTTTTATAAATTTTTAAAGTTTTTGTTGACTTTTTGCCCACCCTGTATATTTGAACGTATTTCAAAAAATTAATCCCGGACGTAGTCATATACCTTAAATGTTAAAAAAAGGCCTACGTTAAACTTCTGAATTTATGTTCGATAAGACATTTTATTTAAAGCCTGATCATTTCTGAACACTTAAAGTCCGGGCTTTATCTTTCTATTAAAAATTATTTTTTAAATTTTGCTATTCTTTTCTATTAAAAAGGATTTTAAAAATTATTTAGAACATGGCATTGCTGCGTCGTCCTTTTCTGGGCAGTTTTGCCCCTCTTATAATGTTAACCATTTTGGGCAGCTTATTTTTTAGAATTTCAAGGCTGGGACTAAAATTTCTTAATGTAGTGAGTTAATAAAGGAGGAATTTACACATTCCTCCCCAGCTACGTTGAATCTTATATGTGGTCACAGTTATAGAAATCACATACAAATTATCTTGTTATGTCATGTTTCTACATCAATGATGATAATTTCAGAAATGATATATTCATTTTAAAAAAAGTAATATAAAAAATAATTTTTAAAATCATTCCCTACTTGGGTTATTACGAAAAATTTAGGAAGAAAATAAAATTTTTATTTTAGTTACTTTTTATTAAACAATTACAATTGCTGTTCTCGTGCTCCCCTTTACAACGGAAGAAGGGATGCAGTAGCTTCTGAGGGTATGACCCCTGAGCACCCGAGGGCAGAAGTCTGAGTTCTAGCTCACACTCGTCCCAAACTCTCTTTACGGGGCGTTCTTCATTCATGCATTTCCTTCATTCATCCATAGATCGTAATTTAGACCTGAAACAGATAATCGATCACTTCTGACCCAGTACCCCAAGTGGTATTATTTTCGTCATGGAGAACTTTGTGACCACGACAAATTTGACGCCCACCACATACGGAAAATCTTCGGCTGGCAGGTTCGAACTCGCTACCCAAGGGATGCAAATTCAGCGTGCTACCAACCAGGATATACAGGCCTAACCATTACGATTACTGTAACTAATTGATAAAAATATTATACTAGCATTGAATTTCCAACGCCAATTGAACATTAAAAGCCAATTGTGGCAACACAAAATGAGCGAATTTTTTACACAAGTTGGGGTAGTGCAATAGAGATTAGAAGTTTCTAATTTTCTTTATTCTGAGTTATTTTAATTCGAACATATTTTTTAAAAAAAAACGGAAAAATTGATTAATTAACATTTAATTTTAAATGCATTAAACGTTATGCAAATAAACAGAATCATTTAGAATAATCTGCCGAAAACCTGTTAAGCCTAACCTCATTAGTGTGGGGGAAAACAAACTGAATTCTTTGCTTATTTGGTGGTAGGGAAACGAAGAATTTTGGGTAATAAATATCTAAAATGAAATTTTTCCTAATTAACCAAATTGGAATTGATTTAAAAAAAATTGTTTTTTTATATTATTTTTTTTTCTTTTGTCATTTGTTTCGAAATAGAAGATTTTGTGCAATCATTAGGGTGTCCCAAAAGTTTCTTTTTCATCGCACTATCACTGGAGGCTTGTTACTGGAAACGAAACTTGGATTTTATATGAAAATCTGTGTTGAAAGCGCAGTTGGTGTAAAAATAATAGGCCTTCAAATGTTACAAAGCCTGGACTATACCCCAAATAAATTCATTTGTTAATTTGTGGGATTGGAAAGGCGTAATTTTTCTACAAGCTTCTTCCTCAAGGTGAAACAATAAAGGATACAAAATACTATTATGAACTGGGTCAATTAAAAACTGCCATACCGAAAAAACCGAACCCGGTCAGAAGTAATGAACCGTCGAGGCTTTGTTTTTCATCATAACAACTCGAGACCACATATTGCATTAGTCGTAAGGAGAAGCCTTTAAAGTTGGAGTGAGATGAGAGACCGCATCCTGAATACTCCCCAGATCTTGCTCCATCTGATTATTACTTCTTTCTGTCATTAAAAAAATTCTCCTCGCGATAAATGTTTTAAGTCTATTAGCGAAATAAAAGTGCACTTCAAAGATTATTTCTTGTCTGAAACACAAGTTTTTCAAAGAAGGCATAATGAGGCTTCCTGAGTGATTCTTTTATAACAAAATAAAGAATATCTTAGATAGTAAATATTGTACATTCATTTCATATCAGAAATACGAAGGAAACGTATGGATCAACCTAATATTATACAGATACAAAAATAAATATCAAAATTTGAAAAATACGCATCTAAAATGAATGTTTCTTTTTTTCTATACTTGTCTATTTATCTTTTTTAAAAAGAGTAAATGAGAATTTTCGAGTAAGGAATGTGCTAGCAGCTTACGCAATTACCGGAAGTCCACCCGAGACGAGTATTGCCTTCGACAAAGTTGTTTCAAAAACCTCTAACCCGATTCGTTTTATCATTCTCAGCTCAAGGGAAAAGATACGTTGACTGCAAGACAAAAAAAATTTAAGAAAGGAAGAAGAGAGTAAAACGTGTTCTTGAGAATGTGGCGAGAAAGTTAATTCTTATGCAATTAATGGTATGTTATAAACAGCTTCAGTGAAAGATTTGAAACTGAGGCAGATAAAGAACAAAATCATCTTAGTCAGTTGAATAAATTATCAAAAAAAAATTCAATTGTTTGATTTTAATTTCTTTTTATGCAAAGACAATCTATCGTTATAGTTAAACAAAAGTGTAAAAATATTTTTGAATTTCGAGTCAATTTTTTTTTTTGAACTGGAGATTTTAATGAAGTTTCCAAAGTGGGTTAAAATATTTTGAAATATTAGGAAATACATATTATCGAATGCCTCTTTTAATAAGTTGATCTATTTAGTTTCAAATTTCAATATGTTTTAGCTTGAGGAATGCGAATATGTTCCAGATAAATTGCCTGAAAAATGTTGTCAAATTCTAATAAATTATCAAAACTTCTATTCCACATTTTTATTATATTATCAACACTCTTATTCAATATTCTTCTATTAAATTATCAACACCTCTATTCCGTTATTGGAAATTTATTTCTTTGCAT
>JAOUZG010041943.1:2354629-2375881 GCA_026289955.1 Argiope argentata
GAAATTCCTTCACTCATTTCCATTTCTATCAAATTACACATTTTAATTTTTGATAACTCAGATAAAAAAAATCAATCGGAAGTCACCTTTTCTTTGCTTTTATTTGGAAGAAATTTTGTGGCTAGTGAAAGATTATTTAAACTTTAGTAATGCTCTTTTTATAATGAACTTTGTGACCGCTTTGACAATATAATGCTATTCATTTTTAATGATTTTTGGGGCAGATAGGGGGGAGTTTTCCTTTTCTTTTTATAACTTAATCATTGTTCTTTCTTTAATTTTACTTCTCGGATTTTTGCAGGAAGACAAGAATGTCGAACAGACAACAGCCGTCAGGCCACCTGTAAGTAAACAATTAAATAAGATCAATTATTCTTCATAAAATAAGGATAATGTCAACTTTATATTTTAAAGAGTTTCTTTTTTTTTAAACTTATTTATTGGTAATTCAGAAAGTATATTTTTTCAATCAGCCGGCTAGGAATATACAGGGTGTTCATTAATTATTGTCTGGGTTTCCGTGTCTCGTAAATTTCGAATAAAAAATATTACTCAAAAACCGATTACGTATTCGTAAATTACAACTCAAAGGATTTTACGTGGCAGCAATGCGATCTTAGCGCATTTGCAGTCTGGGTAATTATGACGTCATAAATAAAAATGGCGATTGTACAAAAAAAAGCAATGTGTGTAATGTGGTTTTTCAAAACTAAATCAGTCATAACAACTCAACGTTGCTTTAGATCCACTTGCAAGAAAGATACTCCATCGGATAATGCTATCTAACGCTACTTAACACTATTGCAGGAAACTCTTAGAGTTTTACACCGAAAGGGAGCGGGAAGACCAAGCACTTCGCAGGAAAAGGTTGATCACATCCAAGAAACGTTTACTCGCAGTCAACGAAAATCAACGAGACAATCAGCTGTGCAGTTACATATGCCACATACGACGATATGGAACCTTCTCCATAACCGCCTTCACCAGAATGCCTACAAATTACAAATTGAGAAAGGTTTACACCCGAATGATAAACCGTGTCGTTTTGAGTTCACTGAACAAATTTTGACTCGAATTGAGGATGATGAAAATTACCTCCGGAAATGGTTCTTCAGTGACGAATCTACTTTTCATGTGTCAGAAAAAGTGAATAAACATAACAATAGAATATGGGGATCGGAGAACCCGCACGATTATCGAGAATTGGGAAGAGATAGCCAGAATGTAAATGTTTAGTGCGCTTTATCACAAACTGAAGTTATTAGACCTTTCTTCTTTTTTGAAGCGACAATAAACTCCGTGACATACCCTTGACATGCTGGAGATGAATACGGTTCCTCAGATGCAGAAACATAAGGCAGATGTGATATTTCAACAGGATGGTGCATCCCCCACATGGGGGAATGATTGTACGTGACTTTTTAGACGAGAACTTTCCCGGCAGATGGCGTGGAAGAGTTGGACCAATCCCATGGCCTCCAAGATCACCAGATATAACACCGCAGGACATCTTTCGATGGGGGTTTGTTAAAAACATTGTGTACAAGACCCCTGTTCCCTCCCTTGATGGACTGAAGCGCAGAAGTGTTACTTCGATCCAAAATAATACCCCGCAAATGCTGGAGAACGCTTGGAGAGAAATCGAATTTCATCTCGATGTGTTACCAGCCACGAAGGGCAGCCATGTGCAAATTCATTATTCTTTTTACTATCATTAATAAAATTCTTTGAGTTGTAGTTTACGAATACGTAATCGGTTTTTGCGTAATATTTTTTATTCGAAAGTTATGAGGTACGGAAACCCCAACAATAATTAATGAACACCCTGTATTATTTTATATCAATCAGCTATACGTCTCATTTCATCTAAGCAGAATTATTCAATTGCTAAGTCAGAAATAGGCCAACGCATGAAATAGTTTTTGGAATGATTTCCGTCCATCAGCCGAAACTGCGATTCAAATCTGCAATTTGTTAAATCAACCAGATGCAGAATAAAACTGCTCTATACAGTTTTTGAAGAAACACTCAAACAAGAAATTTGTATGAATTTTTAGCCAAGAACCCGCTAGTTTCAAAAGTAAAATAAATATGTAACATTCGGTTAAAAGATCTAGTATCTAAAGTATAAATTTAAGTATAGTATAAGCATGCTATCATACAAATTTTGCGATTTGTGAAATGGTTCCACGTCATTTCGTATACAAGTAAATGTGTAAACAGAAAAACTAACCAACATAGATAAATGAGAATTATTTCTTCATAATATACTGGTGACAAAAGTCATGGGATAGCAATATGCAAATATACAGATGGCAGTAGTATCGCAGCGAAAAAGTATAAATGCACAGTTCGTTTTCCGGAGCTTTCATTTGTGTTCAAGTTATTCATGTGATCAGGTTTTTCGTGATTTATGGCGGCATGAAGAGAATTAACAGACTTTGAACGTGGAATGTTAGTTGGAGCTAGACGCATGGGTCATTCCATTGCGGATATCGTTAGTGAATTCAACATTCCGAGATCCACAGTATCAAGAGTGTGCCGAGAGTATGAAATTTCAGGCATCACATCCCATCATGGACAACTCAGTGGGCGACCACCTGCACTTAACGACCGAGACCGCCGACGTCTCTATAGAATGGTCAATGTTAATAGACACGCAGCACTTCGTCAAATAACTACAGGAATCAATGTGGGACGTACGAGGGACGAGTGCGATAGGACTGTGCGGCGAAATTTGTCTTCATTGGGCTAGGACAGCAGAAGACCGACTCGAGTGCCTTTACTGACAGCACGACATCGCCTGCAGCGACTCTCCTGTGCTCGTGAGCATATCGACTGGTCCCTAGACCAGTGAAAACCGTGGCGTGGTCAGATGAGTCACGATTTCAGTTGTTACGAGCTAATGGTAGAGTTCGAGTGTGGCGCAGACCCCATGAAGCCATGAACCCAAACTGTCAGCAAGGCACTGTTCAAGCTGGTGGTGGCTGCATAATGGTGTGGGCTGTTTTTACATGACATGGACTATGTCCTCTGGTGCAACTGAACCGATCATTGACTGGAAATGGTTATGTTCAGCTGCTTGCAGATCACTTGCAGCCATTCATGGACTTCACGTACCCACACAACGATGGGATTTTTATGGATGACAATGCGCCATGTCACCGGGCCAGAACTGTTCGCGATAGGTTTGAAGAACATTCCGGACAATTCCAGCGCATGATCTGGCAACCTAGATCGCCCGATATGAAGAATCCCATCGAGCATTTATGGGACATCATCGAAAGGTCCGTTCGTGCCCAAACTCCTGCAACATCCACACTTTCACAATTATGGACGTCTATACAGACAGCATGGCTCAATATTCCTGCAGAGGACTTCCAACGACTTGTGGACTGACTCCATGACACGTCGAGTTGTTGCACTTCGCCGGACAAAAGGAGGACCGACACGATATTAACAGTCATCCCATGACTTTTGTCACTTCAGTGTATAATAAAACAAAATTCTGATGTTTCGGACTTAAAAAAATTGAGCATTCATGGCATTTATTTTCTTGCTTACTTTCCCTAGTTTCACTAATCATTTCTAATGCCTGAGATTTAAAAAATTCAGCAGAATGTCACGTTTTTAAAAATCATATTTGGAAAAGATTTTTGGGTGTATGAATAGATTATTTTCACATTAGTAATGTTCTTTTTCTATTTGTGTTTAGGATCTCTTTTAGAACCTAGTACTAAATTATAGTAATGATTTTGTAATATTAATATTTTTTGTGCCTGTGTGGAGGGAATTTTCGTTTTCTAATTACGATTTACTCATGGTGATTTTTTAAACTTTGAGTGTCTGATTATTATAGCAGCACCATCCATTTACCCTACGGTTAAAAAAAATTTAATAAATTTTTTATTTAAAAAATAACCAGCGGGTGACCGAGCTCCGCTCGGAGAAAATAAGTATCGAAGCTAACTCGAATATTTAAATTTTCAATTGTGATTTATCAAAACAATACATGCCTTAAGAAAATTTGTGAAACCATTGGTGAAAAGATAACCGGTCAAAGTGCACCATTGTAAACTATTCTAAACAAAGTTAGAGTTTGGAAAGGGAACTATTCTATAAAAGGTAAAGTTTGAAAAGTCATAGTAAATAAAATGTAATTGATAACAAAAAATTATACAATTGAAGAAATGGTACAAAGTGAGCAGTGTAAAGATTGAAGTGTGTTGAAGTTCAATATTTTTGACAAATTTATTTAGAAAAACCAAGCATAAACATTTTCATAAGAAACATAAAGAAAATTTAGTAAAAATATCAAAGTTATCCTTATTTTTTTCTGATGAATGTTGAAATGTCGGAAATGTGGGGCGATTTTCGGCTTGGCAACCATTCCTCGTATTATAGTATAAGACAAAATTAAAACTTAAGCTCCAAGCATGCGTTACGAGTAAAAGGGAAAAATTATCTTATTAATATGTTGCCATCAGATTGACAAAAACTGACATTTAAAAAAATAAATTATTAATATAAATTAAAAATAAATTAAATTATTGCGCATTAAACATATAAAAATGCAATTTTCATCACGTGTCTGCATGAAATGAAAAATATATATATACGAATATTGATATAGATGGCAGCACGTTACTACTTGAAATTTTAAGTAGCCATTATGGCGAACTAATAAAGTTTGAAAATATCCTACCTGTAACTCCGAACTGCTCAACCGTAGTGCTTCAAAACCGGCGCCAATCGATTCCTCGTGGCCAAAAACCCCAGACCCCCAAGTTTACCGGAGTTTATTAATTCTGGGGCGATTTTCGACTTGACAACCATTCCTCGTATTATAGTATAAGATATAAAATAGATTTTAAGACAATAATAATTCAAGCCCATGAACCAGTTAATCTTTGAACCTATTTTGATTGGTTTTGTACAATTTTTAACGGAAATCCAAAACGGGAAGTTTGTTCGCATATTTAGCATACTACGATTAAACGCGATGATTTAAAAAAAATTTGAATCTAAAAAATAATCTAAAATACATTATAAGCCTACAATCATATGTATTTTGCAATAAATGTAATAGTTAACTTTATACTATTACTACATTCGAATGCATACAATTCTGATAACATCTGAACTCTGCAAACGGTTTGAATGAGATTTTATTTTCGTCATTATGATGGGAAACTGAAACGCTCATGTTTCAAATCCTAAAAAAAAAGGCTCATAACACTCAAGGTTTTGAATGCCTTTCTTAAAATATATAGATTAAATGTTAAGCTGAGTGAAAATTACAATTAATGAATTTCATTTTTTTTCTAATCTCTCCTAAAAAAATTAACAGAAGGAGAATTTTTTTTAAATTTTATTGATGATGTCGTGTCCGCTTTTTACCGCGGAAAGAGGGGTGCAGTAGCTTCTGAGGGTATGAACCCCTGAGCACCCGAGGGCAGAAGTCTGACTTCTAGCTCATATGAAGATGAATCACACACACATACGCTTACACAGCCCTTTTTTACAGGGGGACACATCTCACAGATAGCACACAGAATAACAACCATGCCCGAACCGGGACTCGAACCCGGGACCTCCAGAACACGAGGCAGACGCGCTACCTCTGTGCCAGCAAGCCGGCTTTAAATTTTATTTGTAAAATATTTTGTGGCGATTGAACAGATTATTTTACCTTTATTAATGCTTTTTATTAAACAATTTTTTGGTCAACTCTTTTATAGTGTGTGTTTTTTCGGTGATGAAAGGGGTTTGATATTTTAAGTTATGTCTTACTCAGTGTTTTTTTTCTTTTCATACTTTATAACGCTTTGGACAGAGAAGAATGCGTCTTTTGGTAAGTAAATAATTAAATACGATTAATTGTATATTAGACAGTGATGATATCAATTTTTTATGTTTCAGCAAAATTGCAGATCTTTTCACAATATATGTATTAATAAAGAGAAAAAATAATTTTTTAAAAAATCTTGCCGTTTGCGGGCTTCTCTCGACTTAACGGATTTCTTCTCAAAACTCAACAGAATTTTTTTTAACCAAATTGCAATTTCTCTATAAAATTTAGAACGGAAGAAATCAAACAGGAAAAATGTAAATATATATTTACAGAGTACAAAAGATCACGATAATTTCAAAAGGAATATATCAAATTTGGTAACAAAATTCAGATTCTAGTTTATAAATTTCAATATATCAGAATCACACAATCACGCTAATTTTGAAATTGATGTAACTGTTGTTACAATAAGTATAAAGGTTTACTGAATATTTTTAATGCTTTGTTTCACATTTAAATATATTAACTCAAAAATTCAAAAATCTGGTTCAATAAGATTTATTTTTTATAACTGTATTGCGTAAACTATAGCATATCTGTTCGGACAAGAATATTAAAAAATATTCATGCATTCTGTAAATAATAAAACGTATGTGGACCTTCATTATTTTGATTACTAGTTTTAAAGTCAGACATAAGGAGACATCACTCATTTCAGTTTCTATCAAATCTTTCGTTTTAATTTTAAATTCCTTAGATGAAACAAATCAATCTAAAGTCATATTTTTTTAATCTTATTTGGGAGAAATTTTGTGGTTAGTAAAAAATTATATTCACTTTAGTAATGTCATTTTTAAAATGATCTTTGTGATAGTTTTCAAAATGTAACTATATTCTTCATAATGATCTTTTTGTGTTAGAGGGGGGATTTTTCCTTTAATTTAAATGACTTCATAATTACTCTATCTTTAATTTTGCATCTTTGATTTTTATAGCGCTTTAAAAAGAAAAGGCGGAAGTGTTTCGCCGATAGCCCTGTAAGTAAACAATTAGTTATTCTTCACAAAGCGATGATACTGTCCAAAAAAAATTTCAATGATTTTCCATTTGTTTTAAATTTATATTTTACTGAATACGAAAATACATATTTTCAATCAACCAGCTAGGAAAATATTTTTTAAAAATCATTTAACCTTAATTATTATTTCAACATAGCTGACGTATTCTCTTCTTAGTTAGAAATCCACTTCTCCAACTATTTCGTATGTAAAGTATAAAATTCAGTTAATGCCTTAAAGTGCGATTTTTGTTATTTGCATGCCTTACCAAACTTGATGCTTATGCAATATTAATATTTTTTGTACATGAGTGGGAGGGGGAGTTTTAATTTTCTAACTGGTATTTACTTAGGGTAATTTATTTAACTTTGAGTACCGTTTTTTTACTATTCTGAAGATGTATCAGTACCACCCTTCTGCCCTACGGCAAGTAAATAAATAAATATAAACAATTACACTTCATAAACCAATAATATTATTCTGTATCATTCTACGTCAAACAATTTTCATTTCTTTTTAAATTTTATTTGTTTGTCTTCAGAATGTTTTAAACTCGCTTGCGCGCCAATTAACTTTGAACCAATTTTGATTGGTTCTGTACAATTTTTAACGAAAATCCAAAACAGGAAGTTGGTTTGCATATTTAGCATAATACGATTGAACGCGATAATTTTCTAAAAGATTCTAACAAATTTTTAATCTAAAATACATTGTAAGTATACTATCATATGAATTTTGCAATAAATGTAATGGTTAACTGTTACTATTCCTACTGTAGGATCGGCTTATATAGCAATCACCACAGAGTATCCCCCCAGTGAATTGGCGAACGATACTTATGTGAAGTGTTGGTGGTGATGTTAACAACTGTTGTATTTAATGCGCTTCTATGTCTTTGAGTCGCCGATAGAGGGCGCCACGACAGTTGAATGAAGTTACGTGAGAAGGTTGCGTTTATCCAAGGTCAGTCGCCGGGTCACCATTGTAGGATGATTTGCGGATAGCGATAGACCCGAACTCCCAATCATATGGTTAGTAGCTGAGTATCATACCGATCAAGCAAAAGAGACCCTTCAGCTTGAAGGATATTAATTAGCTTATATAGCAATCACCACACTACATTCGAATGCATACAATTATGATAACACTTGAACTCTGCAAACAATGTGAATGAAATTTATTTTCGTCATTATAATGTATAACTAAAACGCTTATCTTTCGAATCCTAAAAAAAACAGCTCAGAGCACTCAAAACCTTCACTAACTTGATTAAAATTTATAGATTTTATGTTACACTGAGTGAGAATTAGAATTAATGATTTTCATTTTTTTTTTCTAATCCTTATTTTTTCTTATTTATTTATTTATTTGTAATCTTTCCTTAAAAAAAATAACAGAAGGAGAATTTTTTAAAATTTTATTTGTAAGATATTTGTGTCAATTAATAGAATATTTTAACTTTAATAATGTTTTTTATAAAATAATTTTTTATCATCTCTTTTATACTGCAATGCTCTTTTATTGTGTGTGTGTTTTTCTGTGGGGAAAGGGTTTTGATATTTTAAGTTATGTCTTACTCATTGTGATTTTTGTTCTTTTGCATACCTTACAGAGTATCGAAGAAAAAAAGATTAGAGGTTCGGTAAGTAAATAATTAAATACGATTAATTGTATATTAGACAGTGATGATATTAAATTTTTATATTTCAATAAAATTGCAATTCTTTTCAAAATATATTTATTGATGAAGAGGAAAAATAATTTGTTGTTTTTTAATTTTGCCATTTGCGAGCCTCTGTCATCTTAACAGATTTCTTCTCTTGCGTAATCGGTTTTAAAGGAATAAAATGTTGAGTTTTTTTTAACCAAATTGTAATTTCTCTATAAAATTTACAACGAAAAAATCAAATATGAAAAATATAAATATGTTTACAGAGTACAAAAATCTCGGTAATTTAAATGGAATATGTAAAATTTGGTAACAATATTTAGGCTCTAACGTATAAATTTCAATATATCAGAATCACACAATCAAGCTAATTTTGAAATTGGTGTAACTGTTTTACAATAAGTATAATGGTTGACTGAATATTTTTAATGCTGAATATTTTTAATGCATTTAAATATATTAACTCGAACATTCAAAAACCTGGTTGAAGGAGATTTATTTTTATTACTGTATTGCGTAAATCAAAGCATAGATGTTTCGGACAAAGATATAAAAAATATTCATGCAGGCTGTAAATAATAAAACGTATGTGGACCTTCATTATCTTGATCACTAGTTTTAAAGTCAGACATAAGGAGACATCACTCATTTCAGTTTCTATCAAATCATTCGTTTTAATTTTAAATTCCTTAGATAAAACAAATCAATCTAAAGTCATATTTTTTTTAATCTTATCTGGAAGAAATTTTGTGGTTAGTAAAAGATTATTTTCACTTTAGTAATGTTATTTTTATAATGATCTTTATGATCGTTTTTAAAATGTAACTATATTCTTCACAATGATTTTTTTGTGTTAGAGGGGGGTGATTTTTCCTTTACTTTTAAGGACTTAATAATTACCCTTTCTTTAATTTTGCGTGTTTGATTTTTATAGCCTTATCGAGTTGACCATCCAGCGGGATACGCCTGCAAACGCTCGGTAAGTGAACAATTAAATATTACCAGTTATTCCTTATACGATGATGATACTGTCCCAAAAAAAAATTTACAAGGAGTTTCCATTTGTTTCATATTTATATTTTGCTGGCTACGAAAATATATTTTTTTCAGTCAACCAGCTAGGATAATATTTTTTAAAAAAATCCTTTAACCTTAATTCTCATTTAAACATGGCTGATTGATTCGCTTGCTTAGTTAGAAATCCACTACTCCAACTTTTTAAACTAAAGGGAATTTCGGTTAAGTTTCAAAAAACATTTTTGGAATTATTTTTGTCTATTAATGGTGTAATATCTTGATCCTAGTCGATCAAATAAACGGGTAGCGTTTGAACACAAATGTTTTATTAACAGCTTTATACAATAACAAAACAACAACAACTCGTCCTCATCTAGGTTAATATGCTGGGAATTATGTACATCTGGATTACAGTCCCACAACTAATACCGAAAACTAACAGGCTGTCAGCGTATCCGGCGACTGCATGTGGCTCAAGATATCTACGGATTACTTCCGGTATATTTTGAATCAATAAACTCGAGATCACGTGTATCTCTTCAGGGCGTCTCACAGCTTCTCTCATCTCGTCCAGTCTCTTGTCGGATCAGCTGGTTTCGTCAGATCAGCTCGTCTCCTCGTCGTGGATCAGCTCGACTCCTCGTCGTATCTTCCTTTCAAAACCTTCCATTTTAACCTCGGTCAAACTCCGCCTCTCAGATGCGCTGGAGATGCCGATCAACCAATAATTCATCAGGAATATTCCCAATGGTCAGCAGTTAACTATGGGAATATTTTCTACTCATCCACGCCCTTTACCGGCCCTTCACAATAGGGAAATATTCACATCTGGAGGTTTCAGTACTTCGTTCTTCAAAAGGCCGTAAAAAGCATATGTTGTTCATTATCGGAACTTATTCCAGTTCGGGTAGTCCCATAGGAGAATAGTTATATCTGGGGTTGTGACACGGTTTATTTCTTTAAACTGCCGTAACCCGCATTGGAGACCTATTATCTCATCTCTATTCAAGTCCAGAGGGTAACATCAAAGCGGGAGAAACACAATGCGCAATAAAGGAAATAATCGTCTCACCACTGGCCAGAAGTAACAATGTTCGAACATGTGTCTCTTCAAAGGGAGATAAGTTTTACGACTTCTTTACAGTGAATACTGAGACTCAAAACTTCATTGTGTTAGATAAATAAAAGGTAAAATAAAATGTGTGACACACATTTGAATTGTTCACTAAAATTTGAAAAGAAATCCATTTACATATAATTTATATGTATGTTTTTCGGAGTGCAAGTGACAGAGATATTTTGAAAAGGAAGAGTATTTTCTGAAATTTTGTAAAAAGATTTGAATCTAAATTAAAAATTGAAATATATTCTAGGCACACAATCATTTAAATTTTTATTTCTACAGTCCACATTAGGTCACAGCAAATCATGTCGATACTGCCACATTCAGGGAAGGGGGTCGGCTACACACAAGATTTAATTTACAATAAGTAAGAAATTTTACAGTAAGTACAATGTTTGACAGACTATTTTTAATACATTCTTAGGCATGCAATTATGTATACTCAATAACGCTACAACCTGGACCTGGACAACCTTTTCGTTATATAATCCAACTTTGAAAATTAAAATCTGAGCTCTCCTGATCATCATTATCTTGCTTAAGATCCTTAGTTTTTATGTGAGGAGTGAGATGTATAATTATTCCTTTTCCTTTCTTTCTAATCATTCCTTTTTTTTCTAATCATTCATTTTTTTTCTAATCATTCGTTTTTCTAATAATTCATTTCTTTCTTTTTAATGCCTCAATAGAGAAAAAGGGTCAGAAATCAAGACAAACCTATTTATAAGCCTTATGTAGTAAAGATTATTGTGGTAGGTTAATAGATTATTTATTTTAATAATGTTCTTTTCTAGTAAACTTTTATTACTGATTTTTTGTGGTTCTGTGCGTCAGGGGAATGTTCATTTACTGTTTATGACTCGCTTATTTTGCTTTATTTTTTTGACGTGAATACGTCTTTAAATTTGCTACCATACGGGATGGATAATCCAGAAAACTTAGTGATAACAAAATCGGGGATAGAGTTTGACGTTGTAGTTTCGAATCTATCCTCTACATCCAAAATTAAATTATACCACTGGATAGCTAAAGGATCAAAGAATTTATTACGATGAATGAGAATGGTGACGCATCGCGTGCGGTGGAGGGGGAAGCGCCACCATTTTGAGGTTATTTTGCTGCGTATCGAGATTTGCAATTAGTATGACTCGGAGAAGATGCGCTGTTCATTAAGCTTTTAATCGTCAGCTGTCGTCAAAATCTATCGAGTGTTTATAAAACATTGGTTTAAAGTAATGACAGTGAATATAATAAGGTGTTAGAATAAGAAAGTACTATCAAAAATATATAATGTCGGCCCATACGTGTCGAAAAGCCAAAACCGAATACAGAGATCTTATACTGTTGGAAAGGACTTCTCAAGAACAATTGAATGGTAATGATAAAACCTAAAATTATACCCGATTACGAGCCTGATCTTACTTCACCAGTTTTGACAGAATGAGACTTTAATGTTGATATCTCACAAAATAGCTCATTGTCCGATCGTAAATTACGATTTGCGGATGAACGAATGAAATGCATGAATTAAGTTCATCCGGTAAAAATTCTTTGTGGCAATTGTGAGCTTAGAAGTCAGAATTCTACCTTCGTGTTCTCAGAGGTCCTTACCCTCAAAAACTACTGCACCCCTCCTTCCGTTGTAAAGCAAAACATGAAAACAAAAACTTTTGTAATTATTTATTAAAAAATAACTAAAATAAAAATTTTCTTTGTTGACTTTAGTAACATTTCTCTATCTGTAGGAAAAAAGAGTCAAAATTTCGTTGTGCAAGATGAAGGAAATGTAGAATGTAATCTGCTGCATATTTGAATATTTTCATAACATTTTCAAAGAAAACCATACACAAGAAGTTTGTATTTGTTTTGCCGAGTACCAGTAAACATTTGAAATGTAAAAGTAATATGTAAAATTTGTTAAAAAGATTTTGAATCTAAAATATAAATTGAAATACACTGCTCAAAACAATGAGAGGATATTCTAAATCTTGTATAAATTAACGGTATAAGCAGGGGGTGTTTTTTTTTGTATAAAATGGTAGCTGAGAATCACAAATTCAAATTTTTCCTATTTCCAAACTTCACAGTATGCAAATTTTGAGTTTGTATTCGTACATGATGCTTTAACGGGTGCAAATTTTATTTGGCTTTCATCTCAATGTAAGACAAAGCGGAAAAGAGTGATGGACATTCAGTAAGCACGCTGTTTCGATGAGTGCGATGTCTCAACGAAATAATTTAACCGAGTCCGAAACTCGGAGAGTTTATGGCTGTTTAGAAGGAGGGGGGGGGGGTTAAAAATTTGCCTAAGTAGCACAAGCCATTGGAGTTCACAAAATTTAATTTCCAGAATCAACCGTATTTTGGAAACGGGAAATGCAGGCCGAAGATCAGGGAAAAGGCGCAGACGTGCGACAACGCCCAATGAAGACAGTTATTTAACTTAACGGTTCTCAGATACCGAAATACAAGGTAAACAAAAAAGTACTTGCCGTTTATGCGTTTCCATTGAAAGAAGTGAGAACATGCAAATTTGTGTATGACGTGATTGAGAAACTGTCAGTCGAGAGTAGGAATATCATTTGTTATAAGCGCAGGTCCACTGCCCACATTCATCAATCGGAACTCGTACAGAAGCGAAGCGAAATGGCCGTATCGAAGGAGCTCTTTAGGGGTTGTTTACTTTACGACTTCAAAGTGGGCTTATCAGCCGCTGCATCAAGTAGCCGAATATATCAAGCGTTTGGCGATAGTGTTGTCAATGAACGTACGGCAAGGCATTGGTTTCAAAAATTCAAGTCGGGAGATTAGTCTCTCTGTGATAAAGCTCGAACAGGACGACCATAGAACTTGTATGATGAAGCCCTGCAGGCGGTCATTAAAGAGGACAGTAGCCAAACGTGTGGTGAACTTGCCAGATAATTCAACACTTTCAGTGAAACGGTTAGACTTCCTCTGTACCGCTTAGGTAAGACGTACATGCTAAGAAAGTGGGTTACTCACACGCCGTTGGTTTACTATGAGTTTCTACCAACGGACCAAACAGTCACTGCGGACCTAACTCGCAGCAATTGGAACGTGTATAACAGGCACTGCATCAGAAGTAGCCATCACTGGTTAAAGTGTGTACTGTTATTGCATGATAACGCGAGGCCACATGTCGCGCTGGTGGCCAAGAATGCGATGCAGCGACTTGGTTGGGAGACTTTGTGCCATCCTCTTTACTCACCTGACCTTGCAACATCAGATTACCACCTCTTCCATTCCCTGTTCAATCATCTTCATGGCAAATCCTTCACCAATGAAGCATACGTGTGCCAAGCTCTCACGGACTTCATTGCGTCCCACATACCCCGAGTTTTACGGCAAGGGGATCGAACAACTGGAGACACGTTGGCAGAAGGTGCTGGATGCCGATGGTGATTACTTCGAAGACTGACAATTGGCTACGCTGTTTGTATGTAATTTTCTTTTGGGTCATTGGAAACGCCAATAACTTTTTTTGTTTACCTTGTATAAATGCCGCTTCTCTTCATCAACGCCTCCGCTCCTCTACTAGTACCACAGCTTCTATACAAACTGTACGAAACCACTGTACGGTCTGTATACTCACCAACCAATGGTGAGTGTCACGTGAACAGGAAAGCCACCGTCGCACCGGCAAGAAGTTAGCAACAGAGCATGTGAACTCTAAGAGAAATGAATGATTCAATATTATTTTCTGTGACGAGTGCCATATTTCTCTTCATCCTGGTAATATGTGTATTTTCTTCTGGAGGGAACGTAACACTAGAAACAATCCTGATTCCGTACACAAAAGATTTGGCGGAGTTGGAGGGATGATCTATCCTGGCATTTCCACTGATGGGAGCCCCAATCTCAATCATTCGAAATGTATTTCTGACCAGTGGCCGATATACAGATGAGATCCTAAGACCTATTGTTGTCACTTAAGTTGCAGCAATTGGAGATGACTTAATGTTAATGGAAGACAACTGATGGCCATATCGCTCTAACTTTTTGAATAATTTCTTTTGGATTAAATAAACATACGAATGGATTGACGAGCGTGTTTTTTCGATATGAACCAAGCCGAGCATATTTGGGACATTCTAAGCACGCGAATTACTGGGCGCCTGCCATATACCCAAACTCATACACCAATTCCTCATTAATAGCCTCAATGATCAATTCCTCAAAGGTGTTTAACGTTTCTGGCTGTCCAGAGAAACCCTATTAGCTACTAAAAACGTTTTTTTAAGATGCCACATTTTTTTATAAGTGTTTATCATATGCCCATATTGTTTGTTTTTCCTTCTGAACCCAAACACACAATAAAACACATTTTATTATTCCCAAGAAATGTCATTTTTTTTCTCTTACAGTTTACTATATCTGTCCATAATGAATTGTCGCGAGTGAAGGTCGCAGTACGAATTTGCTGAGCTAGGACCGGTAGCCGAGTAACATGACCATAATACAAAATGTCAACTTCGGTATCGTAGATGTTATCTGGCTTATAAGGCTAGCGCTACAATACTCCCTGACCAGTGAGTCGGAGGAGAGACGAACGATTTTGATAGCACCAAGCGTTATGGTGAGCGTCTGAGTTCGTTAGTGTGTCGAGTGAGCGACGGCTTCGTATTTGATTGTTGCGTCGAGTGAGTGGTGGCTTTGTTGGCTGGTAGATGGCGCCACGACAGATCAGAAAGTTAAGTTTGTGAAGGTCACCAATGAACCGAGTGAAGGTCGCGGTACGAACATGTGACGCTAGGACCGGTATCCGAGTAATATGACTATAATACAAAAATCGACTTCGGTATCGTAGATGTTATCTGGTTTATAAGGCTAGCACCACAGTATCAATCGTACAAACAATTCTCCATTTGCATGATCAACCCACTACCACAATATCCCTTCTATGTTTTGTGCAGTGTGTATTAAAGCATATAATTATATAAATTTTGCATTAAGTGTAATGGGTCTCTGCAGACTTTTGATACATTCGTATGCATGCAAATAGAACTCAAAAAAGCAAAAAACTTCTTCACTCTACTGTGAAACTGAAACTCTCTTGCTTCGAATACTAAAACTAAAAATCAGTAAATTCATGACCTTCGAAACCTTGGTTGAAATCCATCGATTTTATTTTACACGGGGAGAGAAACTGGAATAATAATTTTATATTTTTTTTATCATTAACTTTTCGTTTATAACCTCTCTAAAAAAATTCAACAGAAAGGGAAATTTTTTAAAATCTTATCTGGACGATAATTAGTGGTGTGGGAATAGACTATTTTAACTTATATAACAATTTTATATAAAGAGTTTAATTTGTAAAGGATTTTACAAATGTTCTACTTTTGTGTGGGGGGAGGGGTTTCAAGTTTTCTTCTTTTTATGACTTACACAATATAATTTTTTTTTCTTTGCGTGCCTTATAGGACCCTGAAGATAGCGAGTCGTCAAATACTGTGAGTAAATAATTCAATGTGATTAACTATCTTTACTTATAATAAAGCTCAATGTGTGTGTGTGTGTGTGTGTGTGTGCGTGCGTGCGTTCATTGGCGCTCTACAAGCCAGACCGTTCGATCTACAACTACCAAATTTAGTACATGTATACCATGGGGACCGGGGATGTGCACCTCGGAACCTTTTTATTTGAATTTTTAATTAAAATTTTAATTAATTAAAAAATAAGCAAAATTTTAACGTTTTTCACTATAACTTACGAAAATATTACAGCACAAAATTGATTTTTGCATCAAATTAAAGCTCAAAAAATTAGCTTCTCAATGATACTGATATTTTGAACTATAAATTAAAATTCTATTTTTAATGAATTTTTAAACATTTAATATAATCGTATTTTTCAACAATTTATTTCGTTTAAAATAAAACTAAAATTTTGTCTTCACGAGATCTCAAAATAAATCAGCTTTTAATAATATGTTGCCATCACATTTTCAGAAATTCTGATTTAAAAAAATAAGTTAATTACTACCAAAAATAAAACAAAAAAATATAGTTTTTTTCACGTGATTATATGAAATGAAATAAATAGGAAATGTGATATTTTTTAAACAATAAATGCGAGAGAAAATTTTTCTCGATCACTTGCAATATCAAAATTATTAATTCAATTAAAGAATTAAAATAAATAAAAATACATTACAAAAGTGCGACAGTTAAAACTGAAAAAGAATTTTTAGAAAAGCGCCAAACGATAATCTTTTGAGAGCGATATTAATTATTTTAAAGTAAGAAATCTTAAACGAACTTGGAGATGATGTCATTTCAAAGAAGCGACGAATAAAAAGCAATTGATAATAAGTAGAAGTAAAATATTTTTGCATTCGTGTTTTTTTTTTTTTTTTTTTTCATTTTTAAAACAATAAGACATGTTTTGAATTAATACTTTGACTTATGTAAAGAAGATATATTGTGCTAATCAAAGAATTCGCCTTCATAATTGTAATTTATCTCCATATTTTAATGAATCATGCGAAATAAAAACACATCTGCTTTTAACGAAGCATAAAATGAAACAAATATGAAACATGATATTTTTTGGAAAATAAATGCAATGAAACGTTTTCTATGATATTTTATAATATATATATTGCAAATTCAACTAAACAGTTTTATTTAAGGCAAATATGGCTTAACATCTACAAGGCATCTTCTGTAATAGGAGCACAACAACTAATTTCTTAATTTTTTCGGGAGAGACGTACATCTCTTGACAAATAGCCTAAGTGAAATATATAATTAATAGATTGAGGGAAAAATGCTGATGAATTACGACTTTCAAATTTTTACATATATCATCTTCTCTGTGAATCATATTTAACAAAATATTCTAGAGACAAAAAGTCCTTAAAATAAAAAAGTGACACTCCAATCAACTAAATCAATCATCAAAGTTGATCGATCTATGAAAATTTCAATATAACTATTCGATATAAACTGGCGATTTTAGATCACTTTATCAAGATATCAAAGAAGCCAATCAGAGTTACTCTAGAATAATTGGTCTAGATTATGATAATAATGATTGTTCTAAACTTACAACATTCAGAACTGAATAAATCAGCCAGATTTGAAGAAGATAGAAATGCTTATTTATTTATTTAGAAGTTGAAATATTAAGAATATTTTACAAATATGAATCTATAAGACCAAAGGAATTAAAACCATAATTTTTTGAAATATATTTATAAACCTAAAAAAATATATTATTGAGAGCATTTATATACATCTAAAAATAAAATTAAAAGCTGAAGGTTTCAATTAACCTGTGAAATTTTTGCTGAATAATTCCTTGAAATCTTATAAACTATAAAAAAAAGTTATAATGTTTCAATTTCTGTATTGAACATAAAACTTCAATGTCGGACTATTCTGCTTTCAGTTCTTAGTTTTGTTTAAAGACATGCTTAGATTGAGTAAAGAGGTCTTTATATTAATTGAAGTTTCATCATTTCCACTTTAATTTAAAACTGAATTTTACGTGCACTGATAGAAAATCAGAGAAAGATGCGGAGTTCAAAAATAAGGACTGCTTAAGGTCTACATAATAGTATAAGTGAATTATATAACTAACGAATTTTGAAGCTTAAAAATAGTTTGCTGAAAAACTTATTATGAGACCAAGTTATATTTAAAAAAATTGATTAAATCCTTTAGTTTTTAGCATTAATACAGGCGAACCAACTGGTCGCCAAAGACGGCTAGTATTTCATAAAATGATGATAATATATTAAAGTTTATTCTATTTCTTATTTGGAAATCCGTCGCTACTAAATTTAAAATAACTCAAGGTGTGCAACATAAATTTTTAAAATTATTTCCGTCCATCTGTGGATATTATGACTTAAAACTTCTTCCTGCTAGACAAATAAAATGTAGTATTTGTATTCCTCTACACCATTTTCGTACAAAAGGTCCAACAAGACATCTGTTGGAATGTTTAGAGGAATACAACTGAAAGCGCTAATTTCAAAACTAAAGAAATATGTGATATTTGGTTAGAAGTTTTTGAATAAAAATTATAAATTTATATATTTTTTAAGCAAACGAAAACTTTCTAAAATATACACTTAAGTGACAAAAGTCATGGGATGGCTGCTAATATCATGTCGTTCCTCCTTTTTCCCGGCGAAGTGCAACAACTCGACGTGTCATGGAGTCCACATGTCGTTGGAAGTCCTCTGCAGGACTGTGAGTCCTATTGAGCCATGCTGTCTGTATAAACGTCCATAATTGTGAAAGTGTGGATGGTGCAGGAGTTTGGGCACGAACGGACCTTTCGATGATACCCCATAAATGCTCTATGGGATTCCTATCGGGCGATCTAGGTGGCCAGATCATGCGCTGGAATTGTCCGGAATGTTCTTCAAACCAATCGCGAACAGTTCTGGCCCGGTGACATGGCGCATTGTCATCCATAAAAATCCCATCGTTGTGTCGGTACGTGAAGTGCATGAATGGCTACAAGTGATCTGCAAGCAGCTGAACATAACTATTTCCAGTCAATGATAGGTTCAGTTGCACCAGAGGACCGAGTCCATGCCATGTAAAAACAGCCCACACCGTTATGCAGCCACCACCAGCTTGAACAGTGCCTTGCTGACAGTTTGGGTCCATGGCTTCGTGGGGTCTGCGCCACACTCAAACTCTACCATCAGCTCGTAACAACTGAAATCGTGGCTCATCTGACCACACCATGGTTTTCCACTGGTCTAGGGACCAGTCGATATGCTCACGAGCCCAGGAGAGTCGCTGCAGGCGATGTCGTGGTGTCAGTAAAGGCACTCGAGTCGGTCTTCTGCTGTCATAGCCCAAGGAAGACAAATTTCGCCGCACAGTCCTATCGGACACATCCCTCGTACGTCCCACATTGATTTCTACAGTTATTTGACGAAGTGTTGCGTGTCTATTAACATTGACCATTCTACACAGACGTCGGCGGTCTCGGTCGTAAGTGCAGGTGCGTCGCCCACTGCGCTGTCCATGATGGGACGGGATGCCTGAAATTTCATACTTTCGGCACACTCTTGATACTGTGGATCTCGGAATGTTGAATTCACTAACGATAACCGCAATGGAATGACCCATGCGTCTGGCTCCAACGACCATTCCACGTTCAAAGTCTGTTAATTCTCGTTGTGCCGCCATAAATCACGAAAAACATGTTCACATGAATAACTTGAACACAAATGAAAGCTCTGGAGAACGAACTGCGCATTTATACTTTTTCGCTGCGATATTACTGCCATCTGTATATTTGCATATTGCTATCCCATGACTTTTGTCACTTTAGTGTATAATAAATCATTTTATTATACATTTTAAGCATTTTTTTTCTAAAAAATATAATAAACAAGTACTTATATATATATTAAGCATACAATCATACAAATTTTCCAATTCACGTAATAGTAAACTGTTTGTTTATACTACAATCTTAAGTAAGTAAATGTATTAACTAAAAATATTAACAACCTCGATTATTAAGATTTATTTCTTTCAATATACTTCTTTAAAAAAAAGCACTCATGTTTCGGACTCTAAAAATAAAAATCTGAACAGTCAGGACCCTTTTTTTCTTGATCAAGGTCCCTAGTTTCCATATTTGATTTAGTGAAAACCACCATTACTCATTGTCATTTTTTTCTAATTATTAAATTTTTATTTTTAATGCATAAGATTAAAAAAAATTATGATGATAGTTATGAGGAAGAGATCTTGTGGGAAGTCAGAAGAATATTTTAACTTTAGTAATGCTCATTTTCAATCGGTATATGAGATTTTTTTAGAACGTAATGCGCAATTATAATTTTCCTTTTTTTTTTTTTTTTGCATGAAGGAGGGGGAGTTTCGATTTTCCTTTTACAATTACACATTTTAAATTTGCTTGTCTTATATTTCTAGCGATCTGAGCATGCAGCCAGTGGACCGTCCTCTTCTTTTGTAAGTATATAAATAAATATGAAAAATATTCTTCATAAATAATGTCATTATCCTATATATTCTATTTCACACAGTTTACATTCTTTTAAAACATGTGTATTGGTTAGTAGGATTTTTTTTAATTAGCTCGCTTATGCACCTTTTCAACTTATGAGTATTATAGTCTTACGTGCATTTTTGCTTTTTTGTGTGTACTTTGCATTTTTTTAAGACTTATATATTCATCACTAGAATTTTTTTCAAAAAAATCACCTCGCTTTCAGACCCTTTCAACTTAAGAAACTTATTCTATTGTCTATCTGTGAGAATTATGATTCAAAAATCATGTAATCTTTCAACCAAATTTGAATAGCTATTTCGCTTTTCATATTTTTAAAAGTCTTATGAGAAAGAGATTTAGTGGAAATTCGGTAGATTATTTTAACTTTAGCAATGCTCATTTTCAATTCGTCTATGAGATTTTTTTTAGAGAGTAATGCTCTATTATAATGAGCTTTTTATAATTTTCTTTTTTTTTCTTTTTATGAGGGAGGAGAAGTTTTCAATTTCCTTTTACGATTTACACATTGCAATTTTTTAAAATTTGTTTGTCTTATATTTCTAGGGATTTGAAG
>JAOUZG010041943.1:2420881-2431771 GCA_026289955.1 Argiope argentata
AGACAGATTACTTCCCGTTTGCTGCGGATAATTTGATCTTAAGAAGTTACATAAATTTAAAACAAATAAAATGAAAATTAATTTTTTGTCATGCTGGATTCTACTTTTTTTTTCTTGTGCAGTCGTTAGACATATAAATAATTATTCAGTTTTTCTATTTGATTTACTCTGTTCTTTCTGTACTAATCAGGTAGGAATTTCTGTATTATTCTAACAGGAGTAATATTTTTTTTTCAAAATGTCAAGTACGCAAATGATTTTCAGCCCAGTGAATTATTTTTCGAATTTGCTTTCAAAAATTAAAGGCAATATATCAACACCGCCAATTAGACGCTAAACGCGCCAACGTAAGAAACTTGAATGAATTTCTACCTCTGCGAAATGGACCCTTCCTGCAGTAACCTGTTTCTATAACGACCGCCGTAAACATAGACGACTGTCGGCCAGAGATCTCTTTATGGACAGACAGTATAGGTTTATAATTTCTGATTTTTCGTTCCCGCAATTTTTCGGGGAGTTAAAACAAAAATTCGGCCCATAGAGGGTTAAGCGGATACGGCGTCATACATTTTCTCTGGTATTTTTCTTGAAAACTATGGGTCGTGAAGGTACAGTTAATTTTTATGTATTTCAATCAACGAATCTGGCTTGCAGAGTTTATCCGGCCTTACTGGGACGCCCTGTATTTTTTCAGACCTAGTAGTCCACCAGATACAGATTTTCCAATATTGTTAGCGGTCTTTGACGACCAATTTGTTCGCCCTGATTATTGACTTTGTAGGGATTTTCAGATTTGTAGATTTGCATTTTTTGAAAAAAGTATTCAACTGGTTATTTGATACAACAGAAAAACTTTAATCCCACAGAATCAGTTTAATACAAACCAAAATTATATAACGAAATAAAAACTCAGGTAAAAATGTTACAACGGAGTTAATGATTGGTACAAACACGAGTTGAATGCTCTTCTGGATTAGCCTGAATTACAGTATAATATTTAAAAATAATGTGGGAAAAATAATTAAAATTGCGGGAAAAAATGGCAAGAAAATGAAAATGATATTAAAAATATAAGATTTTGAGTTTTAAGATAATGAAAAGACTATTTTTGTATGATAATTATTTTAAAAGATATGAACATCAATTTCCATAGACATGGCAAGTCAAATTTGGCAAGACTAAAGAATAATATTTAGTATCCAAAATCCAAATACTTTCGGGCGATTTCTCGCCAAATGTAAGCGTGACAGTTTTTTCTTGCAAGCCAAAAAGGCCCTTTGTCGCCATTTCTAGTATCTATCCAAGATTGTAGACTCCTGGCGAGTTTTAGCACGACTTTGACGTGTTTGGTGAGAAGCCGTACTTTAATCTGAAGTCTTACCACGATTATTTATCTGGTGAGGTTAAGCTCATTTTTTACGCAGGATTAAACTTTATGTTTGAATCCTATTCTCAATTTCTTTTACATCTTTTTTTCTCTGACTGAATGTATTATCCGGTGCCGCAGTAAATTATCTCATGAGCATTTATATCAATATTTTGCAGCTCGATAAATTAGGGAAAAATTAGATTCAATGCTGTTGTAAAAACATTCAATAAAAAAATCAATGCAATTTCTGTGCCACGTACATTAGCGTTTTGTATACCAGGTAATTCAAAAAGTTCATTAACATTCGAAAATTCAATAATCTATGGAATAAAGTTGATTGAGAGATTATATTTGAAAATTCAATAATCTACGGAATAAAGTTGATAGAGATAGCATTTAAAAATTCAATAATCTACGGAATAATGTTGGTTGGGAGATAACATTTGAAAATTCAATAAGATATGGGATTGGGTTGGTGGAGCGATAACATTTGAAAATTTAATAAGCTACTGAATAATATTGGTAGGGAGATAGCATCTGAAAATTATTCGAAATGATGTTAGTATAGTGATAGCATTTGAAAATTCTACGAAATGATGTTGGTAAAGTGATTGCATTTGAAAATTCAATAATCTACGGTATAATGTTGGTAGAAAGAAAGCATTTGAAAATTCAATAACCTACGGAATAATGTTGGTAGAGAGACAGAATTCGAAAATTCTATAATCTATGGAATAATGTTTAGTAGATAGCTAACATTTGAAAATGCAATAATCTACGGAGCAATGATGGTAGAAGGATAATATTTGAAATGTCTACGGAATAATGTTGGTAGAGAGATAATATTTGAAAATTCAATAACCTACGGAATAATGTTCGTAGAGAGATAGCATTTAAAAATTCAATAATCTACGGAATAATGTTGGTAGAGAGATAAAAATTCACAAGCATATTTGAAATGGCATAGGATTTTATTGAAACAAAAAAAATGCAAAAAATGGCCGATAGATGGATTTTGTATGATAACAGAAACAATAATAGCATAAGACTGATTTTTAGCAAAAATTGTTCTTTATAACAACTGCTCAATACGTCACCTGTCATTCGATAATAATACTTGTACTCAAGAGAAAATGTAGCAAACAGCATTGTATAACATATGTGTAGGTGTGGTGGGAAATTGTTATCGGATGTTGTCTTTTTGCATCCCTAACGAGGCCGGACGATTGAGGTAAATTGTGACTTCAGTTAATGTCGCAACCAATGTCACCCAGTGGGATTTCCACGGCAGTTCTAAGATTTTCAATAGTCTAAAATCTGCTTTTGAAGGTGTTAACAGACCCTGGGAGTGTGAAATGCGCTTCGTCTGTCCAGAACACATTAGACAAGCAATTACCATCTTCTCCCATTTTTTGGTACTTTATTTTTGCTTCAAAAAAATTCCGTGCTATTTCAAGCATGTGTGTCAATTTTTACCCCTCTCCCTTGATTCCTCCCTGAATTATTGAATTTTCAAATGTTAATGGACATTTGAATCACCCTGTATATAGACTGATATTAAATTTTGAATCTTCCTTAAAGATATTTTTGAATTATATGATGTAGGATTCCCCTCTTTTCAATTCTGTCTATTGTATTTTTAGCCAATTTACCGACACTCAAGTAATTTTTACAATTAACTTTAAAATAATTGTTCAAAAATCCACAAGTATAATGTTGGACTGTGACTGATGCATTTCGTTGACTTATTGTAATGTAATTTAAAAAATTAAAGTATGTACAAAATCAATTCTCGCAAACATGCACTGTGGTACAGTTAGAACGCAATGCATGTTGCGATGTGTGCTGTTGGATTTTTATAGCAGTATGATGTTTTGCTGAAAATAATTCCAATTCTTCCAAAAATTTTCACTCTTCATATTTTGTCAGGAAAGTATTAACAATATATTTCAATTTATTCAATTCCTACTATTAGCTCTCACTCTCCCTTACATATATTTATATATCTTGTTCAAATTTCAATCGTTAATAAAATACTTTTTACTCATCCACTCGAGTTCAAATACATTGTTTTAAACTTGTCGTTGATGACACTCGATGTTAATACAGTTTGTTCAAATATTAATTTGTTAATTAAATTTAATTAATTTTTAATACTTTAAATAGAGTTTTAGCAGTTTGTAATGAAAATTGAAATCAACTGGAAGTAGCTCAGTTGGTAAAAGGCGATGATTTCAGTATTTTACACATGAAGGTTAAAAATGCGAGTTGAACTCTTGAATCAATTCAATAATTTTGTGATTAATTTTTGCTTTATGTATACGTTTTATCCAAATGATTTTCGAGAGCGAGTTGTCAGTTGTGGCTTAAGGGTTAGAATGAAGAATTTTTCTCAAGAAATAAAAATTGAAGAAATTTTAAGTTTTAGGTCCAATTCCGATATCTCTCCTTAAAATCTTTATCATCTATTGTTGGTCACTTCTCCTTCCTAACCTTAAGATTGAGATGCCTGTCGAGAAGAGAATTCGAGATGGAGAAGGGGAAATTCGCTTTCTATTTTGCCTCTTAATATTGTGATTCTGTCATATGTATATACATATTTATATTAATTGTAATTATTTAATAAAAGCAACTTATATAAAACTTTCCTTTGTTGACCTAAGTAGGAATTGACTTAATGTTTTTATATTATTTGTTTTTTCTTCAATTTAAAATATAACTTTGTTGCAGTTGCATTCCTGTATCTTCTTTTTTGGATAATAGATGGCGATGCCTGATTAGGTACGCATCCCATATTGCACTGCGATTATTATTATTATTATTATGAGATGAGATGCTGTTTTGTAAGAGATGCGCACACATTAATGTCTTGTCTTTCGTTTTTATGTTCGTTTTGTGTGAGATATGATAATTAAAGAAATGTTTCTGAAAACATACGTCATCTTGCTTTTACTGCCCGATTCGAAATGATGTTCAATCCACTACAACAATTTATTTCACCACTGAAAGGCATGGTTTTTATAGGGGGAGGAGCAGTAAAATAAGTCTGTCGACATAGAGGCACCAGAAAAAATTCTACCCTTTAATGCTTTTACTAAGATATTCTTATTGCAATTTATTTGATACATGACGATTCAGAAAAGGGAATTCTAAATATTTTTAGATGATATGTTCAGACACTACGAATTTTTATCCCTTCTCTTGTAAAAATTGCATTGGTCTTCAATTTTCTAAAGAGGGTGTTGAGAATAATTAACCCTTTCACCGTCTTTTCCTGTCAGCAAAAATTTCTGTTTTTCTACGCATTAGAACAAAGAAAATAAAAACTCAAACAAGTAAACATATACAAAGCGATTTAAACGTTTAAAAGTTTGGAAATGTAGAACTCTTGAGGAGCCTTACGTCCACCCTGCCGAAATTTTACTGGAAAGCGTTACGGACGACGAACAGGTTAAATAATAATCTTTTTAAAAAATGGATTTGGATCAGGAAATAAGAGAACATTTTATAGCAACATGAGTAACATTAAAAAAACGAAAATTAATTAGAATTAATATAATTTGTTCAAAATTTAACATTTTAGGATATCAAATTTTCCCTTAGCAACAATATTTTTTACAGCGAATGTTATTATGATCATATAATAATTTACAATTCAGAATGACATTTGTCATATAATGTATTTTTTTTACATATACGTGAATAATTCAGATGGTTATCGTGACTTTTTAAAATTTTTAGATATGTTTAGTTGTGCATTCCTAAAGATAGTAATTGCCAAGTTTAAGCAATTGATGTAATTAATTTGATCTTCCATTCTGTGTTGAAATTTATTAAAATATTTATTTATTATTATTATATTAATTATTTTATTCTTTTATATAAGTACTGTTCAGTTTCGAAAAAAGTTCAATTTCTAAAAAATTATTAGTAACTGAATAAATTGTTCAGTTACTAAAAATTTTTTTACATCGATTTGAGTACATTTAGAGTATTATAACTTTAACTTTACAATGTCACAGTTTAATTTGGAGTACTACAGTCAAAATAGTAACACTTGCGCAAAAAAAAGCAATTGTTATTAACCCTTTGTTTTTCACACTCATGTCCAGAATTAAAGTCACAAACATAAAATCTTTGAAAACTATGAACAATTCACTGTGTCGCCTCGAAATTTGACACTGAGATATATAACAATAAGAGGAAAAATATAACAACTTAACCATGTGGAAAAGATTTTAATTGTGAATTAAAAACGGATTGTATCAAAAAGTGTTAATTCATAATCAGAGATAAAGCTTTTATCTCTGGAAAAATCAGTCTAATATGGAATGTGATTACTGAATACCGTTATACAAACCTCACAACGAGCTCTCTTTCTTTTTATGATAATGTCAATAAAAGTTTGCGGCAACAAAGCTCATTCTTCCAAAAGTGCTGCTTTTAACGATCAGAGGGTCTTGAAAGCGAAGATACGCTGTAAAATGGCTTTTCCTAGACCATCCCATATATGTTCAATAGGAATGAGATCCAGAGACCTAGATAATTAATCCATTCGGCGAATATTCTTTTCCTCAAAAAAAAAATCATCAAAAATCTGAGCTCTATATTTTCATCCATAAAAATTAAGCCTGGGTCAACAGCAACCCGGAGCGATTTCGCATATACTTGAAGGACTTCAACTCTATAGAAATGTGTGATGATAGTCGAAAATGTGTAGTAATGTATGACTCCCTGACATTATTATTCTTTGCAGAGCCTGATTAAAGCAGGGGTATACGGGGCATTAGCCCTGGGCCCCCACATCAAAGAAGGGGGAGGCAAATCGAATAGAAAGTTCATTTTTCAACTCCATAAAGTTCGGGTCTTAGTTACCAAAATGGGGCCCAGAGAATTTTTTGCCTCATGCCCCAATTAAGCTAAGTCGAGCCCGGATTCCTTACCTCAAAATCTGGGTTTCTTAGGTAAAAGGGGAGATAGCAAGCTCCCCGTTATCTCCAGACGAAGATTCGACAAGAGTCTCTGAGTGCAGTAAATCTCAACTCATCATTAAAAAGACCCCTCGCTCCCATTCTTGTTGTGTTTAAGATTGATGAGTACGGCTCCACGACAATCGTATCTCCCGTTGTATGCGGTCAAATGGACACACACGACTGGACGCCAGGTGTAAAGGATTCTCTCTGCTGGACGTCTATATATTATTTGCCTAGAAATTTTATTCCAGACGCAGCAGCAAGGTCACGAACAAACTGACGCCTATGTCATCGTGTCGTCGTCAGTCTATGTCGCTTAATAACAAATAGCGATTCTATGCAAGTGTTGGTATTGTGTGGCGGTCTTGCCCGTCTACCTGGTGACAATACCATTTGGTTAGAATTGATTCCACAAGTTAGATATCTCTTTCAATGCCGCTTGTAACCATCACGCTACCTTCTCTTGAAACTGGCCAACTTCAAGGTTGCTCTCCACAGCAAGGAACAATTTAAACGATCATGAGAAAATATCCTCATTGCAAACAGGCTAACACATTTATTTGAATGCCATATTCACAAAACTGCGGGGGAAAATTCCAATTGCTTAAAAGTCTAATTCCAGTAATTATGCAAAAGCTAAAGTTAAATAATTGCGTTTTTCTAAACCGAAGCTTGAAACGATGCTACTCATTCTTCAAAAATATAAAATACAAATTCAATCAATTTCACTGATAACAATATAGAATTATTTTGAAAAACAAGCTTATGCCTTTAACTTTGGACTTGAGCGTCATTAGCTAAATGACCAGTAATTTAAATTAGATTTATGCTTAACCGATACAATGAATAATCTTGTTTCATTCTCTATTTTTTTAAAAGTCTTTCCGCTTCGTATTTTATAGTAGCTAGGTATAAAAACCTCAAATTCTTAACTTTATTATTTGCAAAGCATTCAGTCCTTTTTAATTTTGTTTACGCATCAGAATTTAATTCTAATAGTAATATAGTCTTAAGCATAATTTTTTTCTTCATATTTTCGAATTCATTTCTTAAATTTTTAACAATTTTAATATTTTTTGTTTATTTTTCAAACAATTATTACTTTCTGTCTAACAAGAATCAAATAAATTATACAATTTAATTAAAAATGGGTCATATTAAGAAGTTGATACTATTAACAAGGATTAGATTTTCATATGTAATTTTTATTTATACACATTCTTATAAGTACTATAGATTATAAATACTAACCTTCAATATCAGCAGTTTATTTTATCAAAATAAAATCACGTTGATGCTTTTTTTTTTTTTGAAAAACTCCATGATTTCTTTTTTTAAACAATCAGTATTAAATAAAGGGGGAAATAATTACAAAACAACACTTTATATATTTTTTACGCATAGTGATACAAAATTCAGTCAAAAAAATTCTTAGATCAAGCCATTTTTTATAGAATTTTACAAACTGAAAAATATCAAAATAATTATATTAATTCATTAAAAATCAAACGATTTCATTTAATTATTTTTCTTTTTTATAGAACATAAAAACCTTCGATTTTGATTTTAAAAATTGAAATATACCTACAGAATATAAGAAAGCAGAAATTAAAGGGAGGATATATTTAAAGATGAAATAAATTATTTTAATAAAATTTAAGTCAGCAACAAGTAATACAAGATTTAATCTTTTTTTAATTATTTTTACTTGTATTAGAAATTTACTGGAGTAAATTGTAAAGGAATTTTTTGAGAATAATTGTCGATTAGAATGTATATATATACTTCATTGAATCAAATCTTAAAAATAAGATATGTGATTGGCATCATTATCATTGAAAATATTAAAAAATGAGATTCGAATGATGATTAAAATCCTTACTTTTTATTCTGATGATAAAGAGCTTAACTGAACTTAAATCATTTTTTTTAAGAATCGAAAAATAGTTCTTTAAAGTATAATGGAAATATCGAGATTAGAATGCCGTATTTTTTAAAAAATAGAAGAATAAATTCAGTATTTAATTTCAATATTTGAAAATATTTCGAATATCAGTAGAATTAATACTTTTTATTGATCATCTAGGATTCATCGAGCTTTTATCATTGTTTATAAAATACTCTATTAAACATTCATTGTCAAATACTATGATATTTATCTTAGTGGCAGCAAAAACGTTTTACCTTGAAATCGTCTGCAGACAAAACAGAATCTCGGGCGTAAAATTCGTTTTCAAGAGCAGCTGTTATTTTTTTATGGTAGAAGATAAAAGAAACAAAAAACTGTCGATGTTTCTTTTTTCATTATTATGTGATTCTAGCTTGCAAAGAATCAATACCGATTCAAGCAGTAGTCAAAACATCTAATTAATATTCTGTTACTCAATCCATGTTATCTTTAATATCAGCTAAGATTTTTTTTTTGCTTATATTTTCTGCGCTTATTATTTTGTTTTTTAGCGAACTTTATTCCCAGTTCTCAGTTTAGTTTACAGATTTTTTTTATTCATCCAAATCGCCATATGCTTTTTACTTACTCACGAAATATAAAAGTAATGAAATCGTCAAAACATTTTAACAGGAAATTTTGACGAATCTTCAAGTTTCATACCCCCTTGTGTCAGAAAAACACTTATTTTTGAAATTATATTTGTCCGCCTGTCAGTTAGCGAACAAAATAATTCAAAAACACTTAGAGCTTAGCGGCTATAATTTCGCATGTGGAATTACGACTGAATTTGTAGATTTCCTATCAAATTTTTAACGAAATTATTCTGGCTGGTTGTTTGAGAACAATTGCACTCGATAACTATCAAACGCAAAAAAACTAGGTATATAAAATTTAGTGCACAGGTTTAACACTAAAAATGAAGACACGTGTCAAATTTGGAACTCAATTCGTTTAGGAGGTGACGGTCGGTCAGTCTGTAACTTTGCGTGAATATAAATAGTGGAATTATTCAGATACATAACAACTTATGTAAGTGAAAATACTGATTAGTATTTAAAGTGTAGATAGAAATAAAAATTTGAACCACATTTTATAAAAGGTTGACCGTCGGTTGGTCTATAGTTTCAAAATTTAAAAAATAATAATTCAAAAATGGACTGATCTAAATATCTGAAATTTCACGTAAAAAATCAAGAATCAAATTTTGGTTTCATTCGGTGAAAAAAACGTATATTCGGCTTTTTGTCATTTTTATATTATCGCCTCTCAGAGATTAATCGCCAATGATAGAAGGCTGACAGGTTTATTCCTAACAATTACTTGCTAATGGCATGCGGTTAATAATAAGTATATTTCGAATATGAGAGAAAGTTTTGAAAAGATGACTTAATTTAACTATGGTTATTATTATTATACTATTTTGATAGTTGAGTAATATTTTTAGAATAGGATTATTTTTTCTGTCCTTACAAAATATCTAAAAATAAAAACATTCAAGCGATTGATCGCCAAAGATGAAATGCTAATTGGTTTAATCATAGCTATTATTCCACAATACTATGATGTTAACAATAAGGAAATTTAGTGGAGATTATGAGAGAAAGTTTCTGAAAGACAACTTAATAAATAAATAAATAAATAAACCACGATTATTATCATTACTATACTATTTGAGATTGTGAACCAACATTTTTAGAATAGGATTCTTTTTTCGGTCCTTGAATTTAAACTAGTAAAAAAATAAAACAAGAATTTTTCAACTAGTCTCAACAAAATTAAAATTTAAAGAAATGAAAACAGCAACTTGAAATTTTTATCGGTTACTCCCTTTTAAGCAAAGTATATTTCAATGAATTAATTAAATTTAGTTGAAATTATAATATATATACATGTGTATATGTGAAATGATGTTTTTTAATATCATATATCTCTAAATTAATTCCCAAATTTTTATCTTAAATTAGCTCATATCATTTCATTCTAAAATACTCTCTTATTTCCTGATCCAAATCCAATTTTTTATTCCATTATTTCTAACACGCTCTCAAGAAAACTGATGACTATTGCAATTTCTCACACTCTGAGCGAAGGGATAAAAATTCCTAACACTTACGTAATACTTTCAAATATACCTCAGATTCCTTAAACTAATTCGACATGGGACAAAGAAATCCCTATTAAAATTTCTTTATAAAATCACTAAAGGGAGAAATTTCTGTCTCTTTGTTGTTGTGTCGCGATGTAAACAAACACGTCACTTTATCATCGATCTTCCACGAGTACAAAATATACCTTCCGTGTAAAATAAATTTAATTTAATTTCAATTTTTTAAACCAAATATCTGCGAAATTATGTTTAGAACATGACACATATTTCCAAATTTGTACGTTTATAAAATTTACTATTAACATATTTAAACTATATATCGTTTAACAACTCATTGTATATATTTATATATTATCTATTATCATTGTATATACATTAATATCTATATGTTTTTATATGTTTTTGATTTAAACTTTTCCTCTCTCTCTCCCTCTCTCTCTCTCATATATATATATATATATATATATATATATATATATATATATATATA
>JAOUZG010041943.1:2431781-2448117 GCA_026289955.1 Argiope argentata
CCGATGATACCGATGTTGAAACTTTCATCATCTCCCCCCCCATTACCTGGTAACATACCAAATATGAATGTGAGGAGTGATGGAATCTCAACAACTTCAGCCAATAAAATTGCTTCAATGCATCTTTTCATTTCAAAATGCGATTTGATTGGACTATTCTGTACCAGCTGTATTTCTTTGAAGTGCATAAGAGTCAGACGCGACTGAAAAAGACAAATATATGTTTCTAAAATAAAATGTTATTGACTATTTCAGGGTAAAACGCAGTCTTTTCCCATCCCAAATTAAAACCGACGGGGATAAACTTTGCAATCCTTGTTTATTCGGAAATATTTAGACGAGTCTCCTAAAATTAGCAAACTTACGACAGTGTCAAGGATAGTGAACTCCATAATCCGATAGTTGTCAATTTGGCTTTCCAGTATTCCTGAAGTGGTGGTGATGGTGGGTATTAAAGAAAAATCGTCATTTAGTCCTTTGGGGCGACAGTCAGTGACCTTGAGAAGACATAAACATGTTAAGTCTCATATTTTGCAGTGCCATATAGAGGATAAGAGACGCCTGGGATAAAAGATAAATTTTTTAAACCCCTAGTCTTCATCAGTGGTTTAATAAGTACAAATATCTACAAATATCAAATTATTTTGTCACCTCTTCAGGATATTTCATTAAAAAATAATATTAGCGCGTTAATTTTTTGTATGATGGTACCCCTGGACTATCTACACCCCTTTTTGTCCCTTTGATCATTACGCCAATTATATTTTGAGCAATATTTTTATATGAATTATATATCAATAATTTGCGGATGGCGTTTTCTACTAAAGTAGCCTCAGGACTATCTACACCCCTCTTTGCCTCCTCTATCATTACGGCCAATGCTATTTTGTATAATATTTTTATATGTATTATATATCAATAATTTACTGATGGTGTTCTATTAAACTAGCCACCGGAACATCTACACCCCTCTTTGACCCCTCTATCATTACGCCAATGATATTTTGTATAGTATTTTTTTATGTATTATATATTAACAATTTATGGATTACATTATATAAAATTAGCCCTTTGACTATCTACATCTCTCTCTGCCCCTTCGATCATTACGAAAATGATATTTTGTATAATATTTTTATATGTATTATATATCAAAAATTTACTGATGGTGTTCTATTAAACTAGCCCCCGGACCATCTACACCCCTCTTTGACCCCTCTATCATTACGCCAATGATATTTTGTATAGTATTTTTATATGAATTATATATCAATAATTTATGGATTACATTATATTAAATTAGCCCTTTGACTATCTACATCCCTCTCTGCCCCTCCAATTATTACGCCAATGATATTTTGAATAATATTTTTATATGTATTATATATCAATAATTTACTGATGGTGCTCTTTTAAAGTAGTTCCAGAACTATCTACACCCCTCTTTTGACTCCTCTATCATAACGGCCAATGATATTTTGTATAGTATTTTTATATGTATTATATATTAATAATTTATGGATTACATTATATTAAATTAGCCTTTTGAATATCTACATCCCTCTCTGCCCCTTCGATCATTACGCCAATGATATTTTGTATAATATTTTTTATGTGTATATTATATAACAATAATTTACCGATGGTGTTTTATTAAACTTGCCCCCGGACCATCTGCATCCCTCTTTATCCCTTTGATCATTACGCCTGTGATATTTTTCATAATATTTTATAAGTAATATATATCAATAATTTACGAATATTGATGTACAAGTCAGTACAAATGTTTTGTCAGATGGTGCCCTCCCCCCCAAAAAAAAGGCTCTTTGAACCTCTTCTTGCCTCCGATTACTATGCATTTATGTTTTGTATTACATTTTTCATATATATAGAAAAAATTATATAAATTATATATACATAATTATTTTGAGAAATAAATGTCTCAAAAATAAAATAAATTTTATTTTTGAGAAATAAATGTAGGTTTGACTTTTAAAATGCATTTTGTACATGTATCCCACAAAATCGGAGTTTTCATTAATCTGTCAAGATATTAGATAATGACTACTATAATACCAATGATAAATTTGACAATTTTTAATTTATGGTAGTTATCGGCCCATAAATTTAACCATTTAATAGAAGATAACTTTCTTATCTGTTTTTAGTCAGAAGCATTATCGAATCTTAGAAAGAAAGAAAAAAAGGGCACCGCGATAAAAATGCGCGACCCTAATCTGATCGTACACATAGCTTGCTGAAGTTCTCATCTAAACAAAGAAAAAAGAAGGAAGGAAGAAAGGGCAGAATTGAATTGCATCCATTGCGAAGTGGTGTCAGAACGTGAACGAATAATACCCCAACTTGGCGACAATTAACTTTCTAGCTTAGATCACTAACTGGCGGCAGGCTGCTGAGAATGGCAACCCTTAGACCAGCCGCCGTTTCCAGCCGATTTCAAAACAGCGACGCCTCGGCTTTGTAAAGAGAAGTTTTAGTTCAGCTGAAGAAGTTGTGTGGATGAGGTGCTCGCGCGCTCCGATACTTGCCCGACCATCACGCTGTTAGCGCGCGCTGTCTTCAAAATTTCGAAATACCTCTTCGTTATTTCGTTCGCTTAACGAACAGCATTCACTATAAACAGTTCGATCACTTTTTAAAAATGAATTATTGCAAGTCAAAACTTTTATTCCGCTCTTGATAACTTCCGATCATTTTACGGGACCATTGTGTGTGTGCCGTGGGGGAAAATGAGGATGATCCGGTGACTTGAAGTAACTATGTTGCAGTAATTCACACACTTGGGTTGAAATCCAGCCCTTTTTGGAATGATGGTTTCAGTGGCGGCAATTTATTTGCGATGCTGGTGATGTACCGAAGATAATATCTTTCGGTTATTTTGCTTTTCTCCCACGGAGGTGAAAAAGTTTTTATGATAATATTTTTCATTTTTAGAACAAAACATCAATCCATTAAATTCGAGAGTGAACGCAACACTTGTTTTTTTTTCAAATGGAGTGAAACTTGGCCAATTTGATTACTCCAAAGAGATTATATGTTGACGTTAAAAAATTGCTTTATTTTGGAATGATTTCTGATCATAGTGTTGAGGATTTAACTACTTTGTGAAAAGTTGTGACCGTTCAAGCTAGTACTTTGTTGATGTCAAAAACATGGAATATTATAGCTTCTTGAGTTCTTTCAGCTTTTCGAGTAGGTGAGTTTAATAATTCTTTGCTTATGTTTTTATTTTGTTGTATAATAATCAGTTGCGAATTTGTATGGTTGCAAATTATTAATATAATTTTTTATGATTATGATTATTATTTTAAATTTATGTTAAAAGCGAGGTGTAATTGCCGGTTTTTCAAAGCCATATTATTGCACTGTTTTTAAGTGAAATTTTTTCTTTATAGTTGTATTTTTTACAACATTGTTTGACACTCTTTTTATTTCTCGGTTTTATCGATTCGAATTATGTAGTGTTTTTGTATTTAATATCACTGGGGGGTCAAATGTTTTGATGAATTTCACAGCTACAAAAGTGTTGTAACAAGTAAATGATAATATTGAATTTTTCTATAAAAATTGAGTTAAAGGATATAAATGTTATGAATATAGTCCTGAAGAATTCGATAAAAATATACCTCCTTCCAATTTTCAAAATTTGATATTCTTAGATTGCAGAAAAAAAAAGGAAGAAAAAGAGGTATTTTCTTTGTGTTAGGGTTATTTAGATGCAAACTTAATATTGAAAGTTTCATTTAAATTTCTTGAATTTTCATTTTGGTTTATCAAAGTTTTTATATATTTAAATTTGTTTTTTTTTCTGGGGAAATATTCTTTTTTGTGGCGAAATAAGAAGACGTTTAAGATAGACGTTTGGTGAAAAATAATTTTATTTACTATGTACCGATATTGGGCTTCTGGATTATTAATTCATTTAACAGTGTAAGGAAGATATTATTCTTTTAATTGTGTATTTGGCGAATTTTATGTTCTTTTTAATAATTCAAACACTGGATTTTAATTTTGCATCGAATTAAAGGATATCGGCTATTAATTTTTTCACCCTTATGTATTTCTGAAGAAGACTACAAAAAAATGATGTTGGAGCGACATGTTGAAATAAATAATGCACTTCGATTCTAGAGAAGCGGCTGCAAGAAGAAATTTTGAAAGTTTTTTATCTCCTCTCCAAAAAAGAGATGGAATCTCAAATAAAATGAAGAATGGATGAATAGGGCTTTCATTTACAAACTTCGTTCGATAGTTTTCTATGCAATCCAGCTCTCCAAAGTTTTCTATTCCAGCTGAAAAAACGAGAAGAAATTGTGAAGATTTAACTCTTATTTAAAAGGATGGAGTGATAGTGTAAATACAGAATTTAAGCAGAACATCTTTGTATTGAGTAAAAACTACTGTGCCGTAGTTTTTCTCCAATTCCAGCCTTCCAAGATAATTTGAAAGAAGAAAAAAAAAAGACCTGTCAAAGTGATCAATGGGATTAAAACTTCTGAGTCTAGATGCACACACACAGCCTTGGTATTCTGTTTTCCTCTTCAGACACAACCAGTCGGATTTTTATTTTTCAACGATGTTTATTTTCCTCGCCGACGACAGCAGAAATCCGCTTTCACCACTCTTTCACATGGAAGCGATTCGTTTTTCAAGAGTTGATACGAGGTAATTCGGTATAAAGAGATCAGATTCTGCACTGGAATTTTTCGGCTTAAAGATTTTTTCCGAAGCGCATTTTCAATCTCGCTAGTTTATAAAAAGCACCCAGAAAATTAATTTTTATAAGTTCCTGGACTAGGGAGATTTTAGTGAAGTGTCATATGAAAAGGAGTTGGTGTTATTTGCTGATTTTTTTTTCTTCTATCAAATTTTTAAATCGGAGACGATCGTTTTGCATCGTAAAATACTTACGAATGTAAGAGCCGGCGTTTGGGGAGTGCTTTCCGTTTTTAAGAGTTTCTGTGCAATAAGTTTGAAGCTTTAAAAGGGAATAAATAGATTGCAGTATTAAAACTGAAATGCGAGTGGGATTTTTCTTTGATGGCTCTTTAGATAGGGAATCGTTTTACAATTTATTTCTCTATTAGTCTGGAAATTTTTATCGGAAGTATTTGAATTTCTGTTGGGTATAAGAGTTGGTAATTTTGTTCTATCAGGTTCATGTTAGTAATTCGATTAGCTGTATCTTTTCTATCTACATCAGAAATTCTTACTTTAAAAGCAGTATGAATTCTTCTAATAAAATTTGAAGGGGAAAGTTTACATCGGTATTAATCGCACGTATAATGCTTTGTATTTGCTGTCATTCAATTTCTTTTGAGGAAATAGGCAAAAAGATTATTTAAAACATTGTTTGATTTTTAGCAAATTTATTATTTCCACGTGAAAAGAGTAGACTGGAAGAATTTTTACTTTTGAAAGTATTCAGAATTTTATGTGTTGCAGGTAGGAAACTGTGTTAGGTGGTCTGTTGTGGTTTTGTTGTGTTTTATTATTGAGGTTAATTAATGAGACCGGAAATCTATTAATTGTCTGAATGAAATTATATCTTTGTATCTAGAAAAGGTATGTTTGTGTGATAATAGGAGTTTGCCGAGTAAGGTAGCATATTTAAAGTCTGTATTGTTAGATGTATTTTAAAACAATAAATCATTAAATCTTTTGTAAATTGGGGGAGGATATGTTTATGCATCACTTTTTCTATTGAAATATTCGAGTGCCCTAACACAGATTTTTAAACCAAATCGCAGCAATAGTGTAATGTATCATTTATTTTAACATGCAAAGAGTCTACCATAAAACATATTTCCTTCATGGATTACGAGTTCGACAACCTCTTGCACGTTTTGTGTGGTGCTTCTTCATCGAAAACATCTGCTTCCCTCCCAATTTCTCATAAGTGTAGTGTCCCGTATGGTATTTCTTAGCTTTAATGATAAAGGCTCCATTTCTGTAACGATGATTGCTACATCCGAAATTGCTGACAATAATAGGTGCATAGTCGCGGACAATAGTGGAAGTCGCATTTCTAGGCGTAAAATTGAAGGTCAACTACTCGAAGTTGTGAGCGACTCGATGGGGGGAATAACTAAAATCGTTTTATTCAACCAGGTTGCTTATGGTGTCGTCAGAGAAGCGTTTTATTGAGTTAGAATTTTGAAATGTTAATTTTTCCGTCTTATAATCTGTCTTTCGGTGAACTAGCATTCCATTTTTTTTTTAGTATTATAGCGGCAGCGCACTTTTTTTTTCTGTTTCTTTTAAAGATTGCATCCTTCCAGACTAGTGAAAAGTGTCATAGGACACAAATTGAGGCCAGTGATCTTTTCGTACTGATTTTTATGAGCGGAATGTTTTTTTTAATTATAAAAGCTGTGTTAATCTTGGTTTATAAATTTAACGCCATTTCTAGATATTAAGTGAAAATGACTTTAAGATTGTAAACTTTAAAACTGTGCAATAATATTTTTAATATAAAATTTTAGTTTTCTTTTGATTTGAAAATATAATTTCCGATTGATTTTGTTGTTCCTGTTTTTCATTATTGCGAGATAATACAGAGAATGTTTCTACTAATATGAAATAACATGGTATATTTGAAATGTTCATTTTCAGTTAAGTTTGTAATGTCGGTATAGAATTATATCTATAAAATATCTAAATTTATAAGAATACTCGTAGTTTGGGTAATATTTCATGACCTATCATAAATTAATGCAAACTTCGAAAAGGCTAATACATCTACTAAACATACAAAGTAGAAGTAAGAAATGAAGCATCTCCCACTGAATAATTGATTGTGTTTACTTACCTAACATTCCAATAATATGATTTGTGCCTTTAATAGAATATATTTTTAAGAATAATACTTTATTATTGCGTATTGTAATAAAATATTTTAATCCCTTTATCTGCGAATTAACTAATTAGATAAATTTTAATCTTATTTGTGATATTTATAGAAGCGTCTCGAAGTGATTTTTGCATATTAAATTACTTAATTGTTTTTCGCGTAATTGCAGATTTAAAACAAAAAAATTAGTAATTTTGTGCATGCTGTTGTATTCAAAGTAGTTAATTTTTTTTAATTGCTAAATACTTAATTCTTTTTCTTTATGAAAATGATTCGTTATTCGGACAGTTTTGATTGAATCGGAAATATCAACAAGCTTTTATACTGTTAATTTAATTCTTTGTGATTTTTTAACATTAAAGAAGGTAATGTTAAATGGCGACTTGTCATTAAAGCTAACATAATAAGCGTCTTTTATATCCCACTATCAAATATATGGTTTTAAAATTTGTGTAATAATAGTAATTGAAATGTAAATTACTTTATCAGTAGTTTGTTTACATGAAAGATCGACGTTAATTCTTTCTCCCTTTTGTGTAGTTATAGACATCTGAAGTGCGATTCAAATTGGATTTGCCTTCGTTCGCAGGCATCTGATCTTTTTTTTACGAACTCGCATCCAAAGTTAGCCTTCGTTATCTCGGTGGTTTTTTTTCTTCCCCCTCTTTTTCTCTCATTGGTTGCTGTGCTTGCGTTTTGGTTGCGCTATTTGTTGCTTTGTCAAAAATGTATTTAGTTGATTGAATATTCATTTTCTTTTATTAAAGCTCAATCTTCGAATAAAAGTACTTTGATAATTCTCTATAATGTTATGTTTATAATTTTATAAGTTATGTTTATTTTATATATTTATAAAATTTTTATAAGAATGGATCAGTTATTATTAATTCCATTAGTAAAACAACGAATGTTGTAGATATTTTTAAAAAGTTTCTTTAGATTTTGTTGCTTAAATTGAATATTAAAAATACAGGTAGTTTGCGAAACGTTTTATAACAGGGAAATTCGATACCAGCATTGATTACAAAAATGTTCTGTAAATATGGTTGATTATGTGAGTGTAATGTTAAAAAATGCCTAATAATGTTTACTTCATGCTGAAGATGATGTAAGGACTGCTGATGATGTGCATGATTTACGTCAACTTCTTGAAAAAGATAAATGACTCATGAAAACTCTAAAAAGCATTTAAGGAATATATTAGATATAGCGACACTTGGTAATAACGAATTTCATAATTTTGCAATTGAAAAATTTAGGCAACATATAGGTAAAGTAGCATTTTTTTAATGCTATTTCTTAAATATTTTTGCAGCATTTCTAATTTCTCTGATAACGAGATATAACTGCTGTGAATCTGCTAATATTTTTGTAAAAAACAAGATAACTGAGCTATTAGATAAACATGGAGTCATTATAATTCTAGTAATATTATATTATTGCTGTTTAGCATATTCAAACTGACTATTAAATACTTTCAAATGCTTGAAGACTGAAACGTTTACCCATTAACCATATTGTAAAAATGAAAGAAAAATCAAGATCGTGCAGAATAAGAAGATCTGAAATTTCCAATTCATGATCATAGCAAAATAGAGAAGCTTTATAATAGCTAATCAATAGTCAAGGAACATCTCTCATCAAGGAAAACTGTAAACTGGTCTGTTGAATAGTATTCTTATTTGTGTTCTTGGGTGAGGAAATTTTAATCATATAGATGTCTTAAGATGGCCTTTGCTCGTTTAGAGTGACATGAAACCTACCTTAGCAAGGAAGGAATTTTAAACTATGAGGAAGAAACTTGGTGCTTCTTCCTCTCGTGTTCGAAATCTATTTTTCTTATGAACTGCAGAGAAATGAAATAGTAATTGTGAAAACACACACGTTCCATTTGTTGAAATACACAACATCGCGGAGCAATGAAAATTTCTTTTTTGAAAGAATTCTTTTAAGTAGTTTTGTATTTTTATTTTGCATTCTGAGTATTTACCTTTCACGTTGCATTTACACTAAATTCTAGTGAAATTTCCTCAGTAGAATAGCGAATATAAAGTAGAATGTCATGTTTCTTACAGTCAACTCGATTTTATTTATAAATTGTTTTACTGAGTTTGAAGCATTTTGAATGGTCGTGGTTTGAATACATTTTTCCCTTTTCAATAAATAAATTAATAAAATATAAAAATATAAACAAAAAAATATTAATTGTGTCAATTGGTCTTAGAGTTTTCATCCAACTGAGACTTCTAGGAAAACGACTGCTCTGGGTGCTAAGAAGAAAAAAAATCATTAAAAAACACTGTATGGGTTAAATTTACAAGGAAGAATAATGATGAAGTGTCTTGGAACCGCAGATGAGATTTCTTTTAGTATTCATATATATAGTTCCATTTCAGTATTTTTGTGAATTATGACAATGCCACTAATGTAAGATAATTTTGGTAGAAAATAAGAAATATTATTGATCAGATGACTATATATATTATATAAACACAGCTTCAATAACAAGCAGAAAACCAATGTGTTTCCCAAAATAAGGACGGGAATATGCCTTTATATTTTCAAAAAGTAAACCTCATTGTCTTGTTTCTGACTTGTGACAACAAGAAAGATTCGAAGTTTGAAAACTTGTACGGAATCGATAATGGGCGGATTATCCTTAAAACTCTCATTTCTTGGTAGTGAAAGAAGAATTCAAGATAATTGAATCACAGCAGTTTGATTACAGTGATGATAATTTTCAGAATCCGGAAGGTTTAATTAGCGATGTCAATCAATGCCTAACCGAGTTGAAGTGATTGTATGTAGAATCTTAACATCTGCTACATTGTAGCCAAAGAGCTAAGAAATGATTTATTAAAAACATCTATCCATTCTGCCATGCAAATTTCTCAGTTCCTTCCGGAATTAGTTTAATTTATTAACAACATAAACATCTGGGAAGTTTTGTTATAACTCCTTTTCCTTCCTTATTTCTTAAAGATTTTGCTTCAAATAACTTAATTGTCGCAACAAATTATGAAGACATTTTGTATATATTCCAAAGCATTTACTATCTTGCAATTTTTTTAATGTCTTTAGTTATTAAAGATTTCAAACGATATCTGAAAATAAAATAGTTTTGTTTAATTAGAATCAATATTTCGTCGATATGCATGTTTCCTTTTGAATCTGAAAGTATCGCTTGTCTCTTGTTTCTCATGTGCTTAAATCAATTAGGCCTGCAGTCAAATGCTGAATCAATACCTTTTGTTATTGTTATCGCAGTTGTAACAATTACTGTTTTGAAAAAGGAGCTTCCTTTGACTATCAACAATGTTCTAATTCCTTAGAAAAAAGTGTTAATAATTAAATCAAATATATGCAACTGATCTTTTGTATTTATATTTATGTCATATGCCATCTTTAAATCTACTTCAGACATTTGCTCTGTTATTTTCTACTTCAATTTAAAAGTACTTTCTGTTTTCAGACAGTAAATTTCTCAAAGTTCGTATGTTATGATGCTCCAGTATTTATAGTAGCAATAACTTTTGTTGTGTGATTATAATTTTTTAAAAAAGTTGATTCTAATAATTTTTCTTTAAGTATTTAAGGGTTTTTTTTATTCAATTTGGAAACAGATTTTTTTTTTACTTCAGTTAAATTTTTATTGAAATATAACAGTTATGTTTTTATTTAGTTCTTATATCTTTCATATGACGATTTTTTTAATGCTGAGTTTCAGTTTTTAACTAACAACAATCGACAAAATCTTATTTGCCCGTTTTCCTGGCAAAATTATTTTACTATTTTTATAAAAAGTAATTTTTAATAAAATAAATATAAATATAATTTAATAATAAAATTAAAATTTTTTATAAAAGTAATTTTTTATAAAAAGTAATTAAAACTTTTGCTTTTCGCGAAATGTAACGGCGGTGCATTTTCTACCTGTTTATTACTTTCTGTGTGATTTTAAAGTATGAATTGATTGCCAAATGAATATCTTATTTTATTGGTAATAATTTGAATCCTACTTTTGTGTCAGTATTTTGTTACTTACCAAGATACAGACATGACACTAAGTAAACCATAAATGGTTTTAAACATTTCTAAATTTGCAGGAAAAGGGCAAGATTTTTGTGGTTGAAATGTAGGTACTTTGAAAGTTAGTGGGTAATGAAAATTTGAAACAAAATTGAAGAGAACTAAAAATGGAGATACGAGCCTTTTACCCATTCCTGTTTTAATAATTGACTAAGTAAGTGGCATTCCTGGGGAAGAAAAAATGCATACATTCTTATATGAATGTGTATTGACTTATCCAGATAAATGAAGAATTTTAATAACGAAATTTTTTTAATTAATGAAAAAAAATTTAAATTGTAGGCAAATGTAAAAACTTTTCATAATTCTCATTGAATCATATTTTAAATGTTATTAATTCATTACGTAGTTAACAAATCATGATCACAGTTGATCTCCTACGAATACTTTTTTATGCCGTGCTGCCCAAAATTTTCATTAGAAATTAAAAGATAAAATTTCAATTTTTAGTTACCAGAATTTTAGTTTCCCTGAAGTCGATTTCGCTTAAATCTATTGAACGGTCTACTTTCTGGATATCTCAAGATTTTCCCACAAGTACTAAAACTTCCTTAAGTCAATCCATCGGCTAGTGAAACTTCTTAGAGCAGAAGATCCATCATTGCTGTCCCTAGACACCAAAACATTGTCCTCGGGAGAATGGATATTAATCATGTCAATTTATCTTATACGTGAGCGTTATTTTTGACTTACTGAGCACGTTCATTCCATGCCTTCAAGTTAAATCTTTCCCCTCTTTATTATTGTAATAAGTTAATTGAATTGTTAATATGTTTTTGTCACCTCTTTTTCACTTATTCAATAAGTTCGTGTTAGTGGATAGCTAGATGCTTGCCGTGGAAACACGTTTGTTTTCTATTATGTTGATTCATGTTTTCTACGACGTATCTTTTCTGTCCAAATTGCTAGAATTTTTCTGTTGGAGTTTATTTAGTATTATTTAGGTATCTTTTAATCGTTTTCTTTTTCTTCTTCTTATGATTACGTGAATATTCCTTTAATGATTGATTAGTTAAGAATGGTAAAGATACATAATGTCAGATAAAATAGATATAATTTATTTTACTTTTTAAAATATAATTTTAATTTTCTCAATTATGTTTTTTCTTAAATTAGGAATTTTTATTCTGATTAAATTTAATTTGAAGATCCAATCGTGTCCAACGGGCGATAAAAAAGACTCATGTTTATCAACAGCATTATGCAGCTAAGAAGAGAGATCTCAGTTTAGATAGAACTCGGTATTGAATCTAATATGCTGCTTCAGCATTTGCAGGGGCCTGATATGACGACTTTTGGTCTTATATTAACGGTTTATCAGCAGCTGTTGGATTGGGGAATTTTCTTGTGATTAAAGAATGTATTCAAGATGAAAAATGGATCCACTTCGTGACCTGGCTTATTTCAACTTGTCCAGTGCTTTGAGCAAGACAATTTACTTGAAGAAATGACCACGGAATTGCTGGCCATCTTGGATAGAGGGACAAGTCGCTGTTAGACAACGTTTCATGGAGAATAAGGCATACAAGTCATCTAGAAGTAATAGCTGTTCCCTTGGAAGTTAAGATGTAGGGATTTACCGAGTCATCGATTCGACGTATTGTCCACGGGATCATTCATCTGTACCTAAAAAAAAAAAAAAAAACTGCTGTCACTGCATCAGTTATTATCGTCAGATATTGAACGTAGGGAAGTATTTCTCGTATGGGTTCTATCAAAATCGAATAAGAATCTATGTAGTATTTAGTAATTACTTATTGTCTTGTGCAGTGAAGCCAATGTTGTAGTACATTGCGACGTCAACCAACTACTCTAAATGCAGAAGAAGGTGCCTCATCATGCAGAGATCCAGTACGCCAGATGCACGCGCTGAATCATTGCGTTTTCTTTTTTTTTAAAGTGTTGAAAATATCTAACTTGAAAACTTACTCAGTAATTTATGAAAGGTATCAATCATTGATGTAAACTTGTTTTGCAAGAAAGCGATATGCTGTCTACAATAAACTATGGCAATTATTTTCCAGCTCCATTTGAAAATTCAATTAATTACTCTTAGTGAAGATCAAATAAGCCAAAAATGGCCCGTATGATCACCTGATTTGTCTAATAGATTATTTATTTGAATATTATTTAAATTCTCTTGTACATCCATATTGACAGAACTCGGAGATCCACTCTAACCAGAAATTGATTGTCACTTTTCGAGTATTAATGATTATTCCTTGATCCCATTTACGCAAACGGCAATTGTTTTAGAACATTCAGTTCTTTGTATTGAATTTTTAAACTTGGTGACTTTTTGCGCATTCAGTATGTCTCGTATCATCTGTCATCATGCTTGGGAATCGTGTGGGTTTTTTTTCTTCTTCTCCTTTTTCCGAAGTTTTTTTTCCGGTTGCCATTTCTCACAGTTAATAGGGTTCAGAAAGGTTTCATATTTTTGAAACATTTCCAATCTTTCCCATAAGCACCGATATCATTTTGTGTAATAAGAAAATAAATTAGAAAAAGAATTTATTTTCGCCTGAAATTTAATACTTTAATTGGAGGAAAAGTAAGCAATCTTCTCATCTTTTTACTGTCAGCTACTGGTACAGTCATCTTATGTAGAAGGATCTGTTTTATTTGGAATAATTTCGTTCGCCATGTTCTAAATAAGAAATTAATTAGACTGTAAAATTCTTTTTAAAACTTTATTTCTGTTTGGACTTATGAGTTTTTTAAAATAATGCATTTAAGTTTAATGTTGTAAGGTTTTTTTTAAAGAAATTAGTCGATTTCTTTTCAGTTATTCTGTCTGTATTTCTTATACAGAATGAAGTGTTAAAAAAAAAACTAATGTAAAAAAAATGAAATAATTTTTATGTCGAATCTTTACTTCTTTCAAGTTAACAAATAGATGAAAAGTGCAATTTAATGTGGGTTTGCAATCGATTAAGTATTGGAGTTTATGATTGAAGTATTTTTTTTGTAGCTATGATTTTATTAGTTTTTTTTAAATACATAAAGTTATTATGATAGCTATGGTGGAGAAAGGCTAACTAGTTTTAAGTCGTAGTCGACTAAATATGTAGTTATTTCTAAAAGTTACTCGAAACTTATTTAGTATTCTAAATGAAGGGGATAAGCTGTAAACAAACCCTACTTTCAGAAAAAGGATAAGTTATTTCGGTCTAAAACCCAATTTGTCCTGTATACTTCGAAGACATTTCTTTAACCCAGAGATTTATTTGATTCCATTAGATCGTTCTTTTCGCCAGAACAGTCATTTCTTAGGCAATTTTGTCCAGTACATCGAGAGTGTTAAGGTAATATTTTTCCTTTCGGACGAACTTTAATTGAGTTAGAATTACACTAGTACTGAGACAAGATGGTGACTACATGACGTAGAAACGTGTAAAATGCGACATAAAAGGCTGAAAGACTTGTGGAATTCATTTAATTAAATACTTTTTGGTGCATTATCGGGACCTGAAGACACGATTTCTTTTGTCAACAATGAGCTTTTTGTACATCGACAGGCTTGGATGATGCTAAAAAATATTTAATATCATGGATTCTTTAAGTTATAGATACAGATTTAACTTTTTTTAAAGGATTTCAACGCATAAACCTTTCAGGCATGTTTTCGGAGTATTTTGTTTTCTTTTTTTGATAATTCTAAATTAATATTCTGACCATGAAATTTAGATCAGAACTAGAATTGAGTAACTGGTTTTTGTCGATACTCATAATTCCTGTTACATTTATACTTTACATTAATTTTTTAAAATCTAATTAACGTTTTTTTCAAATGAGAAGATTTTGTCTTGAAATATAAAAAGAGAAAAATACTTTTATAAACAAGAATCCTTAAGGTGAATAATCTTTTTACGGATCATTCTGCATTTATAATTTGGCTGTTCATTATTTATTTATGGAAATCGACCGACATCATACACATTAGTAAATAACCTGTTGAATTTCATTCCCTTCAAATGAACTAGTGTCCATTTGTCATTTTAAAAGCATCCATTTCTGTGTTTTGGAAAGCGACCGGAATTTATTAATAACGGAATAAAACAAACATTCGTGTGCATCTATAATTAGTAATCCAACTCGACATTGTGTTCGAAAACAACTCTAATTAAGACATTTCGCAAACTATGTCATTAGTTGGTAGTATTTGAAATAAACTTCAGAGATGGAATTACTCGGTAAAATGCGGGGCTTAAAAGCAGTCTTTAATTAGTGAGTTCTTGAAGTTCGTTTGAGCTGCACCATTATTTTCTTAAGATAATAGGCATTCTCTACATCAAATCTGTTGCTGAGTGCATATACTTGAAATTCCTGAGATAGTGATATAGTGACTCTCATTCTTAAAATCGAGTATCCGTTCTCAATTTTCAGAAATGTTGCGCAATTGGATAATTAGCTGTGCAGAAATATCTTTTGAGTATTTTACCATTATATGTATTACATTTTCCTTTAACCCTTTGAACGGTAATGACGAGTCCAGCTCGTCATAAACTTTCCTGGACATATTGTCAATGACGAGCTGAACTAGCCAGAAATTATTGAGTTTTGATGCTTTTTTTTAGAGAAGTATGTGTTAGTCATATCAAGTCTGCTGCTATGTTATACCTGTGTGCATGCTTCTAGTTACCGTTAGAATGTAATTTGTATAAATCTATTTGTAGAAATGTTGAAACAAGTACTTACTTTCGTTTAAATACTGTGTAGAATAATAATATTTTTGTTAAACATTAATAAAGAATTAACCGAAACTAATTATATATATATATATATATTACATTATAAAAACAATAAACATTCATATAAATATGTGAAACAAATTTTATTTTTAATAATAACAAGTTATTTGAGCAAGAAAACCGTAAGTTTCTATATCAATCCCTCTTAAAACTAAGAAAATTAAATCGTCTGCCAGAGCTGACTGAAAATAAATTGTCGTTGAAGGGGTTAAAATAATATATATTATATTGTTCCCACATTCTTGCTATTATTCCATATCTGTCGTTGTAGTATTCATTTTTACGCTAATTCATTTGATTTAATCATTGTAAAAATTACATTTATCTGCTCTGTAAGAAATTAGTTAAATAACGCTCAAGTATTATTTCTAAATAAGGAATGCTATAGCAGAAACGTATCTTGGAAAATTTGGATATTGTTTGAACTTGTCCCGGTAATAAGCATTTCATTGTAGTATTCGTTTTTACCCTAATTCATTTGACTAAATCATTGGAAAAATTATATCTATCTGCTCTGTAGTAAATAAGTTAAATAAAACTCAAGTATTCTTTCTAAATAAGGAATGCTATATCAGAAACGTATCTTGAAAATTTGGATCTTGTGTGGACTTGCCCGGGT
>JAOUZG010041943.1:2448519-2462478 GCA_026289955.1 Argiope argentata
TTCATTTATTGTTGATTTCGTATTTGAGATGTAGCTATAATTTCGGCTAACTTCATTTTGGAATTCGGATGTGTGTATATCCAGGTACTACACCTACGTTTTAAAGTAATTTTCTTGAAGGTAATATCGTTTTTCAGTATATAGGTAATATTTTCAAATTATACTAGTTAAGTTAGTTTTATCTTGTATGTCATTAGATTTGAAGGTTGTATAGTGTCGGTTAAATATCCTGATGCCTTAATTACTAAAGGCGTTTCATTTATCGTTGTTTTGTCACCATCTTCGTAAATGTATTTTAGTTGAAGTTATGTTGAATTTATATTTCATGCTTTTATATAAAAATTTTAAATATCTAAAATTAAAATATATCTAAATATAATAATAAAATATATCTAATATAAAAATTAGATATCACGTAAAATTTGAAATAGCGAATTATTTGGTTATTTCCCTTTCATTGAATGAGTCTTTCTTGGGTAAAAGTATTTTTTTCTTCCATAAATAACAATTTTAATCTCTTTAAATGGGTAATTTTAATGAAAACAATAACTTGTTGCTCGTATATGTAATTTCGTACGAACTTGGTATGTCATGGGGTTTATAAATTTACCAGCTGACAATGTAATACTAGAACTCCTTTATTTTGCTGAAAAAGCAAGAATCACGTGGGGAATATTCAATAATCCACGTACATTAGTTTTATTACATTAGTTTTTACGGATAAATAACCGCTTATTCAATAATGAAACTTTCCTTGGTTTATCCCATTATATAGAATTTTTTTTAATGAAATTAATTTAACTGACCAGCGTTGCTAGATCGCTTGTTAAATTCATCTTTCAATGACCACCTTGTTGGCAAATGCCATGAAATTTCATTTTCAATTCAGTAACTGGAGAAATTGTAATTGGTAATTTTTTAAAATTAAATTGCTAATTAAAAGAAATTGTAATTAAATTGGTAATTTTTATTAAATAACAAATTAAAAGAAATTGTCATTAAATTGGTAATTTTGTTTATTAAATTACTAATTGGGAGAAATTGTCATTAAATTGGTCATTTTTTAATTAAATTAGTAATTAAAAGATTTCCATTAAATTGGTCAATTTTTAAATTAAATTAGTAATTAAGAGAAATGGTTATTAAATTGGTATTTTCTCAAAGCAGATGCATATATTTAGTTATATCTTTCGCTATTAAGATGTGCCAAAAATATTTGTTCTAAACCTGAATTGCTCTATCGATATCTCTGATTTGGCCAAGCGTAATACGAGTCTAGTCTCTCCTGTCAGTGCATGTCGATGTCATCTTATAACATTCTTGTTTTATTCATCTTGTAAAATATAATTCTTGTTTTATTTTTCACATGTGCTTTCAGTCGCGACGGATTAAAATTGTAGGCCAGCAACTTAAAAATTAAGTTCCATGTATGTTTTCATCGAATATGATCTTGGAGATTTGTGTTTGGTACAATAATACCAGTTTTAGAAAATTGATATTGTCACTACTTCTGTTCTTGAGGTGTTGTTTTTTTATCTTATAGAATATGTCGAAGGAAGTTGAGAACAGGGAATAAATGTATTATGACAAGATAATTCTGAAATTACTTTTAGCCGCATCCAATCTGATCATGCGAAATCTTCTATTGTTTCTTCGATTTTTGTTTACTGTTGATAAAAAGATACTTTATCATTACACTTTTGTGCAAAAGTTTATTCTATAAATGTGAAGAATATTTTGTCTAGGAATGATCTTAGTACTTTTTTGTAATATTAATCTTTAGCGGTAAATATATATGAATGTTAGACCGTTAATAACTTGTTTATTTTTCTGGAGATGTAATTTTCTCAACGGGATGTTGAATCCGTTTTTACTTACAACAAAATGCTTTAAATCGCTTTCAGAAACGTTTTAGTGATAACTCCGGTGGTATTTCCGGCAGATCCTTTTGTCTCGTAAGTATGGGTTACTTTTAGAGGAAAACACGCTATCTTATCTTTGGATTGCTATTATCCATTTCTACTAGGTCCTGTTTGGAATTCAGTGATAGTAGACATTGATTGCTACTTGAAGATGTTACCTGGCGTCGTCACACTTTTTTCTTAACTAGTATATCAACGTTTTCAGATAGCTGTGTTCAACGATAAGTATTTGGAACTTACTTTCGCTGTACGTATAAATGATAAAAAATGCAGGTGAACGTTTTTGCTTTGAAACATGTCTGGAGTTCACACACGAGCTATGAAAAACTTAGAAATAGATAAGTGTGAATTGTGCTATTGTTTTAAGTTTTGGCGTTATGCATTGTTTATTTGCGAATGTTGTATTCGTAAATATTTCCATGCTTCGACGACAAGCGGAATGATTCCAAAATTATAAATCTTACTTATTTTTGTTTGCTATTTTTTAAGTTTATTTTTTCCTGCTTTTATAGAATTGTAAGCTGTTCCAGAATAGGTATTTCACTGACAAACTGTTTCATAAATTGTGCACCAAGTCTATAGTTGAAATTGATTTAACTGATTACCTCCCAGTTTTTAGTTGAAATTGATTGTTTTAACTGATTACCTCAGTTTTTAGTTGAAATTGTATAAGTTAAGTTTTACAGCTGTAAGAGTGAGACGGATTTTTCAAAGAAAGTGGCGTTTCGGTAGAGTGAATTTTGCACACTTATGAGTAGACAGACCGTTCTATTTTTTAAAATTTTATTTCGGTAGAGTGAAGATAAATAGCTCATAAAAAAAGAAGACAAAAACCAGATTTAATTTTTAGGAACTTGATTATAAGCTAGAAAATGAACGTTCGGGAATAAAAAAAAAACTGATTCGAATATGAATATGTCATAGACTGTTCCATTTTATAAACTTTTGTTTTACCAAAAAAAAAAAATTCATTAAAAAAGGAATAGCATCCGAACTTAATAATACATAAAATAAAAGGACTGTAGTGTAGTGTGAATGCATCAAATCGATTTTAAAATTAAAAGCAGAATCTATTGTTTCCTTATCTATTTTCATCTTTTTTAAAAAGAAATTATAACTGGTAATTTCTTTTCTTTATTATTTTATATACTTATTTATTTAGTCTATTTTCCTGGCCAACATCCTATTTTCTAGAATGTCCTGAATTGAACTTTACAGAAAATCTAGTCAGTTTTTATTTACGAAATTCACATTGGTTTCATTTTCATTGGTCCAGTTTTGATTTTAATTCCTCCTTTCATACAATTTTAATTCCTCCTTTGCTCGATTTCCGAGTTTATGGGAAAAAATTCCAGTTTGCTCTGACACATTATTTTATTAGAACGACTGGTTATCAGAGTTTATTGAAAGATCATCAAAATTGACTGCCTAGATTTATTGTAGAGCAATGAGTTATGTGCATATAGTCATCAGCCTTCTTTAATATTCTAGACATGACTCTCTGATATTAAAAGCAATCAAAGATATTCGCCATAGTAGGGCGCTGTTGGCTGTTTAAGAATTTCTTATAAATCTGTACCAAATAGAATAACTCAGATGTTCTCAAACTTTTAAATTCTAATAAGAATAATAGCTTAATAATTCTAATAAGAATAATAATACATAAATAAGAATATAAAAAATTATGTAATTTCTAAATATGCATGTATCCATCAGCCTTCATTATTCTAGACGTGACTCTCTGGTTTTAAAAGCAATGCATGATATTCACCATTGTTGAGCGATGTTGGCCGTTTAGGAATTCCTGTACCAAATGGAATAAACCAGATGTTCTTAAACTTTTAAATTATAATAAGAATAATAACATAATAATATGAACACATAAATAAGAATATAAAAAAATTATGTACTTTTTATTTACAAATTCTAAACAAGTGCCATTTTGTATTCGGTTTGATTAATAATTAAATGTTTTGTGTAAAAAAATGTACCACTAAAATGTAATATATCATTAGTTTTGTCTAAAAACGTGTGAAAAATCCTGGAATAACCTATCAAGTTTATTTGTAACGCGAAAAATCCCGATTAAAATCACTCGAAATATTTTGGATATGTTATATATCAGCTGTTTTTCCATACTTAGTTTTCTTTTTTTTTTTTTTTTTTTAATTTCTCTTTTAAAGAATTTCATGTATTTTAATTTTATATTTGAACTGATTTTGAAATGATATAAGAAGTTAACATCATTACTATGTAGTTTTGTTGCTGTAAATAATCTAGCACCAAGCTTATTCATTCAATTCTTTATTTAGAAAATTTTGATTTCGTATTTTTAGTTTTATTCTGAATTCCTCTCTCAACGATCCCCGAATCTTTTCAAATAATACGCTTCAACTCTTATCAACATAGCTTAATTTGCCATACGTCATTGTGAGTTGCAGCTGTTACGATATGAATTGTTGAAATAAATTTAATACTTTACTCTCTCTGTCGTATGGTGATTTATTTCAGTAAAAGACAGTGATTCCATAAGTTAAACAAATTTATCACTGAACTGTAAATAGAGCAAACGATATTTAATATAGTAATTTCAATCTGCTTTATTTTTAAGCCTAATTAAAGTTTTCTCTAATTTTTAAAAGGAATTAATGAGGAATAAATAAATACAGCTTCTGAATAGACAGTTCATAATGAATGACGATCTATCGATAAGTAATTTTTGCATTCATATGCTCCAAATATAAGAAGTTATAAAAATAATTTTGAATTTCAGAAATGACGTTGAACTTTCTTATATGAATGTATAAATATAATAAGCAACGTCTTCCGAACTTACGATCATCGTAAACGTACAATAAAAAAAATAAAATTTCTAAATAAAGCCTAATTTCAAGGATATTTTTGTTTACATTACTTAATGAGGTACATAATTATACTTTATATACCATAATTAATGTGCGTAGATTGAATTTTTGTAATTCATTTGAGTGAAACAGCATTGATAAATATAAATATGACCACGTTTATTTTATTTATATTTTTCGACCATGTTAATTTATATTTTTCAATATAAATCCGATAATTCAATGGGTTATTCCAGTTGAAATTGTTTGGTCGGGAAGAAATAGGATTTCAACTCCAGAATACCCAGTATATCGATAACATATTAACTTTATATATTTTGAAACAAAAAAAAATATTAATAATAAAAATATATTATGTCAGAACATGTTTTTAGGTTCAGGTTTTTGGCGTCAACAAAAATCCGTAGATGAAAAATAAATAAATATTATCTGCTCGAGCATCTCAAAAAATCAGCTATTAGTAACTTGTTGCCATTCCATTTACAAAAGCTCTAATTAAAAAAATAAAATTAATTTCTACAGCAAATAAAACTTAAAAATATGTCATTCTGAGCACGTGATTATATGAAATGAAATAAATAAGAAATGGGCTATTTTTTTAAACAGTAAATGTGAGACAGTTTTTTTTTATCGTTTGCAATACTAAAGTTATTAATTGAATGAAATAATTAAAATGAATAAAAATATAATTTAACTTAACGCGCAAGTGGTGCTTGACCACTCAAGAAATTATGTTCTGGTGTGATACATTGAAATATGCGTAGCAGATTTCATTTTAATCTTTTAGTAAATTTTTTTATTCAATAAATTTCCATTTCTTAAGAATTAAAAGACGGTATTAGAAATTATATGCATTTGTTTTCTTCAGAGTAATAGATATTTAAATGAAGCAAAAAGATAAATTTTATTTTGTTTCATTTAATTATAAACTTTAGAAAACATTTTTATTAAAATGTGTGATCACCATTGAATATAACTGTAATCCGCGCTGTAAATTTAAATTCAACTTTTTATAATCGAAGAAGCCATATAACCAAAGAGGCCTCTAAACAATGAAAAAGACGTATTCGAAAACTGATTCTTTAAAATCGAAATAAAAAGAAATAAATTCTTTATAAACTGGTACATTCATGTGATAGAAAAAATTATAATAATAATATCTTGCATTAACTGCAGCTGCTTCTCGCTTGAATTAATCATTCGATTTTGTTTTACTTGCAAAGACGCCAGCCACAACAAATCTTGCTGACTCGGATTTTTTTCTATATCTACAGGACATAAATTCCGATCAAAGTTTATCTACTTGAAAAGCATTGTAAGCCAGAATGCTTGGGCAGTTAAACTTTATTTTTATAGGAGATGTAAAGAAAGAAAAGAATGGTGATAATCAAAAAATTCGAACTCAGTCTTCCGCGTTTCAAACTTTCCTTAGTTCAAACAAGTTTATATAAATTCCTAATTAGGTCATCAAAAATTTTTCTTATCTTAGCTACTTTTTATTAAATAATTACAATTAATAAAAATAATTTACGGAAAAGTTTTTGATTTTTGCAAGAATTGAACTCGCATTCTTTACCTTCAAGTGAAAAATACCGGAAACTTAGCATTTTACCGATTGAGTTACTGCTTGTTGATTTCAATTTTCATTACAAACTGCTACAACTCTATTTTGAAGTATTGAAAGTTAATTAAATTTAATTAATGAATTAATATTTGAAAAAATTGTTAACATCAAATGTCACCCACTACATGTTTAAAAAAATGTATTTGAATTTGAGTAGATGTATAAAAAGTATTTTATTAAAGATGTAAAATTTGAACAAAGATATATATATATATGGAGAGTGTGAACTAATGGTATTAATTGAAAAACATATTTTTGGAATTATGTCTGTTTATCTGTGAGCACGATAACTCAAAAATATTTTTAGCTACACAAATTTTTTTCGATATATGGTCTTTGCATTAAAGTCATAAATTTCTATTAAAATTCGAACGAAATATATTAAGTGGAAATCTGCTTAACCGATTGTAAACACGGTAACTATAAAACGTAAAGATATAGATAGATGGAATTTGGTGTACATGTTTACCATTGTTCACAAATGGCTTGCAATTAATATTGCAAGTTGCATTCGCATGCCACCGTTTCCAAAGATCCATCTTTCCTAATTATTGTTCGCAAATGGCTTGCAATTAATATACTAATACCGTTTTCCTTTATTATACTACGAAGCTTGTAACTTTCATGTGCAGGGCTCTAAAAATAAAAATGTGAGTATCCTTGGCTTTCACAGACTTCTGTGGTCTACAATTCTGTGTACGTTCTTGAGGGATGATGACTATACTAGGGCTTATTCGAGAACGTTTCGAGGAAATCATTCCAACCATTTTATTTGATTTTTATATTTATTTTAAGCTCCATGGAGTGTTCATTTAATCAGGCATATCGAATGCCTAAGTAGAATGTTTCTTTTAATGCAAGCCTTAAGGTTATTTACCTATTTTTATTAAAATGAATCTCACACATCAATGGTTATGGAGAGAGAAAGATTATTTAAATCTTTTTGAAATTTATGATTTATTATGAAATAATTTTATGGAAAGTATTTTTTTTTACTTAAAAGCGCTTCTTTTGAAGTACATTTTTTATTGCAAATGGCACAAAACTTTATACATCTTTTAATAATGTTCAGTTACGATATTTCTTTACTCAAAAGACAAATTTCGTGAGTTGAAATAATTATCTTTTAAAAATCATTAATTAGTCGGCTACCTTTTAAATATGTACATAAGTATCCTGAATATGAGAATGAGAACTTAATGAGTGAATACAGAGTTGGATTCATATTTGTGTATATTTCATTATCTAATTAAAAACCAATAAACGTTTTGAAAAAGCAATTTTGATTTTCTATAAATAGATAGTAAACAGCCTTGAAATGACCATCTGATTCACTTCGTAAATCGATTATAGACATAGAAGCAGGAAGTCTATTAATACGCTTATAATTAACCTTGTTTTAATATTATTTATTTAAAATACGGAGTTCATTGAAAAAGTGACAAACTTTCGCAGAAACGAAGTGAAAAAAGGACGTGATTAATGCTGTTATGTAAAGTTAATTTCTCGATTAATAAATTGAGAATAAAAAAAAGCAGAAAAGCGATCGCTTCGTGCTTGTAAAAAAACAAGCAGCAGCTTTTCAGATATTAATATGATCATAATTTAATGAATATGATGTCGATAGTGAAATTGTGGGTGATTAGAGATCAAGTTAAGAGGTTGTAATCGATCCGTTTTCTTCCCTAGTGTTACTGTTAAAATTCGGGAATGACATACTTTCTTTTTCAATTCCTACTACTTTTTCAATTCAATTCCAGCTCACACTCTCCCTATATATATAATATATATCTTGTTCAAATGTTCAATCGTTAACGGAATCCTTTTATTCATTCAATCAAATTCATGTAAATTTTTTAAAACTTTTATTGATGACATTCGACGTTAATACAGTTTTTTCAAATATTAATTTGTTATTAAATTAAAAACTTTATCGCCTAAAATCTTCATTTTCCCGCCGCCAAATGAGTAACGAATTCAGTTTGTTTTCCCCCACACTAATGAAGATAGGCTTCACTTGTTTTTCGGCCAATTATTTTAAACGACTGTTTATTTTTATAATTTTTCCGATTTATTTTAAAGTACTTTCGAATTAAAATGATACACAATAAAGAAAATTAGAAATTTCTAATGTGTATTACGTTACCTCAACTGGTGTAGAAAATTCACGTATTTTGCGCTGCCACAATTGTCTTTGAATCCTCAATTAGGGTTGAAAATTCAACGTTAGTATAATTTTTTGAAAAATTATTTATAGTAATTGTAATTGTTAGGCCAGAATAACCTGGTTGGAAGGTCGTTGGATTCGCATCCCTTGGGCTGCGAGTACGAACCTGCTATCCGAAGACTCCATTGTGGCGGATGTTAAATTTGTCGCGATCACAAAGTTCTCCGTGTGGAGAGTAATAATACTGGGGGTACTGTGTCAGAGATGATCGTTTATGAATGAAATATGCCCAATAAAAGGAGTTTGTGACGTATGTGAGCTAGAAGTCTGTTATTCAGGGGCCATACCCTCATAAGCTATTGCACCCCACCTTCCGTTGTAAAGCGGATTACGAGAGCAACAACAAAGATTGTAATTATTTAATAAAAAGTAACTAAAATAAAATTTTACCTAAGTAGGAATTGATTTTAAAAAATGCTTTTTATATTACTTATTTTATGTCATATGCTATTTGCAAGATTATTAGTTGACATATGCTATTTGCAAGTTTCCGTAAAATGAAATTGTTTCGTGTACGAATTAAGTCGATTAATTCGATTCTGCGTGTCTCTTAATCGAGTAAATCACGAGAGACTTTTGAAGTTCGTAAAGATGTGTACCGAACATCCAACGAGCATTAACGAGCGCGTCTATTTGGTTAAACATCTGCTGAGCAGTTTGCCTCGATTAGGCCAATGTGGTAGTAATTTGAGAACTCACCATTCTAGTTGTAAGATTTTATGCGCGCAATAATTTCTTTTGTTAAGTAGATCAGTAATCGGTTTTTTTATATAAAGGCTGCAAAATTTCCTTTGGTTTTTGATTTAGTAAGGACTTCTTTCATTTTTTCAAAAATTCATGGAAACCGTAATCATTGTTTGTGTTTTTACCCTTCTAATGGTGGCTGGGCCAAGTTTGTATTTTTAAATTGAAATTAAAAGCCTTCTGAGGCTGTTCTAAACATTTTTGAATGTAGATTATCTTTTTAATAGGAGTATATTTTTTAATATCTATTTACTTTATACGTATTTTGACTGTCATAATATAGGGTCGTTTGAAGACTTCTTCGATTGGATATTTTAAAATTGAGGGATCATCTTCATTTTTTTTTGTTCTAAGTATTGAATATCTTATTTAAATGTGCTAAATTGCCGTGTCGAAAATAATGAATTTTTATTTACCGTTAATCGGACTTTTGTTTTTTCATGCGCATATTGGGAAAATAGCTCTTATGCCAATAAATAAATAACTAAAAATGGGAAAAAATAAAATTCTGTCTTGGATGAATAAATTAAATGTACCGCAATTGATTAGAATGAATAAATTGATCGCAATTGATCAGAATGAGTAAATTGATCGGAATGAATAAATTGATCGCAATTGATCAGGATGAATAATCTAAATGTACCGCAATTGATCTGGATCAATAAACTAAATGCACCGCAATTGATCAGGATGAATAAATCAAATTATCGCAATTGATGAAAATTAGAACCTGCCAAGTTTCAATGTAAGCTAAATATCGGCACAAATTTTGTTAATTTATTACAAGAATCTTGGCATTTGAAACATGCTTTTAGTTTTGATTATTAGCTGATGCTCATTTTTATAACTTCTCTTTTTAAAGTGTACGCCCACGTATACTGTAAGGATTAGTTCTTTTTTTAATATGGAAAACGACTTCTTTTAAGTGGTTCTAGACTCATAACGTTATTGCTTTGAAACTATTCTTTTTTTTTTCTTTCTTTTTCTAAACTGATATGTTAGACTTGTATATAGAAACAGAAATTTTTTATTTTTAAATCTGTTTATAAATTAAAGTAGATTTAATTTAAAAGACAATTTCGATATGCCTAAGTATTTTGATATAATTTCTGTTCTTATATAAATGAAAATAAATATCCTACCTAAAATGTGGTATCTAATTAGAAGTTAAATTCACAGTTCAAAGAATTAAGAACGTATCTCAGACTTGAGTTTTCATTGAAGTAGGTGATGGAAATCGACCCATTTTTATTTTTCTGATACTGGAACTTTGTGATCTTTATGGAAGAGTATATTTTCTACCTTGTTTTTGTTGTCAGTGTGAAAAAGGTCTGTGAACTTGAAATTTCTCATTTGTTTCCTTAGTATTTTCAATGTTTAATTCCCACTGATTTCGATCGGAAATATGCAGTTTTTTAATCTTATTTTAATTATGGTTCATTTTGAGACAATGATTCTTATTGCTATCCGTCGATCCATATTTGACCGTAGACCCTTATTTGAATAGGCTGGATCGATGTAAATTATAAATAAGTATAAATTTCGAAGTTGTGAAATGTTTGTAATTGCCCTTTTATCAGACTTTCTTTTTGCCATAGCTTTCTACGCATTGAAAATGGCAATTATTTTTTTAAATGGTCTTTTGTTTATATTTTTGTATCAGTGTTTGTTGCTCAAACTGTGAACTGCTTTCTTGGGAAAATATATTACGACTGTCAGGATTTTAATTCGAGCGAATTGTTTCAAGGAATAGTATCTGCCTTCATACAATTTTACCTTCCTAATGCCGGCAATACCGAAAAAGAGTTATCTTTTTCGGTATTGTACCCAACTCTTTTAAATAAACGCTGTATTTCCTTTCCATTCAATGACCGAAATACTTTGTAGCAATGTACCATGGTAAATGACCGTCACAAATTAATTGTAAACCGTTGTAAATTGTCGTCACAAAACTGTGAACTGCTTTCTTGGATAATATGTTTCGACTGTCAGGATTTTACTATCTAGAAATTTATATCCTTCAATCGGGTCTAGGTTATATCCAAATTGAGAACTTTTAGTTTAGCGAGCTTTTATGTAAATGAATTGTTTCAAGAAACTGTATCTGCCTTTATACATTTTTACCTTCCTAATGCCGACATCTATTATCTTTTTCGGTATTGCGCCCAACTCTTTTAAATAAATGCTTTATTTCTTTTTCATTCAATTACCGAAATACACTGTAACAATGTACCGTGGTAAATGACCGTCACAAATAACTCGGTGGTTTATGCATACTAACTGTTGGCTGACATCTTGGAAGATTTAAGACAGATTTTCAAGGCCAGTTGCTCAAATAATGCTCTCTTGTCCTGTTTCATTTTTCAAAGAGGTGATTGCCCCTAATTATTTTCTATTTTCACTATTGAGATTTAGCCGCTTTCTCATAATTTTTTATAATGGCATGTAAATCCGCTAAAGCTGATTTTATCATAAATAGTATAAAAGCTGGAATTTTTACATAAATGGTAATAATATTCATAGCTCTAGTAATTATGCTTTATTGGTATTAAACGAACTTTGACGTAAAAAAAAGTAATACTGTTTAAATCTTGATAACATAAAACAGATTTATTTAGTATGCAAACTATTGCTTATAAAGATAAATTTTCTGTTGGTTCTCTACAATCCAAACCATTTGACCTAGAACTATCAAATTCGGCTTATATATATTTTAGAAGATAGAAATTCACATTTTGAAGCGATTATTTTTCTTGAAATTTTGATTAAAATTTTAATTAAATTTATTGAAATGCTTCATATTTTTTACTTGATAACTTTTGAAACTATTGTAGCTTAAAAAGTAATTTTTACAACAATTTAAAATTCAAAAAATCACCTTTTTAGACTTACCAAATTTATTTGCCATATAGGTTTTTACTATTTTAATATATTTTGTAAAATATCTGAAACACGTTTTACAACAATATATTTCGTTGAAGTGAAACGCAAATCGTTCATTGTTATTATTAATATTTCATCCTGGCCTTTTTCTCCCTTTGTTAATCATCCGTCTGGAGCTTAAGCTTATTTTTCCCATGGTCAATAAGTTTCACTGTTATCAATAATTTAAAAAAAAAATGAAATTTTTGTTTTGATTGCAATTTAGGATTAACTTCAGAATCAAACAATATAATGAAAACTTTTTTTAAATTGTGGCCATTTTTAATTGCCTCTATTCGTTCTTGTGCTAAAATTTGATATATGATAATAGACAAAAATTAGTGAAACACATAGCTTATTGAACGGATTAATTATAAAGTTCTAAAATATTGTTATAAGTCTGTCAAGATTAGAAGTTAAGAAATTTCAATCTATAATTATTTTTTAAACTATTAATCCCGTCAAATCAGTTAGTCATCAAAGGCGACTAGTATATAATAAAAGAAAACGATGTCATCTATACATTAAATGTTCATCAAGGAATAAAATCTATGTGTGTTGCTAATATCTCTGTATTGCCACTCATCTTGTTTAGTATCCCTAGTCCTTTTTATCTTGTGAGAGCATGATGTTGTTTTGGTTAGGAGGTTTTGGAGTCTCAAGGCAATAAATATTCGTTTTTTCATTGATAGTCACCTGGCCCATGACATTTGAGGTTTGTTTTGCTAGTATTGCTTAAGATAGTTAAATTTATTATCAATCGTTTTTTGTTTGTCATTTCTATGAAATGACGTCATCTTCCAGTTTGTTTACGATTTCTCATTTTTAAATAATTAAACCCACGCTCAAAAAAGTGTCGTTTTTTTCTCTTTAATTCTTTTTTAGTTTTAACTATCGCAATTTTGTAAAACGCGATTTATATGTATTCTTTAATGATATTTTAAGAGCATTCTGACTAATTGTATTTTTCAGAATACTGTGTAAATATTAGAATATAATTTTAATATCAATCTGCATTACGTTCGTTGGATTTTATCACATATACAATAGCTTCCAGTAATAGTGAACATTTCGTCGTAATTACTGGATTCTATTTTTTTTTTTTAATTTTAAAATCGGTCGAGCTCCAAAACTTTGTTTACCAACTAGAATAATTGAAAATGAAAGTTAAAAAAAATTATTAGAGAGAGAGAATTCTCGTAATTATTTCAAACCGGTTTAAACTGGTTAATGGCTTAAAGCAAGACAAATAATCATTAACCCCTTAACTGGTTTATTTTCCTTACTATCTAATAAGATGACACCTTCTATTTTGGATATATTTTCTTATTTTGATTCAAATGGAAATCCATGGAATACTTGGCTTATATACGTATTCGAAGACATTTTAATATTGAATTATGATTGTTATGAATGATTTATATTTTGTTTGCAATTATCAAAATTCGATAAATCGATGCGCGTACGGGCAAACAGGTTAAGGGGTTAAAAAATACTAATGTTCTCACATGATAATGTGAAGTTTGCGACCATAGATTTCATTTTGTGTAATTATTTTATCCGTCATTTATCATTGCTATTTGATTTTTAAAGTGTGCTCATTAATGTTTGTAATCATTAATGTAGTTTGTAATCATGTAATGTAATCATTAATGT
>JAOUZG010041943.1:2462488-2508012 GCA_026289955.1 Argiope argentata
GTAGTTTGTAATCATGTAATGTAATCATTAATGTAGTTTGTAATCATTCTAATGTTTATTCTTGTTTCAGGCGATATGTTTTCACCGGATCAATCGTCCTTGAATTTTGACTTTGAAGATTGCCGTTGGAAGTGTGAATGAAGCCAGGAATGTCTAAGTGAAGAAAGTCCCATTGCCATCCAACGGAAAAATTGCTCGCCACGAGATCCCCGATTGGTGTCAGCATCCCCAGAGGGGCTCACCTGCAGACATCGCCATTCTTTACCAACACTGTTCCCCCAACGGCGAAGCGACGACGCTGGAAGTAGCATGTTATCCGCCCCAAGGCGGGCCGGTCACTGGGGGACCGGACATCTTGCCTCCGAAAAGGCAGACGGTGGTGGACAGATTGAAACGTCGCTTGGAACATTACCGCCGACACCAAGGGTCATGTGAGCCACGCTATGACCAATCTGCCAATGGACAGTATGACATTCAAAGACAAGAGACTTTGCATCTGAAGCAAAGGTATCTGGAGGCCAAAGCAAAGAAAACGCGCCGTAATGACCACGGTCGAAATTCTGCAGCTTCTGCGAGTAATAACGATTCCTCCCAAAGAAATTCAAATGCGGTATGTTTCGATATATATTATATTAGTATTTAATTTCCATGGTGGAACAACATGCAATCGGCATCGTTCTTCATTTGAAGAATGTGGTATTCTTAAGTGGTAGCAATATTTCCCAAATGAGTTCTGATACTCATTTCAGACATGGGTCCGACTTAGCATAACTTGGGGGTCGGGGCAAAAACTTCTTAGAAGCCCTCCTGTCTTTTTTGCCTTTGGAAAGTAATGTTAAAAAAAAGTTTATTAAAAAAGGAAACGGAAAATAAGCTTTCTATTCCATTTTAGGGGTCCCTCTGATGTGGAGGGTATGCCCCTGCCTTAGTCATGCCCTGATTTCGGAATATAATTAACCGTTTCTTAGATTTTGAGATATTAGCCGTGCTATTTTTATACGCAATAATTCTTTGCTTTTTAATTTTAATTATCTGTGGTCTATTCATGTCTGTATTCGAAAAAAACTAATGCTGTGTTAATCTAATCTAAGTTTATTTGGAAGAAATGCGCTTATTCCTTTGGAATTCTTATTTTAAATTCTGATTTTAAAATTAAATCCTGATTTAATCTAGTCATCTTTTCACTCAAAAACTGAAACTTATAACTTTAAATGAGCAATTCTTGCGTATGTAATTTATTTCGTGTATCTCGGAAACGGCTCTTACGATTCGGATCAAATTTTATACTTAGATAAGATTTTACTTTTTAAATGTATCTATATAAGCGTCTTTCGTGAAAAAAACGCGATTTTACACACACACAAAAAAACTTTTTTATTATTAAATATTGACATGTGGTTTTACATGACTTGCATAAGTGTATCAGAAATGGAGTATTGGTTAGGGCTTTGGGCCTGGGAAGGCCACCTGAAGGGTGCGGCGGATTCTATGCACCGGGACCCCCGCGATTGAGGGGCCCCAAAATTTCTCTGAACGATACTAACGAGATGGAAAGAGGAGAGGAAAAAATTTGACGGAAAAAATTATATATTAATTAATAATTATAATGATATATTTCTAAATGTATTAACTGCGTTAAAACTGTTCTTTCTTTTCATTGCAAATTACTATAATAAATGCTGAGCGCTCTTTCAGCAAATTAAAATTAATAAACAATTGTCTTCAGTCAAGTATGTGTGCAGAACGCTTAAATGCACTTGCTATATAAAGCATCGAAAAAAAAATTTCTGAAGTAATTAATAATTAACCCCTTGCAGTCCGAAACATAAATCGATGCAAAATTATTCACCTAATACAAAGATTTGTTTATTGCTATGAAAAATAAATTTAAATAATTCTTTTAAGTCGAATTTCTTTGAAAAATTAATCTACATTTCTTAACCATAATGTAGGCGTTTTTAACAATTAAATTTGAAAAATAAATAAATAAAACGTCAAAATGATGCACAGTCTTGACTGTCGAGTCACACTCGACATCGGACCGCAAAGGGTTAAATAGCAACACGCATCAGATAAACATGCAATAGTGATTTGTTGTTCATACTTGTGCATATTTTGGCTTTGAAAAAAATGTAGGGCCCAAGTTGGTTTCTTACATCCGGGGCCCTTCATAGAAAAGGCCGGCTCTGCTTCTAGCTCCCATGCATTTTTCTCATGTTCTTCCCCGTGTATGTAGTTCAGTTAGATTTCACTTATAATTTTAAGCCGACCATAGAATAGGATTTTACTCAAAACCTCTTGAGCAAAGCTCTGTCTTTCAAGTACTACATGTTAACCTTTTCTGTTAATTTTTCGAACAAGGTTTTGATGCTTTTCAGTTATTGAAGATCATTCTTCTGGTATCAAATTTAAAAATGACAGCATAAGAAAGAACGACATGGAATTTCTATATTTAGTTGCAGATTCTTCGACTGAATCCTTATCCGTTGGACTATCTCAATCCGCGATTCAAATCGGATTATTTCTGTAACAGTTTGAACAAATTTGCGAACGCTTCTTAGAAACCTCCGAGAATACATTAGCGAGATAAAATCTGAGTCTGCTAAAAAACAATCGCTTGTCGAGAAGAACAATTCGTTCGCGATCAGTTCCTCTAGTTTTGCATCTTCCGAAGTACCATGTTTGAAACGAGTTGGATTTTGCTGACTACTCTAACCCAAGAGTGAAAATTTTGAGTATTTGAACGCGCAAGATTGTTAAATATAAACAGGTCTGTAATCTTTTATAATAGAGGAAGACGTCTCTGTTAAGTCGATATCCGGGTCCATTTAACAACAATAACATTCAACAAGAACCTGTTCCCTGTGTGGTATATGACTACCTCTGGGACTCTTTTCAGAACATTCATGCTTTCCATCTTCGCCTTTTGCATATTGTCATTTTATCTTTTTACTTTCTTGCCTATTTCTGGCACATTTTTTAAAGTCTATTTCGGTTGAAAAAACTTAAAGAAACTTTCATTTAGTGAAAGCATTTTTTTTTAACCGCACGGCTGTTGTGGTTTCGTCTCTTTCTTTGAAGTGGTTTACTGTTGGCGTAAATAATGTATTTGTTGCCGAGAGAGTTAGATAATGATATTTGTTTGAAATTCATTTAGCTTGACAGTAAACTTTTGACCGTTTTTAGTTTTGAATAATTAATTTTGTGGTTGATCACGTGCGATTTATAATTACTCAATCTTTTTTAAAATCCTTTTCACAACTTGCTTTTATTCTGCATAGATTTTACGACTCTGATTCGTAAGTCTTAAAAAAAAACTTAGATATCGATGTTAATTAACTAATTTTCTTTCACTACGTTTAATTTTTTAGTTGCCATAACGATTAAGTTTTTGTTATTGAACAATTATCACTTTAAGGTAATGTTAATTTAGACACATTTTGTTAGATTGATAAAGAATTTTGGTTCACATTTTGGCAATCTTCTGTAACTTTTTCTAAGTTAAGTAAAAGTGTTCAATGAAAACCTAAATATTTTTTATCGGAATTCTTTCTAGACGATAAAAATTTCTGACTAGAATTTTAAATAGTGAAATAGGGCAACTTTTTATAAAATAAAATAAAAAATAATTTAAATACCACAAAAAATTAAATCTCCAATATGAGTCAAATCCTTCCCTTACATTTAAATGTAACAAAATGTTTCAGGTAATTAATCTTCCGAAACTTTGATAAGGAAATTGATGAATATATTAAATTAGCTGTACTTTTCTTTGGCGACAATATCCGTATAAATTATATTAATCTTGGCTATTATGTTAATTCTGTACGAAACATTAACACAATGAATGAGCCGTGGTTGTAACGCATCTATTTACTATTATTTTGATTTTTGGAATTTAATTCTTTTAAAGGCCATTTCTTTCTAGTCATGGTATATTAAAATAGTTTTAGGATTAAGATTGACTTAAGTAATTTAACTTATTAAACAAATTTATTTTTATTAATTAATTAATATGGTTAATTATTAATTAAGTAACAAATCAAGATATACCATTGTATGTGAGATTAGAAACTGAAACATCCAAGTTTTTATCCAATTTCAAAATTTGTCAAAACTTGGGCCAATCTACATAAGTTCATACAAAAACTGAAAAATTGGATGGGAAGCATACTTCCCACGGCTCTTGAAAGGGTTAGCTATATTCTCTTTACAATTTCGTTTCTTGACATGAATTTCAATTGGTTTTCTTTAAAAGTAGGGATTAAAGATAGATCTGATCCAATGTAGCGGTTTGTATTTTTCAAGAAATTTTCTTAGCAAATCATTATGATATCAACCTAAATTTAGTTGTATTTTCAAAGGAATAAATAATTATCAAAGTTTATTCACATCTAAATGTCCGCTTCTATTTTACTACTATGTAAGAAAAAGTAGTATATTTCCTAGAATGTATTTTTTCGAAGCACAAGTTTGCAGTTATGTCCTGCTTAGTTTGCTCGAGTGCTGTTCCAATCCCTAGTAGCACACAAATATTGTACAATATTGATCAATATTCACAATATTGTTTAATATTGTGGAATATTGTTTAATATATAATATCAAACAATATTGTACAATATTTTGCAACAGGATGAGCTACCTGGGAAGGAATGGCGATATTGGCTTCAGCCAAAGCTGCTTGTATTGTGTAGCAGCGTAAAGGTCACCAATTAAAAATATTTAATGATTAAAATGGCACGATCTATTGTTTGAATTAAAAAAATCTAGAGTAAGCACTCTGTGACTGATCAAAAATGGTCAATCAAAAATCTTTTCAAAAAAAGTTAGTTCTTTACTGCAGCGGTGTATTTCATTTGTAGTGTAACTTTTTATCTAGTTTATTAATTATTTTTCAAAAATAGATCATTTTTACAAAATTCGCTACATTTTTGTAGAAAATAAAATACAGGAATGTAGTTTTTTATATCAAGGGGGAAATTAGAGGATGAAAAATGAGAAAAATAGTATTTGTAATTTTATAGAGCAGTTTTTTGCGAACTACGCAAGATTACCTCAGTTCAACTCGCATCTTCTGAAATGAAGCGAGATATCAGACACAACTTCAAAATGTTATTATGTCATTCATATTCATTTCATCTATGAAACGAACTGATAATTCTCCAAGTAATCCATATTTCGTTATTTTTCAACATGCAAAATTTGCAGCTTTGTCAACTGTGGAGGATCACCTCAGTTCGACCCTAATCTTCTAAAATGAGAAGTTAGATATTAGAAATAGCTTACAGACTTTGGACATAGTAGCATTTTGAAGTTCTGTCTAATCTTGTCTCACTAACTTCATTTCGAAAGATTTAGTCGAACTGAGGTGACCTTACACAATTGGCAAAACTGCCAACTTTGCATATGGAATTTTGCTAAAATTACCAATTTGTTTCACAGATGAAATGAATATGAATGACATCAGGATGAAAAAAAATTCATATTTCAATATTTTTTAATATGCAATTCCGGGGCTTTCTATGCAAGGTGTCTTTCCAGACGCAACTAAATGTTGATTACGAGTCTTCGCTTGGAGGGCTTTCTTTTATCGCTCTTAACACGAGCTGGTGGCACCTCCTGGGGAAAGAGTGAAAAATGAGTTTTCTTGTCAGCTGCACTCCATGCTTCATTTTCGTCCCGGTTCAAGGTTACGATTCAGTTCACCCCATCGGGTCTTTCCCCCCTCCCATCTGTAAGGACCGCTTTAATGGCCTCTCCGTTGTATTGTCGTCGGAATTTCGAATACTTCCGAAGTCGTGGGTCTCTTTTCTCAATCCAATGATTTCTTTAGTGTCTGAGCTTTTAGTTGGATTATGCGTACAATTTTGTTGATATTTCTTTTAAATAAATAAAAAAAAATCCTCGCATTGGATGAGTTCAGAATATCTTTTATCTTGCATTCTGGTGTTACCTGCATTTGCATTGTGTTTTGTATCAGTTTGCTTGCCTTATTAGCTTAGGATTTATGTCTCGCATTATTAGCTTAGGATTTGCATAACTTTAGCTTACTTTTTCAGATTTTTTAAATATCTCTTGAAATACCGAATCTGTCTTTTAAATAAATAAAAAAAATCCGCGCATTGTATGAGTTCGGAATATTTTCTTTCTGAGATTCTGGTGTTACCTGCATTTGCATTATGTTTTGTATCGGTTTGCTTGTCTTATTAGCTTAGGATTTATGTATCGCCTTATTAGCTTAGGATTTGCATAACTTTAGGTTACTTTTCCAGAAGATTTTTAAATATCCCTTGAAATACCGAATGTAGTGCCTGTGAACTTTTAGCTGGGTTGTGCATTAAGTTTTGTTGATATTTCGTTTAAATAAATAAAAAAAAAACCCTCTCATTGTATGAATTAGGAATAGCTTCTATTTTGGGATTTTGGTGTTCGTACATTTCCATTGTGTTTTGTATCAGTTTTTGTTCGGCTTAGGATTTGCGTAACTTTGGATTATTTTTCCAGGAGATTTTTAAATGTCATTTTCTTTAAATATGAATATTTTTACTGATAATCTCAAGGAGAAATATTTTTGTTAATTTGGAATAATTAAATTGTATTATGTTGTTTAGTTGTACATTCTTAGTAGTGGTTCATTTGGGAAATGTTTTATAAGTCAAAAGGAAGAAAACAAAATAGTATTCTAAGGGCAGTAGGCGATTTAATAAAGAAGAAAATCATTCAAATAAACGAATTTCAATTTTTTTCTGACCCCCTTCCCCCAACAAACGTTATCTTTAACCCTTTTACTTAGGGTATCTTAGAAATCTATTCTCTAACATTTTAGAAAAATTAATAAATAATGTTATAAAATTTTATATAAATAACCCTTTCTTTGATTTATTTGAAAGCGGCCGCTGATAAATAATAGCTGAAAATATACTTCGATCTTATATTTAAAAATAAATCTCCTCGTTGAAAAGTCAAGAACTGTGCAGATAATTCAACTTTCTTCTTTTTCTTCTTTCTTCTTTTATTCTTACTTTATTCTTTTTCCTTTTTTTTTTCTTAAAATATTTTCAAAATAAGATGATATAACTCTAAATATTCCAAATGTGCGATTTGATTACATTATACTTATTTTTTAAATATTGATAAATAATTTTTGATCGTCAATAACTGGTTCAAGTGATTTGTATGAAGCTAGACGTATATTATTGTCAGAAAACCGATCATTGATTTTCATTGCTCGAAAACTAATATCTTATTCTCAACGTATTATTCGAATAATTATCCCAATTAACTGAATGTGTAAGTGATAATTTGCTTTCGAAATATCATTTCTTTACGATAATTACATAGCTTATTCTTTAAAAGGATCTGCCGTGTGAAAAATAAAATCCTAACCTAATCATAATGCATTAAAATATTTTAGGATTGAGATTGGCTTAATAAAAGTGATTCCTTTAGCTTATTAGATAATTTGATTAATTAATTTGGTTAATTAATAATTAAAAACAAATTTTAAAATGTCATTTTGTATTGAAAAGGAAATGAAACATTTAATTCCTGTCTTATCGAAAAATTTATCAGAACTTATGCTAATTTACATAACTTAGTACTAAGATTGATGAATTTGGTGGGAAGCATACAACCCATGGTCCTAGAAAGGGTCAATTTATTCGATTTCTGTGAGAAATTCGTTCTAATTTCAACTGAATAATTTGATTTCAAATGCTTTGGTGACAGCTGTGAATTATGCGGGATCCCCAAAATCAGAGATCACCATTTTTGGCAGAAGCTCTGTCGTGACCTCTGTTCTGAGCTGAGCTCCGTTGATTCGAAGCTGATCATTTATTCAACATAAAAAGATTGTTTAGATTCGCTGGCGGCCATCATAATAGAAATCTAGCTTCTTCAGTGCACTGACTCCTGAGAGTTGGTGCTTTTATACTAGCTTCTGACCTATTTCACCCTCACAGGTTTTGAGGCCAACAACATTAAGCCTCGTGTTGGGAAGCTTTCATTTCGATGGTTACATATTTTTGATCTGTTCGAATTTTTTCTCGGACATTTTCGGGATCTTTCTTTCGAATCAAGAACTTTCTCTTGCAGAAATGGATATAATATTTGATGCTTTCTTTGGGCCTCTATCAGAGCCTCCCTTACCCCGTAAATTTAATGCACCCCTATTATATATGTAGTTATATAGTTTGATAATTATTTTTGATGTAATAAATTTGATCAATACTGTTTTTTCAATGTTAAAAATGTCGACTTACCGACTGCAGAGTAACAAGCCATATCAACAAATCCGTTTCTTATGATCAGTAGTGCATGTGTTTTCTGATTTTTAGCGAATTATTAAACTGACATTTTTTTTGGCAATGAAATTTATTTCAATAGTTAGCATTTTTTTTAAAAATAAGCGTATTATTTAGTAAACGTCCAAATTTCCGAAGTAACGAATTAGTCTTATTAAAAGATAATTGCATTTTAAGTATTTGTCTACACTTATCTATTTCTGTGAATCAACGATTATCATTATTTCTCAAAACTTATGAAATATTATTCATTAAATTAAAATGAAAACCTTCATCCGTCCTTGCCTTGATTGACGGAACTCTTACTACGACTAGAAAACAAAACTTGTGCAGTTGCAATCATTTATACCATTGTCATGGAATGATATGGCATCTTTTTTGAAGATCGCTACAAACCAAACAAACTACTTACCTTTTGCTTTGAAACAAATCGAAATTTTTTTTTCCTAATTTATTTTCTTTCTTTTTTTGAGGCATCCTCTTTCTCTATTAGCCGTAAACCTGTTTGCGTGGAAGAAGAACTTTTGTAGTTGGAACGCCATAGTTGAACTGGTCTTTAGCCCGAGGCTACAGAAAAAAGGAATAAGTTAAAATTCATTACAAACGGCTGTTTTGCCTTTGGCTCTATAACACTTTCTACTACTGAGGTTGCACGTGTTACTGTGTGTAAGTACTTATATCTTTGCGAAGAAAGGAATTAGTTTGAAAAAATATTATTTGCTTGAAAAGAAAATTTTTCTCTCTTGTCTGTCCCGTTCGTTCCGTGGTCTTTTGCTAAGTAGATTTGAAGAACCCCCCCCCCTCCATATAATCTTCGGCTTTTCGTTTGGTGTCTTTTCATTCCCAAACTAGAATAAAATACCATATTACAATCCTGTGAAGAAAAAAAAGGATTAAATCGCACTTTTCATTCGGCTGGTTTGGTCATTCCCTTTACCAAGCCAGACCACCCACAACCTGCCTACTCGTCTGTAGATTTATGGGAGGTTTTTGTTTCACATTTACACAAGCCTGGGGAAATGTTACTACTTCTGAAAGTTCCCGAGTATTTTCTTAGTACCTGTTCCCCTTCGGAATTTATGTCGCGTTGGTGCAGATTTGAGTCTGGAGTTGGCATGAAAATTGTTACTTTGTGATCGCACTAAAGTTATTCCTCCGCATGCTGAGAGGTTTTGTACTTCTGAATAATGCTCTGTATTTTGTGGTTCACGTACATGATTTATTGTGGTTTGCCCCACAATTTTTTTTTCACGCTGCTGTAATTAGTTGTGTAATATTGTAGATGTTCGAGCAGGGTCATCTGGTAGGGTGTAATGACGAACATTAGGGTGGTTTTGTGTGGGTCAAGAGCCCCAGTGAACAATGACAGGCGTTTCTCAGACTTTTTAGTAGTTTTTTCCCCTTGAATTATGTTTTGTTACTGCGTACCTATTTTAGGGATGGTTTTCAGAACGGAAAGGGGAAAAGAACGTTTTCGAAAATTCTACGTTTAGGTACGATTTCTTAATGTATGAATTTAACTCTTCCAAGAGCCATGGGAAGTATGCTTCCCACCAAGTTTATCAATCTTCGAATGAAGTTATTTAGATTTGGATGAATTCTGACGCATTTTTCAGTAAGATAAACTTGCTTCAGTTCCTTATCTCACATAAAATATCGGAGTTTTGTTTTTTACTAAATTAATTAACCAAATGAATTTAAATTAAATTTATCTAATAAGTTAAATGAATCCTTTTTCTTATAAACACTCTCAATTCTATAAAATATTTTAATTTACCATGACTAGAAAAAAAAATGGTTTTTTAAAGGGTTAAAGAAGCTTAGGCGATGTATATTGTTTTAGTCTTTGTATTAGCAATTAATAGGATACAGTGTATCCTATTAATATATATATATATATATATATATATATATATATATATATATATAATATCCCAGTAATGCTCAACACTCACACACACTCATATATAATATTGAATGGAAAAAACAGAGTCGCGACCGAAAACATGGAGAAAGACAGGTTGAATTTTAAAGTTCATTTTATTCCATCACAGGAAGCCGGCGTTATGTACAAGCAAAAGCGATGAGAACAACATAGAACGACACAAAACGGAATGACGAAAAGCTGAAGTCTATACAAAGGAGGGAAGTTATTATCCCTGGTCTTAAACATCATAAGATTTTGATAAGGAAAATATTTTTTCACAGTACTTTAATACAATGAGATTTCGATGGGGATGTCCACAAGGGGAAAAAAACTACTAAATATATACTACCTAAGCAGGCAACGGAAACACAGGGATCTTTTAAAGGAATGTGCTTGGCTGGACAATTTTCATCCTCTCACATGGAGCGTGGGAACCGGTTGTCTTTTAGCTGATTCAGCACTTTTACACGGCTTCTGTTGAATTAACTAGAAAAGTGGAATTGATCAGGAAATAAGAGAATATTTTTACAATGAAGTTACGATGGGCTAAATTAAATTGAAAATTAGAAAATTAATTCGAATTTAAATTAAAGTTATATGCATTTGTGCATTTTAAAATCTTTTTGAGGGTTGAATTCAGATACACATGCATTTGAAAATTAAGTTTTTTCGGAAATAATTCTAAATACCATCTTAATGGAAGACGTATACATAATTTAAAGAATGTAACATCGTTTTTTTATTCAATACTCAGTCTGCAAACATTCCATATATATTTCGTAGCATATTCACAGTATGTTAATAATCTATTTAAAGAAAAAAGAAAAAAAGGACGCGTGAAAACCTACTTGACTTTATTTCATAAGAAATAGTTATCGGTAGATTAAATTATTCATTTATTTTTGAGATTCTTTTGCATTTGATAAAATTACGGAATAGCTGCATCTTTTTATGGAAAAATATATATTTGTTTTAACTTTTTTTCCTTAACGTGCACAGCCTTAACAATCAAGGTATTGGGGCTAATTTTTTCAATTTCATTTTCCAGTTGAAAAGTGCCTTTGTGTGCTTTAATTTTCTTTTATATTCTTTTTAAGCAATTTAATAAAATTAGTTTCCTCCATCTAACAGATTAATTATTAATGAAATCTAATTTTCTTAAATTGAAAAATACCGAATGTAATACTGGTTAGAATGTATGGAAATTTTGCAATTGCAGATTTGCGAATTTAATGGAATGTTTTTTAATTTCATTATTTTATTAAATAATTTTATTTGAAATGAAATTATCCATCCCCCCCTTCTCCGTATGAATGCCTTAGATTTGAAAAAACTTATTTTTTCGTAGAATTTTTTAATTTCATATTTTTGCCCTCATATTGACGGCCTCATTTAAGAAATGACTCTATTTTACCAAATTTCTTTGTAAATGAAAAAGAAGCAAATGTGTTTTGAATTTTAAATGTTTGCTAGTCAGATGACTTCAACATGTTTATTATTCCTTGTACTATACGTCTGTGGTTTTGAACTATAAATTTTAAATTATCTGACACTCTAGATGTGTAGGATATCTGATCTCTTTTTCTTTTGCTCACGTTTGTCATACTCGTTTGTTTCAAGGACGTTTCGAAAATTACAAAAATGAGTGTCCAAAATACAAATCAAAATTAATCTTGCTTTTTTTTTTAACTTTGAAAATTAAAAAAAAAAAAGAATCTAGATCAAGATCAATTTCAAATTTTTTAAACTGTAAAATTAGTTTTTACCACCTTCCCTCTAGTTTAAGATACGTTTATATTGGGTTGTTCGAAAAGTCATTTCGTTTTTTTTGGTGAAAATGAAAGACGATCCTCGTATAATGAATAATTATTTTATTAAATTATATATCGCCCATTCTGATCCAAAACCTTTTGCCATCTTTCTGGTAGAGGCATGATTCCACGCTCATAAAAGTTTTGGTATTTGCTGGCAAAAAACTAATCCAAGGTGATTTTTGACGTCTTCATTTGAGACTAAGGTTTTACCGTCCAAAAAATTTTGCATTGGCCGGAACAAATAATAATCTGAAGGAACCAGATCTGGATAATATGGTGGAGTGGATCATTTTTGTGACATTTGAGGAGCGAATCACAGACTTCAATGCGACAACACAAATTTCTCTCCGTGAGGACATGGAGAACTCAAATATCGAGCTTCGAGGTTAAACCCAGGCCTTTCAGGTGGTCATAAACAGTTGAATTCAATAAATTTAAACTCTCACCGATCTCACGTGTTGTTGTTCGCCGGTTTGCATCAACTATTACCTTTATCGTGTCTTTATCAGCTTCAACCGGCCATCCGGAACGTGGTGCATCTTCGACATCAAAATTGCCGGATCGATATTTTGTAAACCAGTTCTGACACTGTCGTATTGTCAACGCATCTTCTCCATACACATCGGTTAATTTCTTTCTGGCTTGAACAGCATTTTTACCTTTCCTACAGGAAAAAAGTGAAATATGACGAAATTGCTGCTTATTGCTTTCCCTATTTAAAAGGGCATCTACCAAAAACTACTGCGCAAAATCAATTGAACGTTTTCACAAACAAGTATTGCTATATCACCTCTCAAAACATACAATGATTATACGTCTTAAGTGTGAAGTTGGAATAAAAAAATACAATTAAATCCTTTGTCGAGAAAAAACGAAATTACTTTTCGAACGACCCAATAGTTTCTATGTTAAGTATGTATGTTAGTGTCTATGTTAAGTATGTATGTTAGTTTCTATGTTAGTATGTATGTTAGTTTCTATGTTAGTATGTATGTTAGTTTCTATGTTAGTATGTATGTTAGTTTCTATGTTAGTATGTATGTTAGTTTCTATGTTATACGTCTATGTTAGTTTTTATATCTATGTTAGTTTTTATGTTAGTATGTCTATGTTCTATGTTAGTTTTTATGTTAGTATGTCTATTTTCTATGCTAGTTTTTATGTTAGTATGTCTATTTTCTATGCTAGTTTTTATGTTAGTATATTTTCTTTGCTATTTTTTATGATCGTATGTCTATTTTCTATGTTAGTATGTCTATGTTTTATGCTAGTTTCTATGTTAGTATGTCTATGTTGTATATTAGTATGTCTATACCCAACATAATGTTACCGAAATCGACTATAGAGTCATTCGACCAGTATTAACTTCAATTTTGTGGGGTTTGTTTTCATTTGAATTGTACTTTATAGTGGGTTATCTCTTACGCATAACCGTAAAAAATAAGTGTTAGTTTGTAATATTTCATAAGTTTATTGAAGCCCTATAAAAAATGGTGGGTAAAGCTAGGTTGATAAAATAAAATAGTTATTGATTCCTCTTCAAAAATAGTTTTAAAATCATATTCAAGAAACTATTTGAAATAAATGATTACACCAATTAAGATCCTATATATAGGTGATTAAATAATTAGGGAATGTTTAAGCATCTGAGAAAACTACGAGCTGGATCACAACCAAATTTTATACACATTCTCCGTCCTGAGAGTGCGACTTCGATTTTAGAAAAAGAAAACTTTTTGACCGATTAGCGAAGATGACGCTGTTGTAAAATGAGGTTTTTAATACAAAAAAGTGTCTTTAAAAAGATATATTTGAAAAAAATAATCTGAAGTTATATAATTATAAATGTATTACAATCATGTGTGATTGTTATTTCTTGTAATATAACACACATGAAATTCCAGCTAGCTTGTGGCTCCTTATCCAATTATGCTGAAGTTACAACTTCTTATAAACAGAAAATCATTCTCCGAATGTTTTAACATTCGGAGAATGATAAAAAATGAAGTAAAAATACCTAATTTTTCTATTGAAATGTACCAGACAAAAGTCATTATTATTATTGGTAGAAGAGCTGATCAGGTTTGTCCGATCTGGTACAGTTAGTATGATAGTCTAATACTTCTGTTAAATCCTCTTGGTATATAGGTAGAAAAATTTCAAATATTGCCTACTATTTATGCAAATTACTAACTGTGCAAGGCCAATTTTACCCCTCTATGCCAAAATATGCCCCTCCCTCCTACTTAAAATCGACATCGCATACTTGGAAGAATAAGTATTGAGAAATTAGTTAAGATCCAATTAAAAGTTTTTGCATTAGATCCTATTCAGTATGAATCTCCCTATATATAAAACAGAGAAATTTTGAGTCCCGTTTTCCATCAGTTAAATTACTGTCTGTCCATAAGGAGATCTCTGACCGACAGTCGTCTATATTTACGGCGGGCGACATAGAAACAGGTGTCGATAGGGAGGATCTATTTTGAATGGGTGGAATCGTGTGGAAATCTGGCGAGTTATTCTTTATCTTGGCGAAAAAATGAAGCGATTAAAAAAAAAAAACAATTGCTCATTCGTCTTCTCGCTTTACCGCAGTTGCTCGTATCATTATATTTGCTTAGTTTACTTCTTTTATATTTTATTAATATTTTCTTTGGTTAATATTAGCTGCATTTCATTATTTAATAATTTTAGTCTCTTGAATTTTGAGATCCTTAAAAATGCCTTTTTGATTTAAGAATGGAGAGACTTTAAAATCACAATCACGTAAAATTGTGCATAATGTTATAGAATTTTGCTTGTAACTTGTTGAAAATTCGTATTGGGAAAAAGATGGGATTTTAGAAAAACTAGTGGATGAACTAGTAGTTCAGATTGAAAGCACTGAATCGGATTCCAATTCAGAAGAAACGGAATCTTGTGACAGTCATTTAGAATTCTTTTAATTGAAAGTACACAACTGTCACTCGATTTCTGCTAGTTTTGCACTCTTTTAATAATAATTAATGTGTTTTATAAATAAAAAAATGAATTTTAAGATTGCCTTTTTTGTTTCATTTCAATTAGTTTAATCATAAGTTATAGAAGATATAGAATGTTACTTAGTTTGTTTCATGAAGCTACGAAATTTATTTGATTCCTTTTTGTTATTTTCTATTTTTTCATTAATGTGCTCTTGTTTTCTGTTATTCAATATGTCGATAATCAAAAGTTTCAACTTAACATACTTTTGATTATACTTATTTTTTTAAGTTTCGTTAAAAAAAATCTTTGAAAATTTTATTTATCTTATTTGATAAAATGTAATTGTTAATTTTGAGTTTCGAAAAATAGCATATATATCAAAAATAAATAAATGTATTTATTTATTTAAAAAACTTTTTGGAGAAGTTTTAAGCATATTTAACAATGGATATTTTACTTTGTAACAGAATAAAAGCAACCGTTTATAAAAATTATGAAATAATTATGATTATTATGTTATTATTTTTATGTTGAATTAGACAGATTACTTCCCGTTTGCTGCGGATAATTTGATCTTAAGAAGTTGCATAAATTTAAAACAAATAAAATGAAAATTAATTTTTTGTCATGCTGGATTCTACTTATTTTTTTTCTTCTTGTGCAGTCGTTAGACATATCAATAATTATTCAGTTTTTCTATTTGATTTATTCTGTTCTTTCTGTACTAATCAGATAGGAATTTCTGTATTATTCTAACAGGAATAACATATTTTTTTCAAAATTCCAAGTACGCAAATGATTTTCAGCCCAGTGAATTATTTTTCGAATTTGCTTTCAAAAATTAAAGGCAATATATCAGCACCGCCAATTAGGCGCTAAATGCGCCAACGTAAGAAACTGGAATGAATTTCTACCTCTGCGAAATGGACTTTTCCTGCAGTAACCTGTTTCTATAACGACCGCCATAAACACAGACGACTGTCGGCCAGAGATCTCCTTATGGACAGACAGTACATATATGTTAATCGATAATTTTACAGAACTTTTGTGCATTTTATTTGAAGTGAGAATCAGAATAAAATCTAATGTTTTAGTCCTATGTTTTAATCAATTTAATTCGCCATTTCATTTTTAAATTTTGGCAGTGCATTTTTGTTTTCTTTGTGGGTAATTTGCCTTAAATGTAGATTTAATCATTTTTAAATCAGTTGACAAATCAACTTCTAACTTAGTGTTAAATAATGAAAGATTTTAAAGTAGAAGTGAATGAATCCATTCGCAATATTTGTTGAAATGCTGCAATAATGTGCGCTTCCTTATCTGAGTGTTTAGTGATAATGTAGCTCCCACGGCTGCCATTGTTGTCAAGATTTCAAAGGCCATCGGTTCGTATTTCGATATACAGTTTTTCATTATGTTTTAATGCTGTCAACTTATTCATTCTGTTTTTAGTCAACTTAAGAAAGACTAAAGCATCTAATTATTATTATTACTATTAGCATTTAAAATTATCTTGAAAAATAGAATAAAACAAAGTAACATTTCACATTCTGCGGAACGCTTAAATTGTGTTAGTTTGTCTGAAATAGAAGAGAAATCTTTGCTTCGAAATGCTATTCTCAAATTAGGAAACGTTATTTTGTTCTTTAAAACTCCATTTATCTAATTAGGAAAGTAAAATATAGATGAAATTTCGGAATAGCATCTTAAGTTTATAAGGAAACAGCAGGAACTTTTATCTAATAAAAAGTAATGAGAGAATTTGAAATTTAGTGAAGGTAGAAATTAAAATATTCGCTCAGATAATTTCTTGTGAAAAAGAATTGCAAAGGATTAACTTTCGATTAGTAATACAAAAGTATTAACTTTTTGATTTTGTTCATGTTGAAATTAACTTTACTTTAACATTATTTCAGGAAAATACGATTATGGATTGCTTTTCTTTTTTCCCATTGTAGATTTTCAATGACTATTTAAGCTTATTCAATAAATAAAAAAAACACATTTTTATTCTAAAGCAATTGTTTAAATTTGAATTTAATTAAATACTTTTTTTGCCAGTGTTTTAACGAATTGTAACTGAGCTGAGGAGGATTGCTCTGAAAATTATATGAAAAATTTGCTTCTATTAAAACCATTCTAAACAGAATCAAAACAGATTGAAGAAAACAGTTTGTGCTGTGTGAAAATCGTGTTGACGGAGCACTACTAATTTTGTAACTTTATATCAGAATGGAGCGTAGAAGGATTGATTGCACCCAGTAATGTATTTCTTACTTAGGAAGCTGCCTAGAGGCACTGGACTGAAACTGGGACCCCAGGCTGATAGATTAAAAAATTGTTAGCTTAGTTGTCAAATTTTTTTAAAAAGAAAAGTTTGCAGTATTCTTACGCATTGAAAGATCAAAATCATTGATTAATGTGTAAATTTTTTTTATATACGAGAATATTAATTATTCAATAATATATGATATTACATTTGTACATTACAATTGTGTTGAGATATTACATTGTGATATTACATTTGACAATATCTGAAAAAAATTTTGCTTATATTTATTTAAAAATTAGTATTTTTTTAATAATATTTTATAATTACTTGTAGTTTGTATGTAAAGTAATCATTAACTAATAATTATGCTTGTTATTTCTAGGATTTTATTATTTTAGTTACTTTTTCTATTACATATGATTAATTCGGCTTTAATGTACAATTACAAGTGATTGATTATTCATAATCATCAGTTTATTACATTTACCAAAACATATACTTATCAAAAATAAAAACATATGTTTTTTTTACTATGTTATTAGGTTTAAAAAATTAATCTTGTTAATGATTTACTTTAATTAAGTTAAAAATGTGTTGAAGTAATTAACCAGTTAGAAGAGGAACCTCGTATTGTACATTGCCTCGGCCCGCAAAATATCTAAATCCTCTAATCTCTGTACCATATCTTTTCTATCATTTGTATTGAAGAACGTGCAGGAACGTGTACGCTAATATCACCAAATGCAGCTTGTATTGAAGAACGTACAGGAACGTGTACACTAATATCGCCAAATGCAGCTTGTTTTGAAGATCTTTCGTATAGAAATGTCGCTGCCCCAAGGTAGCCGTCTATTAGCGAGTCGCGCCTTTGCACGGTTGATGGGACGCGAAAGCTTGTCTGAATGATTACGATATCAGGAACCGTGGCGTGTAAAATGAGACGCCTCGGCGATGATAAGCGTCATTTAAATATCAAAGTAACGAAGTCATCAACTCTTTTGAAGTGCCGCACTTTCCCGAAAGTAAAATTTTCTCTCTTCATTATGAATATCAAGTGAAATATTTTTTTAAATATCACTTTCCGTATTTTTAGGGGAGGGGGTGGGGGTGTGGTGGAAATGAGCACACATTACTGTTACTTCATAGCAGTCGAATCAGGTTTCCGACTCGTTCAGTTTGTAACTCGTTTGAGGCCTTGCGGGCATCCCCCAATCTTCAAGACGACTCACTTTCTTTTATTGCAACGCTTCTTGAAGTATTCATTCCACTTTTCTTCATCTCGTATGGCCATGAACTACAAATCTACTTTACTTCCGGCGGTTTATTAAATCCTTTCTTCTGTTCAGCCTTTCGAACCAACCGCCTTGCGCTAATTCAACTGCTTGAACGCGGTTCAACTTCATGGTTGGAATCGAAGCAACCCTTTTCTTCCTCGTCTTATCTACACCCACACTTTGTAACCGTTCACTGCTGAAGTCATGCTCAATTTTGTAGTATGTAGGTTTTAGTTGAGATCATCAATTCTGGCTGTTCGATTATTAGAAGATGGAACATCTTGTATTGAAAATTAATTTTGGGCTTTCATTTTTGTGTATACGAAAATTAAGTCAAAGCAAAAATATTTTAAAGTGCCAAAAGAATTAAAAAAAAAATAATAACATGGAAATTTCAATAGTTTATTATTCGGGTCTAAATTCGGCAGAAGAAAAAAAGTGGTACAGTTTTATCTGTATGAACAAATCTGTTTGTGGTCTTAAGTATCAAATTTAGATTTTATCCAGTTTTAAAATAAATGGAAAATCTGTTCATTCGCCTGTATGAAAGAGAGCGTGATTATCTCAAAAAGACTGCGACCTAGATGAATTAAATTTAACATAAGATTTGTAACTCAGAGCTCTAGATCTGTATCAAATCTTAGGTGAATTTAGTTTATGCCAGTTTGGTTAATTAGTGTGTGAATGAACATAACTCATAAAGGCAACAAACTCGATAAATGAGTTTAGTATACAATCTTGATACCAGTATGATTCACCTGTATCAAATTGTGAAGTGGTTAGAAGCACTAGCTTCAAATTGCATATTCGATATCCATAGTTATACAATGAAACTAAAAAGAATGCATGCTGCTTATAGTATACGAGAAGGTTCGAAAAAAGAATTGCTGATTTTTAACTGCGATGTTATGAATGTTACTGACTTTATATAACTTGTTTCAATCCTAAATCAAAGCATTTCAGCTTTGCTTGTTAAGTATTTTTTAGTTTAGAATAATTTTAGTTTGAATAATGTCACAAAAGCCATTTTCAATGCAACCATTTCTTATTTTTTGAACTTTAATTGAATTATTTTAAATGAACTTTTAACTTATCTAAAAATATTTAATCCAATAAAATAATAGCATTTCCTTATTCATAAGAACTTGTGATACTTTATTAGAAGATGTCTAGGCTTTTTCAAAGTAAAACATCCACTTTTGATTTCGAATAGTATGAATTCATATAACGCGAAAAAGAAAGTTATTAATTCTCATACAGCACGATAAACAATCCGGATTTCACATAAGATTAATTTAACATTTTCATTGTTTCTGATTTTTTATTTATAAAAGCCAGCGTGTATTCTTTTATCTTGTTTATATACGGACACGCTGATAATTTAAACAGAAGTAGCTACTCACGAGCAATAGGCGCAGCTGCAAATTCGAGGCATACAAGAACTTGTATAAATTATTTCTGTAATGTTTGATCTGTTCACAACGATTTATTGTAACTCTTAACATTTGATCCACGTTAAAGATTGTTCACTGTATATCGATTAATTGAATGCTATATTTGTCCTTCGAATTTCTGCAGTCAAAAGTATTATGAATGAAAATAACTAAGTTTTTGATTGATTTAGTTTGGATTGTTTAGTTTGATTTAGTTTTAGCTATAAATGTGTGAAACTTTAAAAAAGTCAGCTTACCAAAATATTTTGCTAAATATGAATAACATGTTTGGATTAATGTATGAAAATTTGGACGTTGTAATTTTTTCAAAAGTACATTTATCGAGTCAAACCAAATTAATTATTATTTGCACCATTTAGAGCATATCTGCAACTTAAAGCGTATAACCTGTCTCTGTTAAGAATCGTCGAAGTCAGCTGAATACTAATTCGTTTCATAAAAAAGGCAGTAATACTTTATAGTCTTTAATGGGGTTTTATATATTATCCGAAATGCTTTAAACGAAAGGAAAGCTTATGTTTAATCTATTTTGGTAGCAGATATAAGATATTTCTTGGAAATTGCAGGCTAAAAAAGAGAATTTTAATTCCTAGAGCTCATTCGAATTCTATTACTGAATATCTTCGCGACCAATGACTCTATATTATTGAATAAATTAAAATTTTATTCTAAAAATATCTCGAGATATTTTCTTTTAGGTATTTTTTTATTCCATTATATTGGATGAATTGAAATTCTAAAACTATCTTAAAATAATTTCGTTTTGATATTTACTATATCTGTTTTTATAATGTACTTGAATGCTGTTAATATTTTCTTGTTAAATTTCTTTTTGTTTGAAGTCGGTGATGATTAATATTTGCTCAAAATTGCTTCCATTATTCCAAATTAGTTTGTGCTTCACTAACAATATTGTTTGATTTTGAACGAGAAATTAAGAGCTTTTAATTAAACTAACTCTTATTAAAATCATTGAACTTAATATTTAGGGAATTCCCTTTTGTTTTCCCTTTTCTTGCAATGGCAACTCGTTCATAAAGGTTTCAAAGTTGTATTATACTCTGCAAATATTTAAGAAATATATTTATACTTTTTAGTAATATTTGCCGACTTTTTTTAAATGAGATTTTGACAATCTTGTGGAACTGAAAATAATTTTTAAAGCAAATCTTATAACCTCTCTTCTGATTAAAAAAGAATAATAATATTGTTTTCTTCTGTGTTCTTTTTACCTCTTTATATCTATTAAAATGAGGTTTTGCTTTTTAATTTTTTTGGAAAATCATTTTTACGTACACAAATTTGGATTCTCATTCTTGCAAGAATCGAAAATTACACAACTCACTCAACATATTACGTACTTTTTTCTTTTTTTCTTCGCTCCTTTTTCTTGCAATGAATAAGTTATTTTTCCGAAGGAGACTTTCACTTAACTTATTACTTACTGTTTTTTCCCCTTTTCTTGCAATGAATCAGTTATTCAGCTATAATTTTTTCCCCCGAAAGAGAGTCAAGTTTTGTTTGCGTACATTTTTGAATAAGCGTTTCGACGTTATCTAGAAACGGAGCAGATTAAACAGACATTTAAAAAATTGTTCGTTCATTACTTTTGAAATGTAGATAGAATGAATGGAAATAGTTTGGTTAATTCAAAAGGAATGTTAATATCTTATAGCAACGGTCGTTGAAAAGCCTCACAACTAGTGACATGTATGTACTATCTGTAAAAAAAAAAAAAAAGTTCCATTCCGGTGAAACGAAACTGTTCGTCTAAATATTTTTTTCTTGCATTATTCCAATTTTTCAACATTATTGAAGAAACATCAAAATACACCGTCCATGCAATTGATTTTTATTCACACTTGGGAATCGAATCTTGCTTTATTTATTTAAATAACGTCTCGTTTTATTGAAGCCTTCACAAGTATAAAAATTTTTGTGATTTATAAAGGGAATGTCCTGAACCAGTCTGTTACATTTCGTATGAATAGATAGAATTGATATTTGCTCCCGTCTTTGTTATTCTTTTTTCCCATCCTCCCCCCTCATGCTGCTGATACTACTTAAAATACAATTTCCGTAATCAGAAAGAAGAAATGTTCGAACTCGGAAGCCTCTCGTAATCTTCCGTTTCTACCGAAAAGAAGCCCTTCAGTGCGTTGTTAGAAACCCCACAAATGCCAGAATTTCCTCTTAGCCATTATTCCCACACCTCTGTCACCTTTGAAGATTCTCGACGGCACTGGCGTCTTTATTATGCGATTTCGGCATTTACAACGAAGTGACGAGCAGAAATTTTTTTGAATGGATTTTTTCCTCTTAGAAACACCACGTGAAATGAAACTGATCGGCTAAGATGGAGAGGATGGTTTTAGTTTTTCTGCTTTCCAAGTTAGAATTGGAAAATTGTAGTTATGGTCATTTTAATTCACATTTATTATTACCAGGATTTTATTACATACATACATACATATATCTCCTGCAATGGTTTGTAATAAAACATGTTTTGGTTGTCTGACTTGACATGTCTTTCCACAAAACTGTGTTCCAAGTTAGAATTGGAAAATTACAGTTATGGTCATTTTAATTTATACATACATTTTTCTCCTGAAATGGTTTGTAACAAAACTGTATTCCAAGTTAGAATTGGAAAATTACAGTTATGGTCATTTTAATTGACTTTTATTATTACTAGGAATTTATTACATACGTACATTTTTCTCCTGAAATGGTTTGTAATAAAACATGTTTTGTTTGTCTGACTTGACATGTTTTTCCACAAAACTGTTCCATGTTAGAATTGGAAAATTAGTTATGGTCATTTTAATTCGCATTTATTATTACCAGGAATTTATTACATTCATACATTTTTCTCCTGAAATGGTTTGTAATAAAACATGTTTGACTTGACGAGTTTTTCCACAAAACTGTATTTACTAGAGTAGAATCTTTTATCGTATTGCAACTGGTATGGTTATTTGATAATTTTCCGTCGGAGTATTACATATCACTTCATCTCATTTCAATGTCAGATGCCTTGTTAACCGAGATTCTTTTATAGAGCTATCAAAAGAAAGTTCTACTGTCCTTTGCTTTACGAAAAAGAAGGTACCCAATAACTGTAAACTACATGTATTTGATCTTCTGATTTGAATTGCATTTGTTGTAAAATAGAAGACTGCAGTTCTTTTGTGCCACGATACAACATATTAAGTTCACTCCCTTCAATGTGGCATGTCTTATTACTAAAACCTCTTTTCAGGGCTAAAAAATAATCCAATAACTGTGAATAGCTTGCGTTTGATCTGATCGAGTGTATTTCTGTTATCAAATGAAAGAAGTCAGTATTTTCTTTCATGAAACGACGAACGAATTGGGACGAAATTTATGGTGTCAGTTTAAAATGCGAATACCCTTGTTAAATAAAAACTTCAACATTCGTTCTTACTGATACAAAACGTGAATTCGAAATGAATTCACTATTCTAAATAAGCCGTTCTTGAATAATTTTTGGTTTTCAAACAGCGTGGGCGATATTCTTCATCAATCTTTACTTCCCCTTTTTTTTAAAATTTCCACATGAATTCTTTTAAACCTTTAAAAGAAATATCCAATTTCTCAACGTTTTCTACTAAACTTTTATTCCAGAAAAAAGTGTGGATGAAAAAAATTTGATCGCTTCCTTTTATGTATATTTTCCTGTCCGGAACCGTTTAATAATCCACGTTTTATTCCACAAGTAGGTAGCGAACATGGGCGTTTCCTACCCCCCTCGTAACACTATGGGATTGGACCAACGAGACGACATGTGTGCGTACTGCGGTTGCCCGCTTGAGGAAATGGCAGGTGCTATTAAAAAACGCAGGAATCTTTTGTATCCGAATGTACCAGGATCTTCTACTCCTTCGCCCCACTGGGGGTAGTTTGCAGCCAAGCGCATCTGGCAAAACGGGCGTTGAGGATTTTTGGGTGGACTTTTGCAGCTTGCCCTATTCCGAGGGTTTGATGCAACGCGAGAGAAACAGGTTCTAGATCGTTCTGTTCTAGGGCGATTTATGGCACCGATAACAAATTGGCCGCTAATTCTTTCATTAAATTTTAGGATGGGTCGCCAAATTGACGGCAGTAGGGTTATGATTTTGAACGTCTTTCCTTTTTTTGCGTAGCAGCTGTCTGGCAATCTGTTGAATGTACGAGGGGGATGACAACTTTGCGAGCTTCGAAAATTATTGAACTGGAGTTAAGTTTCATGGACTTAGTTTTTTTTTTATATTTCTTGCAGGAAAGAGCAAAAGCCAAATGAAACCATTTTAACACTTAGGTGACCGGCAATTTTACACAGAAACTACGTCATGTCACCAACTACTTTTTTGTAATTGAATATGAAAGTAAAATGTTCCATATCGTCCTCGGTGTTATAAATTGAAACAGATAATTCAAGTACAATGACGAGTTAACTCGTCACCGGTCAACAACGTTTGGACATGAAAAGACGAGTTAACTCGTCACCGGTCAGCAAAGTGTTAATAAATATTATTTATCGATTAGAACATCGGATTAAAAATCAGTGGCACTTTTGGTTAAAACGAAACATTGTTTTTGCTTATATGTTTAGCATATTTTTGTTACAATCAGTGTAATTAATCGATTAGTATCAATAATAATTAATAACATTGACCATAGGAATGCATGTTATTATTGAATTCAATTAATTGTTGTATGTTACCTTTCAGTTCATAAAAGGTAGAATTCAAAAGGGGATTAAACGCCGCAGGCGCCATTCTTTTAAGGCGCCAATAGGACAAACTTTGTGTTTGCATCATTTTTTCTAAAGGAAATGCCAAGAAGGAAAAATTAAACTATTTATCCGAGGGTATTTAAATTTACATCACTGTTGAGTATTGAAAAAAAAAATTATTCCTTAGGTTTCTGTTACTTTTCTTATGCCAGTAAATATGCATAGTTATTTCATTAAATAATAGATAGAAACAATCAACTTTTAATCAATTGACTTCAGCCAATTGTGCGTATTTTCACGTGATCAATATTTCTTACTATAAATTAAAAGTAACTAATGCAAGGCGTAGTTCTAAACACTTGGCTCAGTTTTAGAAAAGTTGTACGGTATATTTGAAAAATAGCAAATATTAAGTATAAAAATAATGAAATGATTAAATGCATTATCAGTATTTACGATGAATGTATTAGAAGAGATAATAAATTGAGTTTCATCAACATTTATAAAATGTGCCAAAAACTAAAAATTAATCAAATTTTAATTTAATTTGACGTGCCAGGCGGAAGATTTTTTTATCCAAATAAAATTAAAATTATATTTAAATTGATTTTAAAATGTCTCTTATTAAAATGAGGGTATATAAATTTCTGAAATTTTTTCTTTACGTTAAAAAAGTTCGACAAATTAGAAGTAATTTTTTGCGTGGAGAAATTTAGGAGGCAATTTCGCAATTTAAAAGTACGATTTAAAAAAAAAAACAACTTATTTTGATGTATTAGTAAATTGATTTAATTATTTTTTTTCTCAGAATTCAAAATTTGAACATTCTAATGGTTTGAAATATAAATTTTAGTTGCAAAATTTCGTTTAAATTTTTAATTTATTGCTTTTTGAAAATCAACATACAGTTCGCTGATTTTAAATGTTACTATTTATTCTCATTTTGTTCTTCTTCATTTGTCCCAGTTAGTTATATTTTTGTTCATCACTTATATTAATTATCATCCATATTTTAAAAGATGCAAATTATGATTAGTCTGTTCAGTTTAAGTGTTGAATGGAAATAACTTGAGAGGGGGAAAAAAATCGAGCTATTTAATCGTTTTTCAGTCATTTCCTTTTAAAGTTCATTTTTCTTCCGGACACATTTCTTTGGCGTTTTCTGCTTTTTTCTCGCCACATTGGCGCCTTTTGATGTTGCTGTGGTAACAGCTAATAAAAATTTAACTATTTAAATACGAACGGAGAAAAGATGGATTAAAGAAACATGTTAAATTTCGTGTCTCGATTGCGTTTTTGTCTAGATTCCCAAGTGTTTTTAATTTGAGAAAGGTAGCTGTGGTTGTATTTTCTTTGACTACTAACGACGGCGAGCAAAAAAACCACTTTTGCCTGAAAAGAAATTGGCTAATGGAAAGAATTTGAAAGCGAAGAACTTCTTTCAGTTTCTTTCAATCGTTCTTAATTACCAGTTTCAAAAAGTTTTTCTTTTCGCTGCGTCTTTTTCTTTTCTTTTTTTTCTTTCGTCTTCTGGTTACTATTATAATTTATTTCGGGGTTATTTTTGATGCAACAAGGTTTCCTTAAAGCAGTACCAGGTCATGGAAATTCGTTTAAATATGACAAAAAAAAAGGCACCAACAATAAAATTATCTAAAAGGAACTTCCCTATCACTGCATTCGGAATTCCTAAAATAGTTTTCGAATTCGTTTCGCAACTTTGTATTTTCAGTAACTTTTTTAATTACATACTATAAGGCGCGTATTTATAAAATACTTTGCGAAAATTCCATTAAATAAAAAAAAATGAATATACGACTGTATGGTAATTTTGGTAATAGCAGCATTTTTATGTCACCGAAAACAAATATTGAATTATTCGTCTTATGTTTCTTAATGTCAGCTTACGGGAAAGATAAGTTTTTATATTTACTGAATAATTGGCAGATCAATTAGCATTTAGATTTTTACCAATAAATAAGTATTTCAATCGCTCATAGACAAATTCATTAAATCAAATATTAGTTTGGGGGGTCTTAAATGATCTGTTTGTATTTCAAAAAATTGACCTTCACGGGTTTTTTTATCTGTGGTAATTTGTTGTGTAATGCCCATTTCTTAAAAATAATCCTTATCTGAATTATCTGATATTCATTTTTAAAATGTTGTATCTAGTTACAAATGAAACATTAGACATGGCCTGGATTTTTCGCATTGTTTTACCCGATTGATTTAAATATGTAGTGTATTGATCGGATTTGTAAGTTCCTCAAATTTATTCTATCCTCTTAGCTTATAAAGGTCGTTTTCTCCCAGACTGAGAATTATGTAAATTTCCGAAGGGGTGGAGGGTGTTATAATCTCATTTGGAGGAAGAAATTCCATCACTAGATAGCTTTAAGTTGAGTACATAATTTTTGAATCGCGTGCATTGAATGAATAATTTCATAATCTTACAGTATTGATTATTGAATAGAATGATTCGTTTAGGAAATGTAGAGCAGTTCGTTGACATTACCAGTTCTGCTGGATCATCAAGATTAATTTGCTGTTTAGAGTATAGCAACGTGAGTGAATTGTTCTCCCACAATTAGGTTTTGAACACCTTCATTTGAACGAATGTGTAGATTTAATTAAAATTTAATTTACATGACCTGGCACCCAGTTAGTTTTTGAACGCCTTCAATTTTAAGAATTTGTAACTTTGATTAATATTATTTAATTTCCACGACCTGGTATTCATTTAGTTTTTGAATACCTTCATTTGAACGAATTTGTAATTTTAATTAATATAAATTGATTTCCATGACGTGGCACCTAATTAGTTTTTGAACACCTTCGATTGGAAGAATTTGTAATTTTAATTAATATTAATTGATTTCCATGATCTGGCACCCAGTTAGTTTTTGAACATTTTCATTTGAAGGAATTTGTGATTTTAATTAATATTATTTAATTACCGTGATCTTGTACCCAGTTAGTTTTTGAACACCTTCATATAAAAGAAGTTATTTTAATTAATATTTAATTTTCATGACTTGGTACCCAGTTAGTGTTTGAACGCTTTCATTGAAAAAAAAATGTAATTTTGATTAATATTACTTAATTTTCATGACCTGGCACCCAGTCAGTTTTTGAACATTTTCATATAAAAGAATTTATTTTAATTAATGTTATTTAATTTACATGATTGCTTATCAAAACTTTTATAAAATTGAAAGTTTTCATGCTTAATATCTTATAAGAGTATTAATTTAGGTTTATATTAAACCAATCGTTTGATTTGACTGTATAGGTGAGTTTCAAATGAAACAAATTGCTCCTTAAAAAAGTTGCCACTTGCAAGATGCAGTGTAAAAGAGGAGGAAAAAAAATCTTCGAAATATTTTAGAATGTTTTTACGAAATATATATAGTAAATTTACCAATGAGTTGTTTCTTGAAAGAGAGTACCATCTCCTTTAGCTGAAAATTAGTTCTAGACAGTAAAAAAACTTACTAACATTGATTCAAAAATCTGAACATTACGGAACAAATTAAGAATCAAAGTAAATCCGGTGAGAATTTTCTAAAGAATTTCATTCGGAAAATTCGTAGGACATTTAAAAGGAAATAAGTTATGGATGTTTCCTGAACAAACTTTTTCAGATTAACTTATAGTGTAGAGGGTCCATAATCCTTATCTAGATTTTATCGGCTTCGGAGCGTCTGTTGGAGTGTTTGGGGGATAATAGCATCTCGTTTATAGTGAATTATTTTACCACTTATGTTTGAGAGTGCATCGCGAATAAAAATAAGTAGCTCTTAAGCGCCGATGAAATTCACAAATAAAACGAAACAACTTCCATTTCGCGAGCTTCAAGTGCAGTCCTTAGGTTTTGATAACTCCGGCTGAACTTTTCCAATTAATGGCCTGATGATGCGATAATGAATTTTTGGTCTCAGTGAAATCTTTCGACTAAATATTTGGAAAGTTTCGTAGGAAAATGAAATTGAAAACCGGGAATCGTGTCTTTTAAAATTATTTTGAATCGACTTTTGCGAAAGACGGCATTTTTCATAAAACATGAATGATATAAGTTTCTAATTTAGAAGTTGAATGAAAAAGAGTCGGGAAATTGTATTTCTTGTTCATTGAAATAAATTTTGAAGTACTTTCTTTATAAAATACTTGAATTTGAAGCTCTTTTTTTGAAAGTTTCATTTGAGAATGTTCAGAAATTTTTTTACAGCTAATAATTTCAATTTAACTGCGTTTTAAAGGTATTTTATAACGACTCGACCTGAAGTTTCAATTTAGGGCCGCGTGCCTTTATGATAAGATTTCGACTTGGATGCCGAGAGTACCAGGTTCGAGTCCAGATTCCGCCGAAAAACACTTTGTAAGTGGATCTAGTACACGTTTTAACCGTCGGGGCCAAATTCCTTATATTCGTGCTGTGCGGGTGTGCCAGATCAGGTGTCGTCCTTGTCATCTGATTGCTATTTAGAATTACGATGTCGGTGCCAAAGTGGCTTTAGTGTTGTTTTAAAACTGTCGTTAATATAACTAAATGTAAGTTTTAACATTTGAATTGCATGTGAATTATATTATTTCTCCCCCCCCCCCATTGGCTTTTACAAGCGCCGAACCCAAAACACTGCTTCAGCGAATTCCCTTCTAAAACTACACACGTTCAACATACCTTCTAACTGCTTCCTTTTCCTGCTTTCTACCGTTCTCTTGTGACTTGTTCTCATATTTGTCTTGTTTACTACAAAAGTAATCTTAATGGATGAAAATTGGATACTTTTTATATAATCATGAAAGTAAAAAGATATTGTTGATGAATTCCATGTTTGCTTCTTAAATTTTTTTTAAAAAAATTATTTATATAATTACTATTGTTTTAATTTTTTAAAACGAAGTAGCAAACTGCACCATTTTTATAATTCCAAAAATGTTATCTTGTTTTACGAGTCTAGTAATTTTTCTGGATCAGGATATATTTAATAAATTTCATCTCAAAATCGAGTCCCATTGTATTGCTCTGTTGATTCATTCATTCAGTTTTAATGTCGGTGTCAGCTTTTGCATTGTTAAATAGACCTTTTATACACAAACTTCATTCTCCCGTTTTAATATTTTTATCTTATCATTTAACTTCCGTTCCCTTTATCTGGTGTTACGGAAGTCGGTTTTATTTTAACTAATGGCTAGCGTTTGGTGTAACGGCGTGATCTTTTACTTAAGGAAAAGACATCTCTTAGAAATTCCCCATTATATATTTTCTTAATCTTTAATTGTTAATTTATCCAACTTTAATCTTTTAATTCTTGGATTGTTTATATAGTTTAAAAGAAAAATTTATTTTGCTTAGTACCATTGCAGATTCTGATAGTATATGCTTTGTCTGTTTTCCAAACAGAATGTACATCATTATTTTATTTAGAATCGAAAGAATTAATTATGAATTCTTAAGTAATATTTGGAGAAATTCATTCATAGCTGATTTCTAGAGGTGTAAATCTGTATCGTCTATAAGTCTGCATATGTATATCGTTTCATTTCAAATAATCTCTGCTAAAAAGAAGTGTGAAATTAAAGGATGTATCGACAATATTTCTTGATTTAATGAAAATTTAGTCTCCTATTTTTTTATTTTGAGTAAGTTCATGTTACTTCATTCTAAAATTATATATTTCTTGATCCGAATCTCACTTTTTAAATTATTTCTATCACGCGATCTAAAAAAATTGCTAACTTTTGCTTTCCACGCTACGAGCGAAGGTCTAAAAGTCCTTAGTACCTAAGATTCCTTTCCAACAATACCTTAATTTCCCTTTTCTAAGTTGATACTGTGAAATAAATCAATTTCTAAACCTTTTTGTGAAATTGCTAAAAAGAAAAATTATTTTCACAACGTATAATTTCAATTTCTTGTATGACATTGCAAAGGATGCATCTTTTTATAATTGATTTTCTCCATATAATATTCGTACTTCCAATGGTGAAATAAATTGGAATTTCATTTTAAAAGTTTCTTTTCGTCGACGCTTCTGTAAAATTATGTTTACATTATTATATAAATCATACTAGCATATAAAAAAGAAATTCATTTACTTTTACTAAACCGCATTAGTTTCAGTTTTATATACATTAAAAAAATTTTAAAAAATAACTAATAAAATAATCATTTAAAGAATTCATGATTTCCAAAAAAAATTAGTTGTAAAGTTTTAATTTTTGAAAGCCGCTTATCTGGAAGCGTAAAGTCACCATTTATGTCACTATACATTTATATAAAAACTCAAAAGATTAAAAAGAACCCGACCCCTAATCCTATTTTTAATTTATTCCATCAATGACGTCCAGAAAGATTTAGTTGTCGTATGTCATTTTCCTATTTAGCGTATTTGCGAGATCCTATTTGTGTACTTTTAATGCGGCGTTTTTAACGGCGTGACTTATGCCATTATAACTTGTACTAGCACCACTTTCAGATCTCGTTCTTTGTTTGAACCATTCTTTTCAGACATGTTCCCAGCGTGTCTTTTATTCAAAAAGCTGAATCTCTGGAAGACCTTCTCTTTCATGTCTTCTCATTAGCGGCCTATTGTGCATTTGCTTTATTTCCTCTTATATCAAAAGCGCGTCTCGAGTCATGTCTGCTTTGTTTTAACATACATAAAACTCGTTGACTCGTTATTGACTCGTTGACTCGTTATTGAAATTGCTTTGTTTTGTACCTACTTGTAGCCGTAGGTCCCATCATTCTTGGCGATTCTAGAAAGTTAACCTCTTTTTGGTGTGGTTACACCTTTCTTGTGAGTGGTTTGGCTTTACTGAACTGAACGTTCAAGGTTGGAAGAAATCGATTGAACGACTTCGTTGAAACCGGAAGAAATAGAACGGTTTGTGTGTGAGTTATTGAAGGGAAATTAATGTTCGAGTTCTACATTTTGCACCATTGAAAATAATTGCAGTTCTGGATGCTCTCATTTTCGAAATTGTTTTCAGATTGTGAAATTTTTCTTAGTGGTTTTGGTGATCAGAAATGAAGTAATTCTGTATTGTGGAAAATATTTTAGAAAGCGTGGAATTATTTCTTTCGAATATTCTTTATTGCTTTCCTGATTTTTCGGTATATGGATTTAAAAAATGTCAGTGGGGTAAAAAAAAATGTATATCTATTTAGATAGTTTTGAAAGCTTCAACTTGATGATACACAATCGGCTTTATTTTCAAAGAATCAAAATAATTTTTCGTGGATATTTTAAATATGGATTTACATAATATTTCAGAGTGATGTTTTTTTTTTCGAATAAATCTCTATTTGTAAATACGATTTTTTTTTTGTTCTTTATCAATCATTTAGGCTCAGTTGTATTAAAAATTGTTCTAGGGAGCCTAAACGCTTTTTTTTAAAAAGCTATATTAACAACAATTCATTTATGTAATGTACGTTAATGTATACATTAATGCTTAACGATTTGTGAATTTCTGACTGTATTCATGTTCAAAAGGAGAAAGAAAGAAAAAATGCAGAAACTAAGTACCGATTTATATACTCTTCGAATTAAAAATAAAGATCTTCTATATTGCTCCTTTGATGTGCTCATTGAAATATTCTGGTTAAAACAATTTGTGGGCATATATGTCCTTCATTAGTTTGTCGACCGTCCAAGTGTTGTAATTAATGTTGGTTTCTCTTTAATGCATTATAATTTAATACGCGTAATTTATTATTTTAATCAATAAAATGTTTTGAGTACTAAAATATATAAGAAATATTTACTTTTAAAAATGGCTACTATATAAATTCAATTAGCTTGACAGCATAAACGAATCTTCAACTATCTTGTATATATGCAGTCTAATGGAACAAAGTATTACATTGACTTAAACAGTTTTATAAAGTTAGAACTGTTTCTTAATAACTTCAGCTAAGCATCTAAACTTTTACTAACCGATTTGCAGCATCAATATTTATTTAACACATTGGTAAACGCTTCTTAAAGCTGCTTTTCTGCCACCCAAGAGATACTTTAAACTCAAATCCGTTTGGGAACTTAATCGCTAAATAGTTGTGCTATTTTTCAGCGCATTCCTTGCGATTGACAACACTCTTTCATCGCATGTTTTAGCCAGTGGGAACGAGATTTTTTTTCCCAGTCGTCAAATAAATCAAATCGCCAATGTAAACAACTTCCTCTCTTCCTATCCAGCAACGCACTGTTCTTCTCCCCCCCCCCCTGCACTATACCATCGCTGCCCCACCTCATCTGCTCGGCGCCACGTAAACTTGCGCCATTCTGAAATTTTCATTTATTTCATTTAACGCGCTATTTCCACTCTCAACTATTTATCTGGCGTGTGTTGACATTTTCGTGTTTTAATTGAAAACTCCGACCAGCTATTTTCCTCTCTGGTCGTTTATTAAGAACGGAACTCTGGGCTTGGCTTTTCCCCCCGCTGACGCTCCTTTTCTGATTGTAGCAACTATTGTGCTGTTTGGGATTACGATGTGGTTATATTTTTCTTTTGTGAAATCTTTTTGTGTTACTAATTCCGAAAGTTCGAAGATTTAGTTGTTCTTTAGATTAAATGATTCGAGTGCGCAACTTGAGTCGTAGACAAAGCGAACAAAAAATGAGAATTGTTTTGTCGAATGTGAAAGCATCTGTTGCAAGCTGACGAGAATATGTTTATAAATTTATGCTTAAATGCAGGTGCTCTGATCTTTTGCATAAAAAAGAAAAATGGCGCCGCAAAAGAAACTCGATTCCTTTTTCAAATCAGGAATTCTTTTGCAACTGAATGAGATATATGTCCGTAGGCGAGGAGTGAAGATAAATGGAATTTAACATAGCTATTCAATTACATTTTACTGAACATTTTACCTAAGTATTATTTTGTCTTTTATTATTTATGATGAATCATTTAAAAAAATCTTATAAAACGCTTGCTATGAATGCTGTAATTCTACGCTGTTCCAAAATATACCACAGGAAGATATTTGGAAAAAACATGCACGGCTTAAGAAATTTGCTATAAAGCAGGACTTTGCCGTGAAGAAAATTAAATTATTTGGAAAACAAATTATAACTGCAACAAAACTTGAAAATTGTTTTTTAAATAAATGAATTGTAAATTAAAGGTTTTTCAGCATGCTTATTTAAGAAAAATGTGTAATGTTTAATGTCAATATGATTTACGAAACAATTTTGCTGACTTAAAATCGTACAAGCTTTTTAAATAATGTTATGAATATTCGATATCTATTATATTTCTGCTACCCTACCTAGTTTCTTTTCACACAGTTGTAGAAATACCAAAATTATAACAATTATATGGCGTGCTTATATGTTTTTAATAAACATCAATAGTATATTCAGCTACAGCTAAAATTATTAATGTCTCGTTAACGAGTTAAATTAGGTTCTGTATAAATCCAAGAATTGTTCTGAAAAGAAGTAATTTTACTTCATTGAGCCTTCACACATTTTTTGGCAAGTCAGATGGGAACTTTCGGAATATTTATTGAAATAAATAAATGTAATTAGTTAACATTAACTGTCTTTCTATTTTCGCAAATATATAGTTTCTAAAGTTGAGTAAAATAATTATAAAAATAATAAAAAACGAAATAATTTGTAGGTAGCCTTGGCCTTTTTTCTACTGTATCTGACTTTCCTAAGTAATGCCAGTGCAACTTTGTCTAATCATTTGAGACTATGAACAATATGATAAACTTTTCGTTATCGTATGACCATTTCTAAATAAGTATTACCGTGTGTGCTATTTCGAAAAACAGTTGGATAAATGTAATAAATAGTAAAGAGAACAAATGTCTTAACAGTGCTATTTTCGGTTCATACGTAGCAAATTCTTATTACGAATTGATGATTAAGACACGAAACGTTAAGTATTGTTGATGCATTGTGTCATCTCTGTTCTGTAAGTTCTCGTTCATAGAACCTTTTTTTTTTTTTAAATCAATATCATTTGGATTGTTTCTTTATCTCGCATTTCTGTGTAAAAAATATTTACTTTTTTTTTAGTTAGTTGACTATATTATATTTACCTTTGTTATGTATAATCTTGGAAGTAATTAAAATTATTCGCACCGAAGATAAATTTATATGGTGGTTTAATGTCATTTGACGACATCAGTTTATAGTTGTTTAATAGTAACTTGATTATTTTTAAGTTGTTTATTACATTTCTTGAGGAATATTTGGTATTTTTACTGCCAGTAGAATCAGCATACGAAGCCAAACTTTTGGATTCCATTATTTTAGGGTTTTTAAAGAACTAAAGTAAATCCATTTTCGAAATTATTGATCCTATTTATAAAAATGTTTGCTATGAAATTTGAGATTATTTCATGCATTAAACTAGTTGGAATCTGTTATCGGCTAAAATTTTGTGTTATTTATAAATCCACTACTTTTATCGACTTAAAGCTGTATTTGCAAACTTAATATTTTAAATTCATGGTGTTCCATTAGAATTGATGAAGTTTCTATTTTAAGACGTGCCATGCTTGTATTTGGTAATTGCCTTGAATTTATAATAATCTTAGTGTTATTTAGTAATAAACGGTGATTATTTCAAGATCTCTGGAAAAATAACATCCATTTGTTGTATTTTTAGCCTAGATGCTCTTTAGTGCAACAACAACAACAAAATATGTATCGCTTGCGACCAACGCATTTTAATATTTGAATTTTAAGTGGGTGACAAAATTTGAAATTTGAATCCGTATATTAATAGAAACTCAGGAAAGGCGAAGAATCGCAAGCCTGTTGTCTAAAATAAATCGGATGTCTGTCAACAATTAAATATACTGTGATCAAAGTGTTCTGTGATGAAAAGTTGCGTTTGGTTTATTATACTGAAGTCTATCATGATTTTCCCCTCTTTTTTCTTCAAGCGTTGGAATTATCTTACGGAAGACACATTTCTAACTACTGTTTACTTAGCTGTCGTGAATATATAATTAATGCCGACTCAGCTAACACAAGATAACGATATCTCGTCTTCCGTTATACGCCTTTGCTGTCTTTCCTTAGAAACGATGAGCAGTTTCCGGACTGAGGCAGCAAAGATGGTGAATATTCTCTAACAAAAAAAAATTGAGTGCTATCAGAAGGACATAGGATCTTCATTCACTTTTGAAATTAGGAAATGGGTTCTTTAATTTCTTATTCTCTTCGGGAAGTGGGGTATTATTAGGTCGGATTATTAAATGGGCGAAACAAGCAATTGATGGGTCTTTAGTCCTTTTAGAATTTTAGTGCGGAGTTTTTGAATTGTGCGCTTTAATTCAATTACAAAGGACAATCAGTCGAATTTAAACAAATTAAAATCAAGTTTTGTTTGAATTAAATTCTGGTTTTTATTCTTATAGCGTTCTTAATTGATTACTATTTTCAAATTTTATGTTACGTTATTTTATAATTCTAAAAAAAAAATGGTGGTTTATAAATAAAAAAAATATATCCTATTCTATTATTAAACATTATATAATATTCAGAAATTTTTTGTCTATTGCTGTTTTGCTGGACTCTATCTATCAAAGTGATTTATTAAATTTCTATTAGTTCACACTCTCCCTATATATATTTAGATATCTTGTTCGAATTTTGAATTGTAAATAAAATACTTTTTATTCATCCACTCAAATTAAAATAAATTTTTTATAACTTGTAATGGATGACACTCGATGTTAATTCAGTTTTGTTCAAATATTCATTAAAGAAATTAAATTAATTTTTAATGTTTTAAATAGTTTTAGCAGTTTGTAATGAAAACTGAAATCAACAGGTAGTAGTTCAATGCGAGGATTTCAATATTTTTCACGTGAAGGTGAAGAATGCGAGTTCAATTCTTGCGAAAATCAATCATTTTTTGATAAATTATTTATATTAGTTGTAATTATTTAATAAAAAGTAACTAAACTAAAAAAAAATCTTCTTTTCTTCTTGACCTAAGTAGGAATTGACTTAATTTTTTTTATATTACTAGTTTTTCTAAATCACTTATATCTAAACATTTAGTGAATTATGGATTTAAACCACTTTAACAAAGAAGGTATATTTTTAAGCCTATATATGTATTTTTATTAAATGGTTTAAAAACCACGCCATTTTTACATAATAGATATAAGTGGTTCAGAAAATAAACCGTCGTGTTTAAAGGAGTTAAAATTATTTAAAATTTGTGATTTTTTTTATTTCTGATTTATTGAACTTTTTAAAATGTGATTTACAATTAACCATTTTTTCAATTTATCAAAATTTTGTACTCAAAATACTTAAAAGATTAATTAAAATCGGTGGAAAAATCATTATTGAAAGTTAGTAGGTGAAAATGGACCCTAATATTTGCATTGCTTATGAGTCCGTAGAATGCTTAATGCGACTGTGTGTATTAATTATTTTAATCAAATGGTGATATTGTCTGATGTTGAAACATTTTTTTTTTCCACTTGATTAAGTGTATTTTCCTTGATTCATTTAACAAATATCGAGATATATAAAAGTATAATAGTATTTTATGTCAGAAGGATTTGTGAAACAAACACATGTTGTGAACAAACACATGACTAAATAGTACTCGTGAATTAGAAAAGAATTCCGAAATATTACTCCTGAAATAAGGAATTTGGTCGTTAAATTTAGATCAGTGATACGAGTGAACTTGCAATGGTTGAATTTGTGTCTTGAATTAAGAAAAATAATGGCATATCAAATAAAAAATTGCAAGAAAGGAAATTCTTAGAAAACCTGTAGAATTCCTTTTAGATTAGGCTGGTTGTGTTTACTTTTTTGTTCAGTGTGCTGAGCATTTATTAAAATGAACTTACATAAACAAACATGTTTTCGAAATGTTCAATTTATTTTGCACTTAGAAGACAATTCACTACTGTTCAGAGTAATTACGTGCTTTTATTTTATCAAAAAAAAAAAAAAGTCGGCTGCTAGTGTTTTTTAATATTAATAATGTATGACCGATAAAATTATATTACCATTGAATTTCTCATGGTAAATATTCTGTCTTTTCTGAAATAATCATGGAAAATAAGATATTTTGCCAATGTGCAATACGATTTGCTGAGTGCTCTAACGCCAATTTTTTTAACCTTTTGACCTTCGTATATTGGAAAGAGTAGCATTAAAATTTCAAGAAGTGCCTTTAAGTATTAATAATGTCTAATTAAGGAAAATAAGTACGTTGATAACTACTTAGAAGAGAGGTGGAGAAACATAATAAAAGTAATAATTAACAGCATAATATTAATCGACAACTTCGTGTACAGGGTTATGTTAGTGTTGTATAGAAATCAAGATCAGTCTTTAGAAGTCAGTCTTTGGTCCGAAGAGTTATCACTCTTCTGAAATTTCTATCGAAGAAGATATTTTTGTCTTCAGCGCCAAATTTTTCAAATCAGGAAACACAAACACAGTTATTTTCTCTTATCATATACATTGAAATATTCATGAAAATACGGCAACTACAAAAGTATGGAAGATTTTATACTAATTGATTTTAATTTTATTATTTATAATTAGTTGGAGAACATTTTTGAAATCCGTGATTTGCAAAATTAAAGTTCGTTTTTCTGTAAACACCAAATCGAATAACTTCTGATTTTTATTTCAAAGAACGACAGGTTTTATTTTCTAGTGCCTTATTTGTTAGATTTGTCACTTTATTCTCTAACCAATATTGATTTCAAAAATTAACGAGTCCTTGAAAATCGCGAAGTTCACATCTGAAATTTTTACCTTTAAGAAGGAGGGAAAAAAATCGATTTCATCTGCTGCTTTGCTGAACAAAACGTGAATGTAGTAGATAAACAAAATAACAAGTGGCTCAAGATTAGATATCAGCTATATTCTAAACCTATCTTGCTGGAAATCTATTGATCCGCTTACTTTTATTTGATTTACCTGAGCAGTAGTGTCAGAAAACGCATGAAACCAAGTAAGTGAAATCTGCAATGAAAAATTATTTACACATATTTCATATTGGATATTTAACTGGATCTTCAGGTTTAACTTCTTTTTTGATATCAATAATTGTGAACTCGAATTATAATTTTATGTATTCGTCGATCTTGATTCTTTTTATGATCATTCTCCCGTATATAGTTAATTTCAGAGGATTGTGTGCTATTTAGCGGCTACTATGTCTTTTTAAGATTTAAAAAGCCCCCTGCCGTATAGTTTACTTTCAGGATCAAGAAATGACGCGTATGATAGGTATTTATCTGATAAGCGAATGGTCCATACTGTCAGAAGTGAGAAAATCTTGATCATTTAATAGCAAAAGATTAGATTCCTTATGAAAAAACACGCAAAAGTTCTTTTCCCTGTCTTTTTATCAAAAAGTTATGCACAGTTAGTTTTCTGATTTTTTTTTTAAGCATGAGTAATTTTTAATGGGTATATTTTTGTTGTGATATTTCTTGTTTGCTTTGGAGTATTCGACTCCAAATGGATTTCGCATAGGATGTTCAACTGCTCAGTTTAATGTCAAGTTACAGAGGAAATTACCTTGCTACAGAAGAAATAGAACATTTTAAACAATACGCTGCTGTTACTATTATTACTGCTACTATTAATACTGCTACAAGAGTATTATGCTACTGTTATTACTGCTACTAGAGCATTATTCTACTGTTATTACTGCTACTAGAGCATTATGCTACTGTTATTACTGCTACTAGAGAATTATGATACTATTACTACTGCTACTAGAGAATTATGCTACTATTACTGCTACTACTAGAGAATTATGCTACTATTACTGCTGCTACTAGAGCATTATGCTACTATTACTGCTGCTACTAGTGCATATTACTGCTGCTACTAGTGCATATTACTGCTGCTACTAGTGCATATTACTGCTGCTACTAGTGCATATTACTACTGCTACTAAAACATTATGCTACTATTACTGCTGCTACTAGTGCATATTACTACTGTTTCTATTGCTACCAATGCGTTATGCTACTGTTACTACTGCTACTAGTGCGTTATGCTCCTATTATTGGCACTAGTGTGTTGTGCTCCTAATATTGGCACTAGTGCGTTATGCTACTATTAATACTATTGGTACCAGTATATTATGCTGCTACTACTATTAGTGCGTTATGCTACTTTTGCGTATCGATTAATAAATTTGTTTGAAAATCCGAAAAATTAAAGTTATTAAACTTCTCAGACCAAATGACTTTTATCTTTTCTATTAAAAAAAATTTCAAATTCTTCATTTCTCCGATTAATTCAACCGCATCAACGAACTCGCCAGAAGTTGTGCTAGTAGGTAAATAGATTGCCTCCTCCTACAACGAAAGGCAGCCACAAAGACCAAACAAAGGTTCATTGGCTTTGTTTTCCTTTTCTGGTCCTTCCTACGCTAATGAGGACACATCCCTACAGAAAGAAAGAAAGAAAACGTGATTCATCGAACTTTGTCTTATGCCAATCTCTTGTCATTTCAAAACTGTAGGATGCACTTGCTCTTGGCCACACTTCGGTTATGCAATGATGTATATGCGCCTTTGTGTTCCTGCAAGAGGAGAGGAGAAGAGAGCGAACTTGTTATGAGCTCTTTCATATCAAATCCATTCGACTACTTTCAAATTCCCCCAACGGCTATACTTTCCGTTTTCATAAAGATGTTTGTTTTTTCCTTCTACTTTTCCTTCACTCGAAGCGGTATCTCACAGAATTACCTTTCTAGGTTATCATCCGATGGCAGATTAAACAGGAATAAATTCAGATTGGAGGGGTGAATTTATTTTTCCATTGACGCTTAGTTGGTATTTGAATTCTTTCGAGTCAGATTGGATGTGTGACTAAACTTTCATACTTAAGATAATGCAAGAATTTGAATAATCTGAATTTGAAATGGGCCGGTTAAAAAAAACACAGTCGTATCACATCTGATCTTTTAACCCTTAAATACCGAGTGTTGCCTTTTAGTAGTATATCCTATTTTGTAATCTAAAGTATTGTGAAAATAATTTGAAACTAATGCCTCTTGTTGTCAGTAAAGTTCATACTGAAAATTTTAAGTCAGTTTACAACGTTTTTAGGGCTTCTGCATGTCCATTTTGTTTTATTTATATGGTTAAAAAAATACTGTGTTTCATTTTTCAATGTTGAATAAAAAGTTGCTACAGGGAAAGTAAGTCATTTAAATGCTTGTTTAAAAATCAGTCTACTCAACTAAAACCCAATGCTATCGATTGGCAACAAGCTGTTTCTAGCGGTAAATATCACTCTTAAATCAAATTGATTTTTTAAAGTATTTTTTCCATGATTTATTCAAGAAATTGAAATATCAAAATATTTTTAAAAAGTCAAGCTTATCCAAGTTAATTGAGAAAGGGAGATGTAAGCATTTTTTTTATTTCAACTTTTTTTATACTACTCATAAATACGTATTCTTTAATTCGCTTTATGATAAATACTTATTATTAATTAATATTTTCCTTTAGAGAATTTGATTTCGATTATTTATTTTTTATCAAAAATTAAATGATTGTTTTTCTGTTGATTTTCTGAAATGGTCATGAAAATATAGTTAAGTTGCATTTTATTTTGATGTCAAAATGTTCAATTCTGAATAAGGTAGTTATAAGAAACACAAATTTATTTTAAAGAAAAGTTATATATATATATTTCAAAGTATGCAGTCAGAATGGATAGCTGGTTTTCTTTCAAAGTATGCATTCAGAATGGATAGCCGTTTTTCTTTCAAAGTATACGTTCAGAATGGATAACTGTTTTTCTTTCAAAGTATGCATTCAGAATGGATAGCTGTTTTTCTTTCAAAGTATGCATTTAGAATGGATCGTTGTTTTTCTTTCAAAGTATGCATTCAGAATGGATAGCTGTTTTATTTTCCTGAGTAATCTTACGAAATCAAAGTTCAATATTCGTTTTCTGCCTGTTTAAAATCAATCTCGGTATTTATATTAATTTCTTATTGTAATGTACAACTATTATAATTATTTTACTTGCTAAAAAAAGTTTTTCTGGCATGCTTTCCAATAAATGTATTATTCCCCCTCCTCCTTTTTTTTTCCTTATAAAACTAAAGATCTTGGACAAGATCGCAAATACCTTGCATAGAATCTGCAAACGATAGTTAAGAAATATACATCTTCTACTTGAATCTAGCTAATCTGCTGAATCTGTTGCAAGAATATGTATTTTTAGCACCGAATGGCTCCAAAATATGGCACAACTACTTTTTGCTGTCAAAAGATATGCTGAATTTTTTAAGCAATTGCGTTTGCATGCATGCAAAAGTACATCTGGATAGACAGTCAACTACTCTTCGATTCTGGTTCAGAATTTGAGAAGTATCATCTTTTTAGGCGATAAACCAATGTACGAAATTTTATATTGCTAGCGCTCAATGTTTTGCAGTTGACGAATTCATGTGTACTTTCTGCTAATGGATTTCTTTCGAAATTTGAAAGAAATCTACAAATTGATTTAAATATATATTTAAAAAATTCAGCGGATTAGCTAAAATTCCATTAGAATTCTAAATTTGTTGTAAAATTCATAAACCGAATAATCCATATAATTCTAAGTACTTTTAAGCTATTGTGTTCACATACGGACAAACACAGCTGGACAAAACATTGTGTTTTTCGAATTCAAGATCTCAAAGCAAGGATTCGTCAATATCCCAAGTTCGAATTTTTTTAACGATTACTATGCTTATTCTGTAATTATATATACGAGAAGTTAAAATTGCAGTATTAACGAATTGATTCTTACTTTAAATATCTAATATCCTATCCAAGTGTAGCCTTAATTCCTTTTTATTGAATTCGTAAAATTATGGCTAGAAATGGTAATGTTAAAACAATCAACTCTTATTTTGCATTCTAAAAATATTCTTCTCTTTCTCGTTGCTCCTTAACGTTTTTGTATTTGCTTTTAATCTCGTTAAGAATATTTGCGCATTTCGCACAACGATCTTTTCTGTATTTTTAAAAGATCTTTTTTTAGTGTTTTCCCGATGGCCTCTTCTTTCGTAAATAGCCACTTGGAACCCGCGATCCTTTGTTATTAGATATGTCTGGAGAAGAGAGTGACATCTGAATTAATATATTTTCAACGAAGGAGAGCCAGCATTTTTTATTCTCTGAAGAAAAGTAAATTGACTTAGAGGAGCAAATAGTTTCGTATTTTCTCAACCTTTTCTTTTGCATACTTTGCAATCTGAATAATCTCCTAAAAACTAGATTGCTATTTGACATGGCGCTCGATTAAAATGTCTAAAAAGTATTATTTCTTTGAGATGTGACAGTTAAACCATGTGGGTTCTGTTTATATTTTAGACACAATCAGTTATTAAAATTGTCTTAAAGATTGCCCATTCCCTTTCCTTTGAAAAAATTCCAAACAGAAAGTAAGAGGTTAATTTTAATGCATTTATCAGTGGTTTTATTGCAGTGGTTATTATAAAGTTTAGGAGATTTTAGCTTTTTAGTTTAGGTGCCTAAATTGAAATATCGGTTTTTGGTTAAAATATCGAAAATATTTTATGTAGTCGTAATCTCTGAACATTTTTCTTTAAAATCGTCTGCATTTTGTTTCTGCATTACTTTTTTGGGGAAATTACACTGATTCTACATTTTAACTTTGTATTTACACCTTTAAATATTTTTTTTCCTTCAAATTCTAAATTTTGGCTCAAAAATCCATAAATTCATTTTCATTGCACTTTTTTTTTGCTTTAATTATGTATGATTTAAATCTTGTATATAATCTATTGTTCCAGAAGTACAGAATAAGAAAATCGACTCATTCGAAGAAATTTTATAAATTTTTTTCAATGAATGGAATTTTATGAATGTTTTTCAATGAATAACACAGAAAAAAAAATGTGCAGCCATTTAGAAGAAACATTTTGTGAAGCGTCCTATTGAATTTTTACTGAAAATTGAATAATAGTAATTTAAAAATTGCGACGAAACTTTTAAAACAAACCAATGTATAAACGTTAAAGAACTTCATAAAATCCGATTTTTATTACAATTACTACTTTAGTGTTTGAATTATTGATAGGATAATCGAATAATTTAATAACCAATTTTTCAATAAAAAAAATTCAGCAGTTCTTACAAATTTAAATTATATTGCACTTCTAGATTTGAACTTCCAATGTGCAACAGTACTAATGCATTTATTTCGCCATGGACTTGTTATGAACGGTAGTTCAAAAAGCCACATCGGTTTAGCATCATTAGCATCGCATTTTATGACCATTTAATCAATTTTAGACGCTTTCATACTATGTAATTAATACTTGTCAATAACTCGCATATCTTTCCTTATTCATTTCTGTTTTAATCTTATTAAAGCATGTAGATAATAATGAAAGGTATGAATTGAATTAAATTGTATATGGCAATTAAAATGATAGATGTTTAGAAAGTCGAATAGATATTCCATGAATTTTTCGAATTGGTTTTTCAGATGAATTTTACCTATTCTGAAAATGAAATATAAAAATTTGAAATCTAAAATTATTTAATATCGTAATAAATTTTGTTGTATTAATGCTGTTTCAAAATAGAAACATGGATTATGATGAATAATAAATGCGTGTATTAGATCAGCGGTATAAATCATCTTTTACTGTTCAAAAAATTTGTTCGTCGGGTAAAATTTAATTAATCTTGAATTTTATTCAATCTTTAAAAAATAATTGTTTCCAAGACAGAAGTTTAAAAATATCGACCAAATCAAAATTGGTTTCTACCAGTTTCAGAAACTAAAATATTTCTGACTCTTGTTTACGAATTGCAAATTCATTAAAATGCGTATTGATTTGCACGATTTGGAGATGGCGATAGATATCGCGATAAAGGGTACAGGAAGTGAAGCGGACGACATTTTACGTCATTCATTGTGTTGGACTTAAAATCTGAAGGGCACGCATGGATAGGCATAATTTAGTAGAGCAGAAGGCAGGTTTTGGACATAGCTTACCACTTTATTGTTTTTATTCTGTTTCCTTGTCAAAGTCGCAAATTGTAACTGAAAACGTTTCGATGTTTGATGTCTATGACGAATATTTAAAAAATGCGAAATAAAAAAAATGTTTTGTGATTTTTCTTTTATTTTTTAGTTTATTTTTTCCCTCTCATCATTTCTTATATGGAATATCTCCATTTAATGAAAATGATGAGCAGGAAATGATTTGTATTTCAATTATTTTACATTTTTTATATCTTATATTAGCCTACCTTACTTTGTACTAGAATTTTGTGTATCCTGATTCAAATCTTACTTTTATATTCTTTCCTAACTCGCGCTTTAAATTGCTTTTGATCTGAGCGAATGGATATATACCTTAACGCTCACGCTTTTCTTTCAAACATACCTAAGATTCCCTTTCCTAAATCCCTATCAGAATGTCTTAGTGAAAACCCGAAAGGAAAATTTTCGAACATTTTTGCTTTTGTGTTCGGGTTTGAACGGACGCGTTCCGGCTTTATCCCTGTGTTACTATGCGACAACGGATTATAAAACCCTCCGCGCTTTTGCGCATGTGTTTCGATGAGTTTAATTCGACAAAATAGGGAGTGAGATGAAAGGAGGTGTTTACATTTAACAATCGAGAACTGCGATTTTTTGAGTCCGTAAACATTACAGATAATTTGTAATGCAGAAGGGAACAGGTACTAATGCACAATAAAATATTTCAGAGCAATTTTCTAATGTGCATTAAATTATGAAGAATGAA
>JAOUZG010041943.1:2508022-2518312 GCA_026289955.1 Argiope argentata
AGAATGAAGCACAAGCATTGAATTATGAAGAATGAAGCACAAGCATTAAATTATGAAGAATGAAGGAAAAATTTGTTTCTTAAAATTTGGTAATTGCTATTTTACAAACTAATATTTATTATATGTTATTAAATTTTTCGCAATATTTTAATTCTAATTCTACATTTTCGGATTCTTGGTCACAATATCGAATGTTGTTATATAAAATTTTCTTCATACCGCTCCGGAAAGCTTTTTTCATCACTTAAACTAGCCATTATCAATACCAAATTTTAATTTGAAATAAAATGCGGCTAAAATAACTCAAAATTCGCATACACGTAAAGAAGGGGGGGGGGGTAGAACTAAAAGGTATATTGGTGGAAATCCAAGGTCAAAGGTGAATACCGGAAATACGATCGTGGTTCCCGTTTCACCCCTTAATAAGATGGAATCGTTCGGAATGTGGTCGTCTCAGATTCTGTTGACGACGTAAATATGAATTTATTTATAAAATCGTCTTCCTTTCTGCTTTCTTTTAAATTTTTAATTTCTTTATCAAATTTTAATTGCTACACATCTGCAATCTTGTATCATAATATGAGACGATCAAAAGTTCAAAAAAAAAAAAAAGATAGAGTGAGAGTTAAGACCTTCAAAGAAAAAGCAACTGTTTATCAGTATATAATAATACATATTGGCCTAAGAGAGTTTCTTAATATCTTTGGAATTATTTCCTTTTTGCTGCTTAATTTTTCAGAGTGTTTTGACTATTGCTAATGAAACCCTTATTCAGATCGTTTCATTGTCGCCATAAGATTTTATGTTTTCATTTGTAACACCGAATTATTTATTTCGTTTCATAAGCACCATCAGTTACGTGTAGCATGGCTACATCTGACGCTTATGCCACAAAAGCAAACACAAACTAACTACATGAGGCTGCTAGATGGGAAATAAGGAAGTTCTTTGAAATAGTTGTGATGATTAATTTCTGGAATCAATAATCTCATTAGTTACTGAAGTTCATGCAGTTACTTCGTTACGGGGAATTCCAACCTAGGAATAAATTTAGTAATAATCATTGTGCTTAATAACTTTATTCGTGTTTAACATTTAATAGTTAATTGCTTAAAGTGTTTTTCAAATCCTTGGATTGGTGCTGTTTCTTTTCTTGATAAATATTTATGCTTTTTAGCTCTTGCAAAATCTTATGTTGTTGTTACTTATGGCATTTGCCATTGCCGTGCCTCCTAATCACAAAAAAATTGAAAATGCCTGATCTTGTACCTTTGGTGATGCACATTTTGCACATTAACGCCTGTTATTTGAAGAATATTGTCTTACGTGTTCAACACGGCATGTTAATTTCAGTGTTTCACATATTTTAATTGTGTCCAGTTTTTAATTGCCAACGTATACATTTCTTTAATTCGTCAATTTCAAATAAAGAGGACCTCTTGGGAAAGCAACTCCTTCCAAATATTTTTATTTTTTAAAAAACTAATTGCTTTTTTTTCATTTAGTTTTTCCATGTTAATTTTATTTCCTTGTTCTGTGATTTAAATATATGTTTGAATTTTTTCAAACTCCATAAATGTTCTACGTTTTAACTATATTTATGGCGCAGTATGGCCATGAAGGGCTTTTGCGCCAATAAAAAACTACCAAATCATACCAACCCGTGAGCCATTGGCTTCATATATTTTTAAAAACAGGAATTATTTGTAACATGCTTCGTCGAAAAGTTATATTCTGTTTTTGGAAGTTTTGTTGTTGTTGTTGCTAATTGCGCTTGCCTATGGACAAGCCCCTCGCTGATACAGCAGCAGATTTAAGCCGAAAGGAGCGCCTCTTGTTTTTGAAGTAGCGCCAACTAGAGCCACGAGTACGCCTTATCTACACTCTCACCACATTTGCTTGCACAGCCCCTTATTAAGTGGGGCACAGTCACACATCTCACAGATAGCACACAGAAGAACAACCATGCCCAAACCGGGACTCGTACCCGGGACTCCCAGAACTTTTTAAATAACATTTTTTTAAATAATACAAAACATTATCATTTAGGACATTAAATTTTTTTAAAAATAGAAGTTAAATAATCCGAGAAATATAGTTTCAAATCCATTTAGTATATCCTTTTATTCCCCGATATTAATTTTTATCATAATCACAAGGTTACTGTAATAAAATTATAAATAAATGTTGTGAAATGGCTGTAATATTTTACTTTTAAGTAGAAAAGAAAGGAGTTTCGAAGAATATATCGGTATTTTTTTCCAGCATTTAACCGATCCATTTTTCAAACTAATAAATTACATTTCATTTCCTCTGCCCAACTCTTTAGACTGTCCAACAAGATTGTGGTTTGGGAGACTCTTTTCTTGCAATGATTTAGCGCTTATTCTAAGAGAAACTCAAACGTTTAATTTCTTTCTCTCTCTTTTGCTTTAAAGGGTAGGGGGAAAGCGTTAAAAATTACTTAATGCATTGAATCGTGCGCTGACTTCCCCATCATCACTGCTTTCTCTCGGGAATAGTTCATCAAAAATAAAGGGTGCTCCAAAATTTGAATTTGCCACTATTGTCAAATTGTCAAGACTATTAAAAAATTGTGTTGTCAAGCCCATTAAAAAATAATTTGACAACTAATTGTGCCTTCGTTCGAAAATTTTCCTTACTAGTTAACAACCTGGATTCGAATTCTAGATCTTTCGGTCGATAGATAGATAGATAAATAATAATTTTAATTTGTCCGAATTCTGCAAATTTTTGCTTATCACACGAATTCCTGTTCCTTTTGAACTCTTCTAAGTTGCACAAGATTTTATTTTCCCACGATGTCTCAAATACATTTTGAAATCGAAAATGTTGCTTTTTCAGCAAATTCGATTCTAAAGGCATATAAGTTTAAAATACTTTCTCACGGCCTCTTTTTTTTTTTTTAAATGCTATTTGCTTTTCTTTTCGAACTATATGTTCTGTTGATCATGGTTATTTTAAATAAATCTTGATGGAGCTGAAAATTGAATTCGTTTCATAACATGACGAAAAATAAGATACTGTTAACCACTTGACATACGAATTTATTTAACTTTCTAATTAGATAACTCATCTGTTTTTGTAATTTATTGATAATTTGATTTTTTAAAATAACATATGGAGCATTTGGGATACCAAATCGTTTCATATTGATTTTTTCGTATTTAAATACTTAATTCTGTGGCTTAATTGCAGACTTGAAAATAAAAATTCAGTAATTCGATGTGCGTGTCGGACATTTCATTGTATGCGATGTGGTTGACTCCACAACGGCTTTTTCTTAAATAAACATTGTTGTAATATTTTGCAGTTTTGTCATACACCCATTCGGTTTTATATATTTCAGGTAACGAATTTTCAATTATTCATTTGTAAGAGAAAATACAAAAATCAATAAAAACAAAAGGAGTAGAATCTTCAGTAATTTCATATCAGACTAGAATATGAACTTTTCGAAACACTGCCATAGCAAAGAAATGTGCACTTTCACGTCTACAATAACTTCCGGTTTGGGAGAGAGAGAGAAAAAAAACTTGTCTCAACTCTAAACAGAGCGCAGTCCCTCTATTGTTGGGAAACAATCCATATAGAACAAAACTGGTTTTGATGTGAAAAAATAATTTTTTAATTTTTTTCTAATACTTTCCGTGTATTGGCCAAGGAATGTTGCAGGTTGTCGTAGCGACGCCCGTTTCAAAATTACAGCGTTCGATGTTTTGCTGCAAACAGTCATGCTTGAAACTTTGGTACGATACATTTGTCTCCCTAAACAACGGTAATTGCCTTGTGCATTCTCCAACCCATGCCTCTTTTGTATGCATTTAAAAATAACATGCTGCGTACTCTTCATCCGAAAGACATGTTATTACCGCATTTCCCCAGGCGATTTCACGCCAAAAATCACGAATTTACTTTCCAAGCAGGCAGCGTCATCGACTACGTGTTGGGAATAATGCCTTTTTCTATTCGACGGAGTAGGAAAGGGAATCTTTCATTTTCTGAGCTAGGGAGAGTACTAAGACTTATTTTCTTTTAGTGCTGCTATCGTAATTGAGAATGACTGCCGCGTTGGACAGACAAACTGTTTTGTTTTAGTGATTTAGTTGGATGATAATTATGAAATTCCAATTCCAGGAATTCTTGAGTTACGAGTTGATGAGCGTTATGGAGACAGGTTGATATATGCTTTAGCTACAAACCCTGTGAATTAAGATATTTGTAAGGTGTTATATTGCTCATTTTTAAGAATCGTGGGTTGTTTTTTTATATATATCATTGGCGTTCGTGCAGGTATTCGTTAAAAGGATTATCTTCACTTATATGGTATTGCTTGAGTTTAACCAAAAGGGATAGGGATCTTTTTGTATGAAATTAAAAATCGTGAATTTCACTTTTTCACTATGAAGTACTAAGGAAGTATGATTATCGTCAAAAAATTCAAGTTCGATGTATCTCCACGTTAAGATTTTGATGAATCTCTTCTTGAGACTTTCCTGAGTTCGAAAAACACATTTTTGACATGATGTATGTCAGTCTGCCTGTGAATATGTGAATTCAAAAGACTTGAACTAGACGTCCAAAATTTGGTATATATTGAACCAAATTAGTTGATTTCTATCAAATTTTGAACGGAATCCGTTCACCAGAAGTCTATCTGGTTGTTTCGAGTACAAGTAAACTTGGTAACTACTGTAGATGGAACTTCGTACACAGGTTTAGCATATAAAATATGGACAATTAGCCATTTCTGAAACACATCTATCTAACGATTGACTGTATATTGATCTTTGTTTTTCCATGCATGTAAATGCAATAACTCAAATACAATGACTTAAATCGATGAAATTTGGTATGCTATCTTGTGATTGTAGTTTTGCTCTAATTTTGTTGGCAAAAAGTTGTCAATACACATTTTTGCTATAAATTCAGCAAAAATGCCAGATTCACGCCAAAAATCTATTTCATAACCATCGTTTACAAAAGCCATAGATTCAACAAAAATGCACGATACACGCTAGAGATCTATATTTCATAACCATCGTTCACAAATGCCATAGATTCAGCAAAAATGCTCGATTCACGCCATAGATCTATATTTCATAACCATCGTTCACTAATCGCCATGCAAAGTATGACCTTACCAAAGGTCCGTAATTTTATGTGGTGGAAGGGAGATAAAATCGTTATTGGAGAGAAGGCGAGAAAGTTTCAGGGAGACCATTCCCGTGAATTTAAAGATGAATTCATTTTCTATATTATTTGATATTATATATGAATATATATAGTTTGGTTCGATGGAAGCGAATGTGTTACTAACCCAATTGTTATGCATCCATCATTCATGAGAACATTTCTTTCTAATGAACAATAACTTCATCCATCATTATTAGGCGGAATCAACAAACTTAATTTCCGAGTTGCGTAGGTTTAATGAGTGGATGCGTTTATTTAAAAATCTGATAGAAGCAATTCCATACATTGAGACTTCAACAAACTTCTTTGAAATTCGTGCTTAGTTGTCACTTCCTTCTAACCATTGATCTTTGTTTTTATTTTATTAACTTCTGTGATTTTATCGCTGTAATATCAACTGAGATGACATTGTTTTTGAAATATGCGAAGACATTTAGCTGAAGCTGTTCAAGAAAGCAAAATAAACATCGAATTCTTTGCGCACCCTCAATTTTTTAAATATCACTGATATTGTATTATCATAAAATTACTGCCACTTGATTTTTTTCGTTATTATATCGAAATATATTTAAACGCTTTCCGATAGTCAAATAAAATTTTAAGAAAATAAGTTATTTGCTTTTTAAGTTTAATTTTGTAATAAAATACGTTGTCTCAGTTGACAATGCTTTAAAAAAATAGAAATTAACCATTTTGTGGAACAGCTGTTAAAAAAAATAAGTACTGCTTGATTGCAATAACTGTTTCGTGGAGCACTATGAGGTTTACTGAATGTTTTCACTAGATTCCCGTTGGCCATGAATAAGTTGTTAGGTCGAGTATTTACCTGAACTTATCTCATTTTTCTTGGATCGATCGTGAAGAATAAGCTGCCCTTGTTGAAAATACTTTTGTAAAATAGCAAACAGTTTTGTGGAGCAGCATTTCACAAATTAGTTACTGTTTGATTACAATAACTGTTTCGTGGAGCACTGTGAGGTTTGCTGTCACGAAAAGTGACTTCTCCTGATGGCCGCCGGCCTTCAGTAACCTATTGGCTTTGCTAGGTCGACCATTTTCTCCCCAACTTTCTCATTTTCCTGGCATCGATCGTGAATAACGGTTCCAGATTTAATGAGGAGAAGATGTAATTGCTCGATTTATTGTTTGCTTTTCTGCTGTATGCGCTATTCATAGGTTATAGGATGTTTGATTTTAAGACGTTACTTGTTATTCTTGAGGAAAATCTTGGATACATTGTAGTTCAACTTCCCCATCTTGTTTTCGTGGCTTGGTAAAGTTTAAATTAAGACCATATCCACAGCGAAATGCCATGATGCGTATTAATGAACGCTTCATTGGTGAAGAAATCGGCTGATATTGTTTTTCAGTGTGTGTCTGGAAATATAAGCCAGATGTATTTCCGGCAAAATTAATTAGAAACGTTATCGGAGATTGTTTTAATGATACGATATCCGACCACTCGACACGTGTAAATGGGGTGAAAAAACGCGTTGCTTTGTAAAAAAATCTATTTTAGCCTTCATAGATATAGCATGGACGTTCTTTTTGATATCAAAATATTTTTTAAGCATTTCGTTGTAAATTATTTCAAATAAATTTCATACATGTAACAGTTACCTTGTATAGCCAACATTTCCATCATAGATTTATTAAATAATTTTTTTTTCAAAAAATTAATGTAGTTCAATACAAGTAAATGTTCAATAAACGAACCCCCTAATGATTAGAATTCAGTTTTTCGCCAAAAATATTAACTCTAAAATAAAACGATAAAATATGTACATATTTCTAAACATGATTTGATTCACAAACCAGTGAAAGTGTTATCATGACGAAATATTAACCCTTTGCAGTCCGAAAAATAATTAGATGCAGAATTATTCACCAAACACAACGATTTGCTTATTGCTAGGAAAAATAAATATAAATAATTCTTTTGAGTCAAATTTCTTTGAAAAATTAATCTACATCTCTTAACTATTATGTAGGCGTTTTCAACAATGAAAATTGAAAAGAAAAAAAAGAAAAGATAACGTCAAAATGATGCACAGTCTCGAATGCCGAGTGAGAGGCGACATCGGACTGCTAAGGGTTAATTCCCTAATTAAAAACTCGATGACGTTTTAGCAATTTCATTCTTTTAAATTAAAACGATTCAATTCTGAAAGGAAAGTTAAGAGAAAAAAAAATTTACTCTTTTATTGTGGGATTTAAAACAAGTAAATTACTTTCTTGTGTCTATTATGCGTTAGCTTTGTTATCCTAGCTTATAAACATAAATACATGTATTGCTGAGTGCTAATAAAAATGAGATTAATGATTGGACGAAATTTCTTTTAATTTATTTCAATTATTATTTTTTTTCTTTTTTGCATCTTTTGACCAGCAATCTGATCGTATTTGATTGTGAAATCACTTGATTTGAATTTGAAAATCTTCAAATTACTACTTTGATTAGAAATAATAAAATCAATTTGGAATTTGATCACTGCAATAATTAAGGTCCTTTATTTAAAGTTAATCCAGGAAACAAAATACGATTTCCTCCTGCATTGTCTACACTTATTATTATACCATTTTTATTTACTCGTTTATTTTTGTAATTAGTTATGGATTATTTAAAAATTACTTTTAATGATTTTTCATTCATTTTGCCTCCCCCCCCTCAAAAAAAATTAAATTTCAGTACAAAATTTTGTGATTTGTGAGAGTATAATTTTGCGGTAAAATACTTCACTCTAATGTTAGAAATGTTTTAAAAAATATTTTTTTAAAATCCTTATTTAGACAGAAGGGGGGGGGGCAAAGACGAATTTTAAAGTTTTCAAAACTCCTTCGAAGTAATTAAGTTTGGCACAGAAAAAAACATTCATATTTTTAAAAAACTGTAAAGACTCAAATTTTTTTATAAAAGGAGATGTTTTAAGACAGCTATTAATTAAATGCATAAAAGAAAAAAAAACTTATTTTGCTTACTAATACAGCTGTATATTAATTCATAACTGAATAATAAATCCTTTACTGCAATTGTTCAAAAACGTTTTCATGTAATTTGTTTTTTGTTTTTTTAATTCAATCTGTTTCCGACCAGCTCCCAATTTTTCAAATGATTGAAATTGTTGTGTTGAAAATTAACTAACTCTTCAAATCCTTTATTGCTGTAATAACTTAGGCTCCAGCACTTAATTTAATTTATACAAACATTTCCCTTAAAGATGTTATAGGAAAAGAATAAATACCCATTGTTGGATGACATATCATTAAAAACCATTCAATTACGTTTCCCTTTTTTAGATACTTATTATTAATTCAATTCTTACTATTAGTTCACACTCTCCCTATATACATATTGTTCAAATTTTTAATCGTTAATAAAATACTTTTTATTCATCCACTCAAGTTCAAATACATTTTTTTTAAATTGTTGTGGATGACACTTGATGTTAATGCAGTTTTTTCAAACATTAATTCATTAATTAAATTTAATTAATTTTTTAATACTGTAAATTAAGTTTTAGCAGTTTGTAATGAAAATTGTAATCAATTCGGTATAATGCTGAAATTTCAGTATTTTTCACGTGAAAATGCGAGTCCATCCTTAGAAAAGGAGTTCAATTCTTGTGAAAATCAATAATTTTTTTGATAAATTATTCAGATTAATTGTAATTATTTACTAAAAAATAACTAAAATAAAATATTTCTTTGTTGACCTAAGTAGGAATTGATTTAATTTTTTATATATATTTGTTTTTAGAAACCACTTAAAAGCTACTGGAAATCAAATCAGTAGCGTCTTATTTACTCATAACTATTTTATTAATATTTTACTGCAAATAAAAAAATGTTCAGAAACATTTATGTAATTTGTTTTATTCCTTTTCTTCCATTTTTAATTAATTACCAAGAATCATTAGAAACTTGTTCATTTTTAGAAGCAATTTTAAAAGCTACTGAAAATGAAGGCAGTAGCTTCATATTAATTACAAAACTTCATTGCATGCCTATCTAACAGCGACGTCCTCTTCGCAATGATTTATGGTTCGTTCAGAATTTTGATACACGCAACTCCATCGGAATTGGTCCGATTATTCGATTCCCCGGTTTCATGTTTTGTTATCCGTTCCATATTGTTTTCCTTTTTGACAAAATCAAATCGTATAAATCGCTCCTGAAATCACTTCGTTATACGGCAAGGAAGAATGGATAAAAAAGAAAGGCACCCCCGAACAAATATAAAGGACTTTTATATCCCCGCCTTCCAGGGTTGATTGATGTTTTTCGATATGCCTCCCCACGGGATTGATGGATTGATGCTAGCGACATCAATCACTTTTAGCTCTCACCTCCCTCCCCGATCGCCTCTGTTATTCCCGAATCACCTATTCCGGCTCACTCAATCTATTGCGATAAAATAGTTTGGCTGAAAGGTGTTGGTGATCGACATTTTTTTGCATTTAATCTTTTATAAGTATTTTCTGACCATTTCGCTTTAACGCCTGCTTTAGAGCTGTAAATTTTTAGGGGGCTATCTGTCTTAAGATGTGACTGTTAGCTATTCGTTTTATTTCCAGACGTGAATTCTTTTGTCGAGTGTTCTTTATTTTGCCTTCCAGTAAGTAATAAATAACCATCGATTCCGGAATGTTTAGTTTTTCTTATCCTGTTCTCGGTGTTCAATGTACTTAAATTTTTTTGGTTTTCGTGGTGTGTTTTGATTGCGATATGAAGCTGAAAGAGATGCAAAAGAACATATTTCTGATTATGTGGAATCTTGGACATTCACTGAATGATCGGTGAGCACTTTAAAGTTGTTTGAATGTATTTATACCTAATGATCAGAAAATGTACATTCTTTTTTAATACAATAATCATAGATTTTTGAATGTTTAGTTTTTCTAATGCTGTGCTCGGTATTACTCAGTACACTTAACATACTGGTTATCATGTAGTGCGGCGATGTGAAATTGGCTGTGATAATGGTGAGCATTTTAGAATTGTGTGCATTGGCTGAATTAATGGTGAGCATTTTAGAATTGTGTGCATTGACTGAATTAATGGCGAGTATTTTAG
>JAOUZG010041943.1:2518322-2528847 GCA_026289955.1 Argiope argentata
CATTGACTGAATTATTGGTGAACATTTTAGAATTGTGTGCATTGACTAAATTAATGGTGAGCATTTTAGAATTGTGTGCATTGACTGAATTAATGGTGAACATTTTAGAATTGGGTGCGTTGACTGAATTATTGGTGAGCATTTTAGAATTGGGTGCGTTGACTGAATTATTGGTGAGCATTTTAGAATTGGGTGCGTTGGCTGAATTAATGATAAGCATTCTAGAATTGTGTGCTCTGGCTGAATTAATGGTGAGTATTTTAGAATTGTGCATTGACAGAAGCATTTTGCATTGACTGAATTAATCTTGATCATAAATGCATTAAGCATTTATGACTAATGATCAGAAATGCATTCATTTAGATAGATTTCTATAGAAAGACTACATATAGCAATGGTTCTCATAAGATGATTTGAGGAAAGTTTCTGCAGATCTTCCATCGGATAATAGTCCCTTGAAACCAAAACCACCTTTCGTTTAAAAGTTTGTTAATATATGCGTTTCCCCATGCTATTTTGTGAACTAGGTGACTATAGTAACTTCATTTAGATTTTAACCGGTTTGGAATGTGTTGTTAGAACTGTAGAAACCTCGGAAGAGTTCATAAACAGGCCATTTATAATAAGTTCAAAGGAGGTGGAAATAGTGGGTAGTTGAAAATTTTTATTTTGCTGTAACTTCTTTAACCCTTTCAGTCCGGAATTTTTAAAGTGTGTAATTAAAAAAATTGATGGAAATTAGTGATAAGGGTCACTAAGAGAACATCCACATTTAATTTCATTTCATTTCACCACGGGTATAGGAACCAGGAAGTCGTGGCAAATGCCACCATCAGGTTTGAAAAGAATTGAAAATTAAGAACTTAAAATACGGCGGTGGCAAATGCCACCTGGAGGGCCGAAAGGGTTAGTATTGGAAGATTAAAAAATAAATCAAATTAGCGCCCCTTTAAGACAAGTAATTCACGTATGTAAAGTTTTTCGATAACTGCAATGTCTTAAAGTTAGGAACTAAGTGATTTTCGTCTACTTTTGCCTTCCAGTAAGTAATTAAATTCATGCAATTGTAACTGAGATAAAAAGAAATCTATTTTTGCCTTCCAGCTTCCCTACTGGAATTTTTAATTTTTTGAAAATCATTTTGAAATCGTCGAGGTATTTTCTAACTTTTCATTTTAATATAGTTTGATCACACATTTCGTATATTTAATAAAAATGAATACCATTTAGATTTGGTGATTGTAAAAAGTTCTCTTTTCCTTGAAAAATACCAAAAAATTTCGCTTATTTCTTTTAGCTGAACTCATGTGAATGTTGGTAAATTCATATTCATTGATGTTCTAAATTTCTAGTTCATAAAACTATGGAACTTTTACATTATTTTCTTTATTCCAAATCGGATAAGTTGCCTCATGGTAGAGCGGTCTTTTTGATAAACAATAGCCAAGTTTGGTATTGAACATTTGAGCCAACTATGGGATCTGACAATCGTGAATTTGAGACAGACGATCATTGTGTATTTGATACTGCTGAATCAGACATCAAGAATCCCACATCTCCTCACGTTAGCTGAGATTTAGCCTTTGTCATATGGCCACGGGTCGATATGACGATTGTCCCTAATAGGTCTCTCACTACTCCAAAACAGGACGTTAATCTAGTTTAACTAATTTTCATCCCGATTGAGTTAATGTGCTGTATAGTCAGTCATCAGTATAGCCTGACTGACTATACAGCATTATCTACACACAGTATAAAATGAATTATCCTGAAAGTGTCTATGTTTGAACCACAAAAACTCGAGAAATAGTAAACGGATATTGGGGATATTAATGCCATTTTGTTAGGTATTTATGAGGAAGGTTTTAGTACATTAAATTCTTGTCAAAATAAAAAAAAAGTTGTTTTATAATTGCGAGTTTAATTGTACTTATGTGCGAACATCTCAAACCATGCATGTGCAAATAGCAAGAGTTGTGGTATGCATATGCGATACATTTCTTTGTTTGTCTGATTTTAAAGAACGATTCAAAACTCACTATGTCTCCGAAAAGTGGAAATTCAACCTTGGCCAGAAGAGCAGAGAAACGTCCGATTAGCGAATATCAGAGAAATAATGTCCACACTTAGGAAAAGAGTCTTTTCATGAGCGAAATAACTTTCTTTAAATCGCAATCAACTGAAATGCAGAGACAGATCTCCTGAGGAGCGAAATGATCGCCTGTTTTTTGTCTATGTACATATGATATTTTTACCTTTTTAACAGTCTAAATATTTCTGAATGCGTGCTATAAAAATTTTATTGCTATTTTTGATAATTTCTGAAGACAATTTTATGTTTGTTTGATGTTGCTTAACATGCCCATGTCATATCGAGTGGAGGTTAGACTGAACTTTAAAGCTTACCCCCCCCCCCCCCTGGATGCTATGTCACGGGCAACGCCGTGCGGATATTGCTAATATATATTTTCTTAAAGTGATTAAGCCTGATTATTCTTGCGTGTATTTTAACATTTCTAATTTTGCCACTGATGGACATAATTGAAAAGTCTAGTTGATCTTTTTATTTATTAAAATGGTATACGTTTTATGAATCTTAAAAAGATTCGCACTGGATATTTTCACTTGGAAATCTCTTTACCCATAACTTTGTTTTTGCATTTTAAATAAATAAAGGAAAAGGCTTTTCACAGAAGGGCAGTCATGGTGTTTTTGGTCTGCTGCACTTCACCTTTGGAATCCTTGTCCCCGTTTTCTGTCTGAACTCTCAAAAGCTGGCCCGATTGGGTGTTTTCTGGAAAAAGCTTTGTGAATGAATGTGTCGGAAATTGGTGTTTAATGTGTTCCATCCTCGACGGTGGGTGTCTCATCCATCACGACTGAAACCACATTACTGTAAAAAGTGCAACCACGCGAAATGTCTGAAACTTTTAGTTATTTTTCAACGATGTTGTGTAGCTTTGTACTTCCATGGCATCTATTGACTTATGACGACTTCTGTTAAGTTCATTGCTTGATTTCGCATGGAAGAATGTGTTAGTTTTCCCATTACATTTTTGGGTACTTTTCCGTTAGCCGGCCGCAAGCGAAAAATTGACGTAAAAAATTTGGCGGAATTCTACGCTATTTGGTGATTTTTCGCTTTAAAATCGTTGTAAGAAATTTGGCGAAATTCTACACTATTTGGCGATTTTTCGCTTTAACCCTTCTTTGCATGATTTTTTCTTTCAAAAAAAATCAGGGTGATGTAATTAATGCTCTAGATTAAAGGAAAAATATTTAAAAAAAATCTTGGTGTAAATAAAAATGTATTATGTAAAAAACAATATGATGGAAATTTACATCATCATGCATTGTCACATATTTAGCTCAGTACTAAATAAATAAAAAAATATTCTTTACTAAATCTTCTTTATTCTGTATGATAATTTAATTAATTAATAATAAATTAATTTCCATAAAACAATTTAAAATCTCGCTCATTTCTTCCAGTCACAACAAACAGCGGAATGTGCCTGGTAATTGACAGTGACGTTTGCTATTTTTTGACAACTGCGTTTTTTTGTAACCAATAGTCGCTTAAAAAGTTGTCAGCAACAGCAAATTTACAGTACAAGGGTTTTGAGTACCTTTTTTTGTTGACTAAATATTATGATGGAAATTTCCATCATCATGCAAAGAAGGGTTAAAATCGCTGTAAGACATTTGGCGACTTTTCACATGCCCTCAGCTAAACGGAAGCGTACCCATTTTTGATTCCATACATAAGTAATGAACAATACAACAAATAAATTGCCATTTCTGGTAAACGTGCCAAAATAGAAATTGTGCCAGAATGTCTTATGACGACTTTGGTTAATTTCCTTTTTTATATCGGCGACTTATGACGCCTTTGGTTAATTTTCTTTTTTATATTGACGACTTCAATTAATCTCCCATCACTTTTTCCATAAATCGGTGGCATTTTAAATGCATAGTGGCAATAAGAAAATTGTCACCGCCATCTAGTGAGTACGCTAAAATAAGAAATTTGGCAGAATTCATTTTTATTTATTCAAATATTTATTTTATAAACTTATTTTATTTATAGTCATTTATTAAAGTTTTTTTTTTTTTTTTTTTTTTTTTTTAAGAAATGCAAGTGAGAAGTGCGCAAATGAAATGTGGGCGTGAGATTGTTTACAAGTTGATTTAGTTGCATTATTTCATCTCATCCATAAATAAAATTGAAACTATATAGTAACCTATAGACGCCCACATCATCGATACATTAATTTACATTTAAATAGCCCTATTAATAAAATAACAAAGCTTTTGTTTCAAATGCCGAATTTTAGGCCACAATATCAATCATTAATATTTAACACATGATACTTCCCAGATATTTTAATCGTTTCTTCGGTGCATTTTGACCATATTCAAGACATTTTAACTCGGTATAAAATACATAACTCAATGTTTGTTTACTTAGATTTGTTTTTATATTATATGAATTCTTGGATTCATGATTTTCGTAATTTCTTATTATGTTCGAATTTTTCCTTCCATAAAATTGAGTTACTCTTCAATTAATTCGCACGTCTTTTACGGCATTCTGATCTTGAAATAAAGCAGAGAAAGTATCTCTCGCATTTTCTTGTCACCTTTGTGGCTATTATCCATCACGGAAACAAATGACTGTCGCCCGAATGAATAGGGGAATTCTTCCTCTTGATATACAAGAATGATGTTTCTTCTCAATATAAAAACTGTTATAAATACATGCTATCCTTATCATCAATTCCGCAAGAAGAAAATATTCTTTTGGTGATTTATAAATGGGTATTTGTTAGTCGCAATACTGTGCGACGGTGGAAAATACTGAAGATTATGGTCCATTTCCTGAAATATAACAGTTTTAAGAGCGTCTCAGAAATTCTAAGGATTATAAAGAAATTCCTTGAAAAAAATTACCAAGGTCTTAATTATTTAATCTTTTCTTTAGAACCGAAAGATTCGAACCCTATTACATAAAGGATCTGCCTTGAATATATCTTGGCGCTCGTTAAAGCTTGCATCTTGAGTTAAACGTCCTCTTACTGGAATAACATGGAATTTGGAGTGGGAGATGTTGACTCGAATGTCTTGTAGCTTTCAACTATGTTTCAAAATTACGTGGTCCATCCCACTCGTAGTTGGTATGTTGAAAATGAGAAGTTAATATAAATAATTGCCAAATTCTCTAAGTTAATAAATAGTTATCTGTCGGATTACTATTTTAACTACATATCACTGAGACTAAAAGCGAATTTTGCCTTTAGAGCTCGATCCAGACAGCGAAAACTCAAGTCGAATCCTTGCGAATAGGATATGACCAACAAATTTCGATTAATTAGACATTAGCACAGCGCAAAAATTTGTGTTAATATTTTTACCAGAATAAAATTATATCATATAACAAAGCTCAATGCGTTGGATTTTTTACGCCTGCGAAACTTTTTTTTAATCAAAGATAATTATAGTTCAATTCCTACGATTAGTTCACTCTCTCCTTAAATATATTTAAATATCTTGTTCAAATTTTTAATCGTTAATAAGATACTTTTATTCCTCCATTCAAATGCAAATAATTTTTTTAAAGCTTATAGTGAATGGCGCTTAATGTTAATACCATTTTTTCAAATATTATTAATTCAATTAATTTTTAATACTTTAGATAGAGTTTTAGTAGTTTGTAATGAAAATTGCAATCAACAGACAGTAGCTCAATCGGTAAAATACGAGGATTTTAGCGTTTTTCATGTGAAGGTGATGAATGTGAAGGTGATGAGTTCAACTTTTGCGAAAACCAATAATTTTTTGATAAATGATTTATGTTAATAGTAATTATTTAATAAAAAGTTTATAAAAAGAATAATATTAAAAAATAAATATTTAAGAATAAATATTTAATTAAAAGTTTTTTTTTATATCAAAGATAGTTGCAATTTTTATATTACTTTGTAAAAGCATTAATAGACATTGAATCAAAATATTGATGTAAAATGAGCAGGATTTAATTAAATTTTGATGCAAACTTTCAGATGATTGTAATGAAGATTTATTGATTTCTAAATATTTCGGATTTAGCCGACCTAAATCAAAATGGAATGATGACTCGTAAAAGATCAGTTCCTTGAAGTTATTTTTAGCAAATTGAGATTTAATGCTTTTTAATACTTCGTCATGCAAGAGGTTTTTCATAATTCCTCAAAACAAGTGTCTTAGCCTGTTCAACTTTTTAAACGGTATTACTGGGATTTAATTGGCTTATCATCGATATTTTTTTTAAATTTTGATAAGCATTTCTAAATATTGTTTAATTTCCTTAAATTTTCAAAATATTGAAAAAAAATTAATTTTGTTTTAAAAATTATGTTACATGTAAGTAAATATAGAAGATAATGGCTAGACGTAATATTATGCTTAGTTCGCTTTTTAGTCATAAATTTAAAAAGGAAAAGAAAGAGATAATCGCGTTTGCTTTATTTCTGTTTATGCAGTAATATAATTTTTCTCTGGATCTACTATAATAATCTACGTTAAATTTTTCAGCATTTTTTTATAATGATTATTAACCATAAAAAGTGTTTTCTAGCATGAAATACTTTAATTTCTGTATGAGCCCCCCAACAAAATTTTGGCTTGAAAAACCAATTTTTTATGTTGGATTATAAACTTATAACTTTGCAAATATTTGACAATTCCTTCAACAGTACTAAAAGAATTAAATCAGCCAAGTGCTGTTGATGTCAATATTAGCGCCAGCCCCCCATAAGAGGAATGAAAGCATGATAATTTTCACATCCGGTATCAATCTCTAGTACTTAAAATTCACAAATAATCCTGACCAGCGAAACACCCAATTTCCGTTCTTTATTGTCTTCGCACGCATTCTTCATTAAAAAATGTCGGCGGGCGAAATAAAGACGCGCGCTGTGTGCAGTGCCAGCTTTCCGGACCGGGCAGGAAGTGACGTCACTGGGTGACAGGTTCATTAACTCTCCTTCCCTTTATCTCTTGTTTTCTACTCATTCCTGCTTCGAAGTTAACCGGCTGCTGACCAGTATCACAATCTGTCTGCGTCGCGAACACTTTTTACCACTCGACGAGTCGCCTGCTTCGTTTTACTGCTTGTTTACTCAGTTGGGAGGTGGAATTTTTGTCGCTAACGTAATTGGATTGTTATTGAAAATATAAGCATTTCAAAGCGCTTTTAGCAAATGTTTTTCTGTGATCTCATTATCGGTAATGATCTTTCTCGCAGTATTATTGGAATTTAGTGTTTTTAGTATTTGTTCGAATTTGAATGAAAAATATACAAATTGGGAGTAATTGGGTAGTATATGAATTGTACAAATTGGGAGTAATTGGGTAGTATATGAATTGTACAAATTGGGAGTAATTGGGTAGTATATGAATTGTACAAATTGGGAGTAATTGGGTAGTATATGAATTGAACAAATCGGGAGTAATTGGGGAGTATATGAAGTGTACAAATCGGGAGTAATTGGGGAGTATATGAAATGTACAATTTGAGAGTAATTGAGTACTAGTTTATGCATTTCAATCCCATTTTCATTGAAAGTATTTTATGATAATTTGAATATGCATTTTATGATATTGATAATTAAAAGCAATATGCTAAGGATTGAAATTCCATTTCTATCTTGGTTCATTACTTATTATTAGTTTTGTCGCTGACATCAAATAATTTAAGTTTCTTATCTCGTATGGGCGCTTTAAACTTGATCAAGATAGCTAGTAGGAACTTTTTTTTAAAATCTCATACGGTAATAATCACTTTTTCTGTTGATCTCTTTGAATAATACAGATGATAGCGTGTATTGGCGCTCAACCGTACTGTCGGACAGTTCGACCTAGAGTAACAAACCTGATACATACGTACTTTAGAAGCTGGGAATGTGCACCTCTGAGCAATATTTTTTAAATGCTAATTAAAAATAAAACCAAAATTTCGACCTTTTTCTTCGATAACTTCCGAAAATATTAGTGATTTTCGAACGATTCCCATTTGCTAAAAATTCAAAAAAATATTTTTTTATTTATACCTATTCTTTTGCCCTATAATTTTTAAAAATAATTTACACGGATTTTATGACATTATATTTCATTGTTCAAGGGAAAGGGAAATTCGAATCGTTTTCATTGTTATACTACTAATATTTCATCCTTTTTTTCGTCTTCTCTCTCCTATGGTTTTATAATAAAGGTATGAAATTTCAGTTGATTTTTCCATGTTAGTCAGATTTCAATCCAAGTCATTCTTTTAATTTTTTTTTTTTTAGCTTTTCATTCTCACAATTAAGGTTTAATTTCAAAACTAAGCAATTGAGAAATTTTTTAAAGTGCATCATTTTCTGAGTTATATAATATTAATAAATGTTTTATATCTGTGAAAATTTGAAACTTTTGCCTATCTTTAATCTTGGCAAACCAACTGGTTGGCAAAGGTAGCTAATATTTAATAAGTAATTATTTATCAAGCACTTTTTTTGCCAAAAAAAAAAAATACTAGAAGCATAAGACGTCGACTAACGCTGCCCTTCATATTTTAAGTTTCCTCATTTTTTTTCCATAATTGATCTTCTTGTATTTTCTTATTTTATCCACATAGTTATTAATTACATTAATCTTTAATATATTAATCATAATCATCTGAATACCATAATTTCCTGTAATTTTCCAAATATGACATAGGTTATATCCTATGCTAGATGAAATTCAGAGGCGAAACTCACTACCGAAATACGCGAAATAAAGCGGGATTTTTTAAGCAAAATTTAATCATATATTGTTAAAGATTTCAATGTTTGAGCACTTTTAAAATTTTCTTAATAAATACTTTAAATGAATACTTCCCTTTTCTTCCCCGACTATTAAAACCCATTTTACTTACCAAAGAATAATTTATTCTTGCTGTTGATTCAGATTAATTCCAATTGAACTGTTTCATTACATGATAAAATTCTAATTAATGCAATGTAAATTCGTGCTTCGGGATAAATGAATGCGTTCCTACAGGCAGACGAAACGCACCGAAAGAAAAACCGAATCGCTGTTTCCAGAATTGTGAACGGGAAAAGAATCGTGTTCTTGGCATCTGAACGGTTTAACATGTTCCGAATTCACCAACACTAATTAAGTGAATCAATAAACTCTCATTCCGTCGCGCTCTCCATTTACGAAACATCACACAATCGTGGGCAGGACGAGATTTCCGATTGCAAATCAACAAATAAAATCATCGTCATTGTTAATTAACAGGTGTTTTTTCGCCTCCCAATTGAAACTTCCTTTGTTCGGCACATTCATTAATGCATACTAGAACGATTGGAAAGTCCGAGGATTAATCAAAAAACTTGAATACAATCGTTAGCTCTGAGGGGAACATTATTACCCTCAGTATTTATTTGTTCTTTGATCAAAAGGCGAAGATTAAATCTGATGTTGCTACTTTTACGATGGGAACGGTGGTTGTATTTGTATGTGAGGGATTTTTTTCCCATCAAGAAAAGATTTTAATAAAGGAAATTAATATGAATGTTTTACTATGGTGTTTTTTGGTATCAACTTTGACATATAGAGCTGGAATTTCTGACTTTGAAACTTTTATCAGCGAAAAATATTTCGGATTACTTTTGATATTCAAAGAATTGCACTTTTAGTATAATGGTCAGGTTACTCGGCTGTAATCCCTAAAGATTGCGAGTTCGGTCCTAGAGCAATCCATCCACATCACCATAATGGTGACCCGCTACCTTGAATAAGCAACCTTCGTACGCAGCTTCGTACAGCTGTTGTGGCGCCCTCTAACGATAACAAAAGTCGTCAGGCGCTTTAAATACAACAGCCAACATCACCACTAACTCACTTTCACACACGCTTGTCAAACGCTTGGCGTATTTGTATCGTTCGTCTAACCACCGACTCATTGGTGGGAGAGATTATAGTGAAAGTTTTATAAGCAATGTAACATCCATCAGATTGAAGTGCACTTTTGGTCTAATGGTCAAGTTACTCGGCTACAAACCCTACAAATTAGGAGCTCGGTCCTTGAGCAATCTGCATCCTCCACATTGTTTTAAGATTTAAGGGCAATCAAATCTTATCTCTAAAACCTTGATCTCTCACCTTTAGATATTTTTCAATCACAGTCCACAATCGCTATGTTTATATGTTAACGCTAAGTTAATAATGTTTTTGGAATTCACTTGAATCTGCAATTTTATAATATTTATTCATAATTGTATTACCAGAGTTTAGCTCCTTAGTTTGTAAATCGCGATTTAATGAAGTGAGTTAATCAAAGGATTTTTCTTTTGCTTAAATTAAATGTATTGGTTTATATACTGATTAACAATTATATCTTTAATAATTTATATGCCTTGGTGTTTTGTTACAGTTTAGGAAGTACATGGTCATTACCAAAAGATTTGTCACATTTTTAACCTCTTAATCTTGTCACATTTTTAACCTCTTAATC
>JAOUZG010041943.1:2540238-2564411 GCA_026289955.1 Argiope argentata
TGTGTGTGTGTGTGTGTGTGTGTGTGTGTGTGTGTGTGTGTGTGTGTTCAATCGTTGATAAAATACTTTTCATTCATCCAATCAAGTTCAAATAAATTATAGTTTTTTCAAATATTCATCCATTAATTTTTTATTAATTATTTAAAAACTAATATTTCCGAATTTATAGTAGTTGTAATTGTTAGGTCGGGATAGCCTGGTTGGTAGGGCGTTGGATTCCCTTCCCTTGTGCTGCGAGTTCGAACCTGGTCACTAAGTTCTCCATGTCGAGAGTTATAACACTGGAGGTACTGAGTCAAAGGTGATCGTTATTCGGGTGCTCAGGGATCCATACTCTCAGAAGCTACTGCACCGCTCCTTCCGTTGTAAAGCGGAACACGAGAACAACAATTGTAATTATTTAATAAAAGTAACAATATCCAAAGTAGGAATAGATTTTAAAAAAGTGTTTATTATTATTATTTTTAGTTTTTTTAAAAAAATAAGACGTTCGAACATTTTTTCTCTCAATGCTTTTTCATTTCATTCTTCACCGATATTATATCGTTTTAGTGTTTCATAGTGCAATAATTTCATTTTTTCGAAGCTAATCACTTTCTTGATGCTTTTAATATATAGCATGTCGCCTGGGACATAAAGTCGTGCAGTGTTAAAAAAAATGTACAGTCGTACAGTAGAAAAGAGGAAGTAAAAATAGAAATCTTCGCAATTCTTTTTTGTGTAAACTTCTGCTTTGGTCTATGTGTTGTTTTGAAATGTTAAGTCGCGGGAGGTCAAATTTGGTTTAGTTCTATAATGGGATAATAATAATAAATATTTGGAAACTGAAATGACTATGTGAAAATAATTTTGCACTGTGAAATTTTCAAAAAATTATGAACAGGAATGACTTTAAATCTTTTAACTTGAATGGATAATTTGATACTATTTCTTTCGTATGCGCATTTAGAAGAGAAGTCAATTTTATTTGTTGCTTTTCTTCAACTCTTCTATAAAAGCCAATAATTTTGCATTCATGATTGCATTATTTTATTTTACTGTCATTGTTAATTACTTAAATAGTTAAAGTAATTATTTGTTATGTTTTCTTATATATCTTTGTATTCTTTCAGAATCCAAGACTGAAACGACAGGCTAGTTCGCCTTCCGATGGTGCTACCAGTAACGCGGCTGAATGTGTTACTAATAAAATTTCCCGCCAAGAACAACCTTGCGATCCGTTTCCTATTACGTCGCAACAACAAACTCAGCAACAAAGTCAGCAATTTCAACCATCTTCAGCAGTTTCTATGAACGTTACTCAAAACTTCGGCAATCAGCCGATGCAAAATATAACAGTTAATGGAATCAATAATGGATTGATTAAGTCATCAAATTCTCCTTTAGCTGTAACTGCGGCATCTTCTGCCAGTCCTGGTTGTGTCACACCTGTAGGAACTGCTGACAGTGGACAGCTGTCCAGTTCTGTTCAAAATAGCACTGAAACATCGGCCGTAGTTTCTGTGCCAAGTTCTGAACTCAAGTGTGAACAAGATCCTGACTTTCCAACGAGTAGTGTGAATGGACCCCTCCCACTGTCGGAACTGAACAGTGAGCTGACTAGTGCCAACAATAATGTAAATACGAACACTACCCCTTCAGCAGCTACTCCTGACGACAGGTTTTCCGATTCCTTAGCTACTCTTGGATTTCCTGAAGTTCCCAATGGCACTGATATTCATTCAACTTTCTTAAACGATTTTATGGATGATGTTTTTACAAATCAATCCGATTTAATGAACGGTTTTAATTTTGTTGACAACTTGAATCTTAAAGATAGTACTCATACCCTTGATGGTGAACAAGATTCATCGAGGCCTATGATGAGCTTAAATAAGTCGATGCAAGAAAGTCCTTCAAATCATTTCCAGAACCCTACTAATAGCCCTAATTTATTTAATATGAACCAGTCTCAGCAGACTGTTTTCGATTTTCCAACGGCAAGTGTCAATTCCACTTCCTCTCAAAAGATGCCAAATTCCAATAACGTCCAACAGAGCTTCAGCTCTAGCCTTGTGGGATCCTACTCTGCAACATCGCCAAATATGTCGGGAATTCCTAACAATGGTCTAGGTCTTGATTTTAAATTGACAGAGCCAAGTCCTGCTGCTCAGACGCTCAAGCAAATGGCGGAGCAGCATCAAAGTATGCAAAGCAAGCAGCAGCAACTTGGCTTAGGTGTCAGTCCAAGGTCTCCATTTGGATCGGACAGTTTTTCTGATTCATTGTCAAATATAAGAACAAATTTCTTAAACGGCTCTCCGAATTCAATGCCAACACTTCAGAAGAGTCCTCCTGGTATGTACCAGTCGATGGGCTTTCAACAACAATCTTTTACTGCACCCAACAATTCTGCTGTGAAACAAGAAGTAGTAGCTCCCACTACTCCTATGTATCCTTCAAATATAAACCAACATTTGTCAGACTTGGAATTGCACAAGAGGAGACAGCAAGCTTTACAAATGCAGCAAACTCAAATGGGCAATATAACCCGGCCTCCCTTTTCTCAAAGTCCGGATCAGAAACGCCAATTTCCCGCCATGCGACAACTGCCAACGTATAATGATCCATCTCCAGGTCATCCGCCAAATGATAGTAATGCCAGTAACAGTTCTGCACCGCATCATACAAGCCAATTTTTGAGAAGTGTTTCAACTCCTGAAATCTCACCATCATCTCAAGTATTCTCATCTAGCTCGGCGTCATCAGCCGGAATGATGCATCAGCTTCAACACAGTGCTAATCAACAGCAGCAAATGCAGGTAATATTTTCGAATCCAAGGATTGTTTTACAAATTCTATAATATTTCAAAAGTTTTAGATGCCCCCCCCCCGCTGAATTTTGGTTCAGCCTGAACTGGATGTTTCTTAAACAGTCGCTAAATAGCCAGTCTATTGCTCATCTAAGTAACAAAAAAGTGTTTCCTTTGAAAAAAAATTTTGAAAATGCAACCTTGCAAATTTTTAATTCTCAATTATCTATCTGAGCTATGCCAATGAAATGCTAACTCAAACATCTCCATCAACCCGGAAATTTTTGAACTATAGGATTCTTTTATGATTGGAATTTTTAAATTTGTTTCTTATACATCTTATACAAAATTGAGTAAAAGCTGCGTTCTATTCAAAAAAAATCAATTAACGAATCTGTTATTTTAATTTAAGAGCATCCTCAAAATCTTGTTTTTTGTACTACCATTTCTTTAGTGACTTCTTATTGGTGATTGCTTTAAAAATAAATAATCATAAACAACTGAAAGCAAATATATTTCTTACACTTAACGATTAGCTTTTTCATTCCATTATCTCCAGTTTATGTCGTTAAGGTTGGAGTTGAAAGAACCGAATTATCCCTAAGGTATTGTTTGCGCTATTCGATGGGTGCTTTTTTTTATGCCCTTTAAGCGTTTCTGCCTATTAGCTTTCCAAAATTTAAAGATATTAACCATAAAAGAAAGCCATTAAAGAAATGTCCACCCTCTTTTCTTTCTCCGTTCGTTTGTTTGTTTTGTATGGCGTGGCAGATTTTCTCGTCCGATATTTAGGCGTCCCGAATTATGGTCCAAGAAACAAAAGGATTGTAGTTCATCACAGAAATCCTCTTTACCTTGAAGAGGCTTGTGGACTCTGAAAAAAGTGGAGATCATTCATTTGTATTTTCCTCTTACTTCTGGCTTTCCTGGTAGAGAAAATAAAAAAAAGGAGAAAAAGTATAAATAAATCTGTAGGCGGATCGCGTTCGTAATTTCTATCCTTTTCGTCGAAAATTGTTCCATCACGATTTTCGAGTTGGGGATTTCTGGTTAGAATACCTTTTCCTATCTGAACTTACTGGTAATTATCGCTATTTTTCCCCCGCTTACTGGTAATTATCGCTATTTTTTCCCCCGCTTACTGGTAATTATCGCTATTTTTCCCCCACTTCCTCTCGCCTTTATAGGAGATGAAATTATAATTTAACAAATTGTAAAATAAGTACACAACTCTAATTTTTTCATTAGATATGCCATTAGTCGTTGGATCGGTTTTAGGGTGTTAATATTAATAATATTCCAACTAAACACAGATCTTTCAAATGAATCACCAAAAATGAAACTCTAAATTGTCTTATTTTTAACATGTAATAATCTTAGAATTACAAAATAATGAAGTAATCGAGTCAAACGAGGAACTTATTCCATCATTTCCTTTCTGTTATTTTTTCTGTAAAATAGGACTTGCTGTGTGGGTTCCATGTACTAGGTTAGAAAAAGATAAACCGCAGTAGAAGGTGAATAATCCAAAATATCATTTAGTTTGACCACTAAACATATATTTAGCCCATCCAGGTTTTCGAATTCCATAATAATCTTGCTATGTATTATTTTTTACATTAAATTAACAACAAAATAAAAGTTAGTGTTAACAGGAACTTAAAGATATTTTTCAACATCATATCTATAACTAAGAAATAAATGCCGAAAATTTAAAGTATTTTTTAACTTTTCTATTTCCCTCCCTCCCCCCCTTCAAATCAAGTCCACACTTTTTTGGGTAGGTAAACTAGGGTGTTAAGCGGTCCAAATAGTCAATATCCCTCACTATCCCTTTTCCAGATAATTTTTTTGTGTAAGGTTTTAATTATAATCTTCTTATTCTGATATAAGGAAAATGTGTTTTTTGTTTCAATGCATTATTATTGAATAGTTTACTGTATGGCACATGCCTAATTGCAAGTAGTAATCATTTACAAGTTATACACGGTCTAGTATCATTAAAAATAACAACCAAAAAGTATCGAAAATTCGCAACGTATCATTTTTAAACATTTTCTTCAGTTTTACTAAACATTGTCAGAATCACTCCATTTTTTCGTTAAAATTTACTTATAAAATGTAAAAATTCTAAAAAAAACTCAATTATATAATTGTACTACTTTCTTAATATAGAAAAGACTAAAAAGATGATTCTTGATTGCCTCATTCTATTCTTGAATTAAAGTATCTTTGACAACTTTTTTGTTAATTTTAGTTGCATCAAGATGTATAGCTGCTGAATTTTTAATTAATTTCATATTCTTAACGCTTTAAATAGCTTATCACCTGTCGGAACTCCTGTGGTTATTATTTTTTCTTCTTCTGAAGTTAGCATCATGTTTAGTTGAATTCCATGCTCTGTTGCAGATCATTGACAAGAAATCATTCTCCTAACTGTGCGTGAAGTAGATGCATTTCAGTGTTATTGTCAATGGCATGATCATTGCTTTAGAGGTCAATCATTCACAAGAATGCATGAATTTTCTATCTCAATATGAAACGCTTTAGCGTCATTGGAACGCGACGTCAAGGCAGAATTTTTAATTCATACAGAAAGAAGTTGCTTGGATCTGTAATTTAAAATATCAAATATTATTTCTACGTTCCAAAATCGGGTAAGCGCCAAAATTACAATTGCTGATTTTAATGCTTCTCAATATTGGATTGGAGTGCAAAAAGTTATAAACTGGATAATTATATTAGGTTGGGGAAAAGAAACCCATTATTATTTTAAAGCCATCTACCATGGAAATAACGGAAAAAGAAATCCATTATTTTATCGGTAGATGGCTGTAAAATAATAATGGATTTCTTTTTTTTCCCAACCTAATATTCTTAAAGGCCCTAAGTTGTTTTGCCACTTGGGACAAGGAATATCAGACAATAGTATAATGGCAGGAGATTAAGAATCATCGAGTTCAAACCTTACCATTTAAACCTAATTAGCTGCATATTGCTGATTTTGACCATATTGAGAATTCATGGTATTTTTGTTGCAAATATTTTTACTTTTTAAAATTTTCGGGAAAATTTGTCGTTTTTCTTCTATTCAAGTAACATTTAAAGTTGTCAATTGGAGGGAAGGATTTTATTTTAATGAAAGATCTTTGTGTATTAAGATGAAAGGGAAAATAAAAATTTAATTGATTTTTGTAATCATGATTATAAACGGATATTTATTTGATTTCCATTGTTCAAAATGAATTGGCGAAGCTCGCATTTCTCTGAGTAGAAGTCTCTATCACATGCAATTATTTAAAAAAAATTTGTTTTTCATTATGCAATTACGAAAAGAAAACTCCGTTGATCTGTTCTAAAACAAATCCATTATCAGTTTTTTAAATAGTAAGATTATTATGAAAATGACTTCACAGTTCTCCGATTTCTTTTTCGAAGCATATATCAAATTGACGGATGTCTTGGTCATTCACTTGTTACTTAAGTATTTTTTTAATTAATACTTTTTAGGAATTACATTTTAATTCTACCAGTTTATTCTTGTATGAGGTTCAATTTTAGATAAGCCCCAAAAGTTATTATCTCAAAATTTTAACTTGATATTTTGTGAATTAAATTCATTATTTTATCAGTCTAGTTAATCATTAAACGAAAATGCACAGACTTAACCGTTTTACTACTTAGCTATATATTATAGGGCAATTTTAATTATAATATTTTTTTTATATTTAAGCTTTTGACTCTATACTTTTAAGAATTAAAGAATCTTATTTACTACTCACAGTGATAACCATATAAAGTACATTTTACTGTACAACAGGTTATAAAATTATTTTGAAATAATTTAAAAATATCCGTAAACAACACTTCAGCCTAAAATGTATATTGAAAAGACTGTCCTTTCTATTTGATATTTTCTCCCAAATTAAACGATAACATTTTTCGCTGCGTTAGAAATCCTTAAATCACTTTGTAATCATTTTTTTAAGCAATTGTTTTTCCAATCTCTTTTTGCGCATAGGCCCAAAAGAGAGATTTTAAATATGCAACATATTTGCAAATGAATAATTTAAATATTTTCCAAGTTTTGTAATTGTGTGAACTGAATAGATAGGAAGCTAAAATAGGGATCCTAAAATTATTCCCAAAATGTTTTTGCTGGCTACAGTTAGTATTAAAAAATAAAATATTGAATAATTCTTTAAAATGTTAGTTCCAGCTTTGAAGTTATTTGTAAAATCACAAATGTTTTCTCTCCAGTTGTCTTTTAATAATATATTGTTTTAAAAGAAAATGTTCTCTTCAAATGTTTCGATTCCCTCAATATACATCCCTTAATATTTTATTTAAAAAATACTTTCAAACTATTCTTATTTTATCATTCAACTGCTCCTAAAAGTTCAATATTAAGTTTTGTAACATTCCTATTTATTTTACTGCAATCTATATAAGATTGTCTACATACCGATAATTCTCATTCCTTGTTTAATCATGATGCATCTGTTTCGCCTTTTCATTTTCCTTTTAGCCGTTATTGGAAAATAATCACACGAAAAATAAATAATTTACTGTAAACTTTTTTTTTCCTTTGCAATAATTGAATTTTTTTTAATTATTGTGCATTTGTTTTTGACCCTCTTCTGGAAAAAGATAAGTACGATTTAGCCTAGCACGGTGATTGATGTTTACAAATTCATTTTTAATTTGCGCCATCAGCGTTTGCTGATTTCCCGTTGTTGACTGGAAACCAGTATCCTCTGCAAGTGAAATCATATTTCACCGCCATCCGAGACACTAGTGTTGCGAGCTTTGCACCTGTTCGGAAAGTTGAGTGCCTCTGAAGCGCTCAGACTGGGGAAAAAGAGCGCAATAACTGGGTAAGCTCGCAGAGTAGAAAAATAAGTCGAAGTTGGATGACCTTTTTCGTCTCTAATACCCAGTGGTTTCTTTTTTTTCTTCTCTCACTCACTCTCTCTCCCTTTTTGTAATATTATTCTGTTGCACCCCGGATAACATCGCTGCAAGCTGGATGCAGAAGATAACTTACACTGCTACTAAAAGTTGAGTTACTTTTCAGATGATTTAGCAGTTTGCATTGGTAGAAGTTGAGTTACTTTTTCAGATGATTTAGCAGTTTGCATTGGTAGAAGTTGAGTTACTTTTTCAGATGATTTAGCAGTTTGCATTGGTAGAAGTTGAGTTACTTTTCAGATGATTTTGCAGTTTGCATTGCTATAAGTCGAGTTACCATTCAGGTAGATGATTTAGCAAACTGCATTACTAAAATTTGAGTTACCATTCAGGTAGATGATTGAGCAAATTGCATTACTAAAAGTTGAGTTACCATTCAGATAGATGATTCAGCAATTTCCACTTCTAAAAATTGATTTGCCTTTCAGATAGATAATTTAGCAATTTACTTTAAATTGATTTATATGAATGGCAAAGATTTTTTGACTAGCTGAACGTTTTTATTAATATAGGGAAGTGGCGCGTCATTTAAATAGATGGTTATATAGTTCAAAGTTCTGACATTGTCTAGCAAAAGATTATTTGCGAATTTCTTTAGCTCATAATCATTCGTGTTAAAAAATTTAATCAATTAATAATAGATGAAGGAAAAATTGTCCAAAAATGAAACTGGTAGTCTTGAAAAGGCTTTCTGAATAATTTCCTACGACATTTCTGTAATTTACAGCCTTTCATCCCCCCCCCCCCAATCAGCGTTTAAGTGATAGCCTTAAACCTGCATTATTTAGGCATTGTTAAATATGTGCTTAGAAATTAAGAGAAATCTGGTAAAATGAAATTGAATTTAAAAAATTAGTAGTTGGGTAGTTCATCATTAATGTTAATTTAAACGCTTTTAATTTTTTTTAAAAAAAACTAATTATTATTGAAATGTTTTGCAGAAATAAAATTATTATAATTGAAGTTGTAAAATTTTGAATTTCATGATGGCGTAAATATATTTCTTCTGAAATTATTTCTCCTGAAGTTACTGTGGAATAAAAAGGCGAAATGTTGGTTAATTTTCAATTATTTGAATATTAATTAATTTCTGGACTTTCCAAGGTTGATAATATTGTCGATCATCTTAAATAAGTGTACAAAATTAAGCTGAATTTGACCCAGTCGTTTTGGATTTGTAAAAGTCATTACATATATTTCTAAAAATGATTTTTAACTATATTAAGATTAATATTTAATGAATATCTAGAATTAGTAGAGAAATGATTTTTTTAATGCTTACCTTAAGCTTTGTTATAACTAATAGCAACTTAGCTGTTACCTCACTTATGAATGGCGCAAAGCATGTTACTGCACTTCTTTCTTAGGGCTATTGAATGGGAAGTCCATGAATTAACTCGAAATTCTATGTTTTAATGAAATTTATGTCACAATCGTTTATTTTTGTTTCAAATTATGCTAATTTTAAATTTATCAGTCTCTTCTGAATGAATAAAATAAGTATAATGCAAAACTATTGAATTGTGCATTATTACACATGATGACATTTCATCAATTATAAGTATTTTGTTCTTCTAATAGATACTCAAATTTCATAATAATTAATCAAAGAACATTCTGTGAATGCCTTATAAGTCTAAAATATATCGATAGTACAATTTTATCAATTTCAATCGTTTTTTTTTTAATTTCATTTTATTCCATAAATCCTTTTTTCCTGCTCGACCATAAAAGGTGTAATGTTTCATTGAAATAAAAAATACATACTAAGCCCCGGGTATTTACTGCATATGAATAATCTTTTTAAAATAAGCAAAAAATGAATGAAATTGATTTTGTAAAATGTATTCTTATATCAGAATAAACAAGACTGTGTAGTCATACAGGGTGTCCGAGAAGTCTTTGACACATTTCAAAAATTCGATAAAAAAATTAAACGAGATAGAAAGTAAAATTAAATTACATTTATTACCTCATATAGTAAAGTTTTTTTTTTTTAGTTCAAAACTGACCGGTAGATTGCGGTACTGAAACGGTAGAAAGAGTTATTTAGAAAATGGCTTCTCCAAGTGAGCGCGCGTTTTGTGTTATGTGGTTTTTCGAATCGAAATCTGTGACACATGTTCAACGTAATTTTCGTGCGAAATAGGGGAAAAGACCCTCCATCTCGTAACAGCATTATTGCACGGAAAAATAGGTTTTTGGAAACTGGGAGTGTCCTGGGTCGACACAGAAGTGTCGTCGATAGAATTCATCAGTCATTTTCTCGTAACCCCCGAAAATCAGGGGCCCCACATCGAGGTGTATTGATACGTCAAAAAAAAAAAAAAAAAAAAAAAAACTTCACTATTTGAGGTAATAAATGTAAATTAATTTTACTTTCTATCTCGTTTATTTTTTTTAACCGAATTTTTGAAATGTGTCAAAGACTTCTCGGACACCCTGTATAATATTTGTATATGTTACTTGATAAGAATTATTAGAATTGATTTATAGAGAGGCTATTTTCACTTTCTTGCATTATATATTGCTGTAATGTTTTAGTCTAAAAAACCGGTTTTTTTAAACGAATTAATTTTTATCCCTTTTTTATTATGTTGTGATGTTACATGTATTTTCTTTAATTATTGGTTTTTTTTAATTAGAAAATGTCTGTGCCCTCTTAAAAATATACATTTTGAATCAGTGATCCCCCTTCCAATACATTCCCCTACATAATATCATTTCTAGTTAAAGCCTCAAAGTTACTTTTTGTCTTTTAGATGGTTCAACCACAAATGATGATATCTTCTGATTTAAAGCCTGTAATAAGCTCTCAACAACAACAACAGCAGCAGCAGCAGCAACTACAGTTGCAGCACATGCCCCAAAGAAGTTTCTATCCTGGGCAAACATCTGGTCATGTTTCTCAAGCCCAGTCCATTGGTTACCAGTTCCCAAGTTCTGCAAGAAGTGGGAGTCCTACCATTAATCAGAGATCATCTACCATTCCTCAAACCAATTCCAATCAAAGGCAGCAGCTTTATATGACGAGACCACCTCCTGATTATCAAGCAACTGTAGAACCTAGCAATGCTGGTATACCACCTTTACAATCAATCATGTCACAAAGTACTCAAATGCATATGAATGTTACTGATAGCATGGGTACATGCAATGACCAAAACAACAGAAATCTTGAGTTGCGAAGTATTGGTGTATCTAAGTCATATACATCTTCACAAGCAGCTGCTGTATCTGCTTGTCAACCTTACTCTGTTATACCTGCCTCAAGTACTTTTCCTAGTGGTGTAGCAATATCAAATTCAAATATGCTGTCCAAACCTTATTCTGGACTTCTACCATCTTCAGAAAATGCTTCAGGATCTAAATCATATCCAAGTATTATAACCCTAGATGATGCCATACAATCGCCTAACAGTAAGCCCTTTTCTGATGGCTTGCCTGTTACTGGATCCAGACCGTTTGTGGGCTTGACTCAAAGTTCAAAATCTTTGCAAGATACTATTTCAATGTCTAATGCATCAATTCTTACTTGTAAATCTTATGCTTCAAATATGCCTTCTATGAACTCTCTTCCTGTATCCTCCACTAATATAGCAAAAACATATAATCGGCGTATGGGCAATTCAAATTTGCCAGCATCTCAGCCATATGCTGTTTCTTCTGTAATACTACCAGGACAATCGCAACTGATACCAGTATCTTCTGTTGCTCCACCTTTTAAAGGAAGATCTGCGGGCAAGCAAGTTGCTGCTCGAAGAGGCAGACAGTGTGGTCCTCTTTATAGACAACAAAAACCACCTAACGTGAATGTAGGACCCGAGGGTCTTAATATATCTCAGCGGCCTCCAGTCATGAAAACTGACTGGAGGCATGCCTATTTGCAACAGAATCAACATATTCCAAATGTGAATGCTCAATTGCGAATGACTTACCCCAGACAAGCTGCTCAGAATTTTGGACAAAACGTTGGAAATTATCAACCTCTTCATATTAATACAAATTTAACTATGAATGGTAATAATTCACTATTATCTTTTCAACCTAACTCCGAAGCAACTATGTCAAGAGCAAACAATATTCAGGAAATCAATTCTGCAACAAATATGTCATTACAAACGCAATCTCAAGTAGTCATGGGTTCTGACAATAGCATGCTTTGTTCATCTCAGCTTCATATGTCGACTTCCATTGCCTCACCTGGCGAGACAATGGGCCATTCCCAGCAACAAGTGTTTTCTCCCCCACCACCACCAAATGTTCCTGCACAAAATGTTATGCCAGATAATCACTTTAATTTGGATTTCTTGGATCATTTAGAATGCTCTTCAACCGATCTCATAACTTTTGATGTCATGCAGGATGAAAACTCAAGTTTCCCGTTATTAGAAGATATAGAACTATTAGATAAATAATGTGTGACTGTATGTGAGAAAATAGTATATGTGTGTTTTTTATTTTTTTAAAATAAATCCTGTATTTTATTTTTTACATATTGATGTATTGTAAAGGTGTCAAGCATCACATGATTTTTCAAATTGAGATGGCTAGATTATCTCTGTTATGGCAATTGAAATAGTTAAATTTTTCTGTTGTTTATTTTCAAACATTGATTTTAAGCTAAACAAAACTCTTCTCTTACATTCCTTTTATTTTTTTAAAGTATACCATATATAAGTGATGTTACCCATAAATTACTTTGTTCATGCCTTTTTTAGGTATGTAATTATTTCTTTTTGAAGTTGAGGAGCAATTCATTTACATTATTTGAATTAACTTGCTCATGCTCAAATAAACGAACAAAATACTGTGAAAGAGATATCAATTTTTTTTCTAGGCAATGAGATTTTAAATATTCAGCTATATTTTAAACTATATATATAATTCAAAATTTTAAGAAATCATTAAATTCTTAACATATTGTTTGGTTTAACTAACATCTTCTTTGATTAAATAATGTTTGAAGCATACAGTGCTACTTATATTCTTTCATTATTGAAGTAATATATTTATCTAAGTAAGAGAGAAAAAAAATCCTCTTATTTTCAAATGTTTTTATTTCCTATGGTCATAAGTTAAGAACAAATATTTTTTTTAACATTTCACTTGGAATTGTTTCTGTGATATTTTCCATCCAATCAAATTCTGAAAGCTGCTAATTTATTAAATTTAAAAATGCAAAATCATTTGTGGCATTCAGGGTTGTATCAATGTCAAGAGGGCATTCCATTCCTTCATAAATCTTAGGCTTAAAAAAAAAAATTGCTGATGAATCTTAATTTTTTAAATTATATATCAGTTTACTGTTGGCCATCTACTTTTCACTGTATCACAATCCCTTTCTGTCATGGGGATATTTATATTTTATGTTTTGTAAAAAGAACAGTATTAATGTAGCATCTGTCTAATCTAGAATAATATAAATTTATAAATTTTTTTAACTGACTTTTGTAATTTTGTGTAACTTTCAATTTAGAGCCTTTGTTGGGTCATTTATTTTAACCATTTTTATTTCATCACAGTTTTTAAAATCAATTGATTAAGTTTAATTGCAATGTTAAATTAATAGATAGTTAAACTTCTTTCTGTTTATGCATTAGATTTCCAACTGGACTGTATGTTATTCTTTTCTGAACCTTTGAATATTCCCTGGTTTAATGCCATATTTGTTAAGCAACTTTCACAGGAAAATAGTATCCCCCCTCCATTAGGTTCTTTGCATAATAAAATGTATGGATAGTTTTCTTTGTCAATTTCTTGAAAATAATCACTTTTGCATTAACTCACAATTTTTCAAAATTTTGTTAAATCTTGTTTGTATGGTCTTGACACTAAGACTGCAAAATAAATAATATTAACTATTGAAATTTTAAAAAATTTATAAATTTTATTTTTACAAGAAAGGAATAGCAAATGTAGCAAATATTGTCAAAAGGTTGTTTTAAAAAATCCCCCCTAAGAAAAATAAAAGGTTGTTTATCTTGCATACAAAAACTGTATATATAATTATAAAAGAATGAATATTTTTACTAATACAATGAATTATCATTATCTATAGCTATATTTTATACAAAATCATGGATAATATACTATATTCCTGTGTAGAATTATTTTATTATATTTAAAAGTAATTTTCATTTTTAAAAATAATGCAAATGGTATAATATGGAATATGGATATAGTTTAATAACTTTTGAATCTTGTGTTATTAAAAGAAAAATAATTTTGAATTCATCAAACATGTTTGTTTCATACAAAAAGTAATTTTTTTCTTATCAATTAAATGTTATCGATAATTTTTATTTTAAAATGCTTTTCATTGACTTTCAATATTCAGACCATAATGTAACATCTTTATCTAAATAAAACTGAATATCCATGTTCTTTTCCCCTCCAACTTTCCACAATAATACTGTGCCATAATTTTATATTAGTTTTTCAGTTGTCTGATCTGCAATTGATTGTAGACAGATACATACATATGTTTTCCTTTGTATTCAGAGTATTTTGCATTCAGTTTATTGTAAATTTCCTGAAATTTCAATTGATAAAGTCAGAGACAAGATTATGTTGGTAAAAAATTCAATTCTTGAATCTCAGTATCTTGATCCTCTGAATAAATCAAACTTCAGTGTAGAAAGATTTTAAAAAGTTCAATTTATGCTAATCATTGATTTCGATGAATCATGTATTCTTCTTTGATACTGTTCTGACTTTAATAAACTTTTTGTAATGAATGGTGCTATAAAGCAGTATTCTCAGCAAGAATTGTTTAACAATTTTGACTTTTAGTTGTAATTTTATGGGTCTTAGCCAAACCAAGAGTCGAAAGACTTTTCTTATCCTACTTTGTACTCCTCAACAGTATTGTGCTAGAATTTTTGTCAGGAATGTAGATGCCTAACATGATACTTGTATATAGGAACATAATTTCCTCTCCATTAAGAGTATGTGGTGTTGTATTATGTTTTTATAAATTTTGTCAAATCTTTTACTGATAAGAGTTTTAAATCTCACAATATCTGAAACTTCCCCCCCCCCAAAATCAGTGGGGATATATTTAAAATGCTTTTTAGTAAAACCAACTTGTAATTTTTACTAAAAACTTGGATCAGTTAATATGCTTGCTTTCCATACATTAATTTGTGTTCTTTCCCTATGTTACTCTATATGAATCAATTGAAACCTTTTGTAATAATAAATGGTGCTATAAAGCATTATTCTCTGAACAAAGAATTACCTAACAATTCTTAAGTGTTTAATTTTAAGGGCGACAGCTAAATGAGTGATGAACTGCTGAGCTCTGTTCTTCTCTTAGTTTGTATTCCTCAAGAATATTATGTCAGAATTTGCCATTTATATAGATGTTTAATGTGAAACTTATAGATAGGTACATAAACATTATTTCTTTTTCATGCAGAGCATTGTCCTATTAAATTTGTAAGAAATGTACTGAAACATCTTTGGTGAATTTTTGAATGACAGCACTCAGAACTTCCAAAGCAAGAAAATTAAGAGTTTTAATACATGTAAAAATTTTAAATAAAAAAAAAGTTTTAAATTTTTGCAAATAACTTTTTACTTTATTATTTATGTCTCTGATTTACGTGAATCACTTTTAGGTTCAATTTTCCTGACCACAAGCTAGCAAAGAACTGATTAGTTTTCTCTCTTTCTTGTTATGATGAATGTTGATGTAAAACTGTTTTCTCAGCAAGTAGTTAATTAACTTTAGAAAGAAGGAACATTTAAGGCTTAATTTTATGGGAAGTAGCCAAATAAAATGCTGATAAGCTACCAGTATTTATTTCATAGTTCGACGATTGCAGTGCTTCAAGATATTCCAATGTTTATGTAGGAAGTTCAGGAATGTCGGTATGTAATGAACTTAAATTTTTAGCTTCAGAAGATGATTAGTTAAGAATTCTTTTTTTAAGACAAGAATGCTCTGAATTCCTCAGTAAATTTGTTAGTATTTAATGTGAAATAGAATTAATGATTTTTTATATAATTAAATTGTTTCATATTTGAATAGATTTTTAATACATATTGTGCGCCTAAAAACTCCTGTTTCTATGATTTTTTTTTTTTGAAAAATATTAATTTCATTTAAACTTTTTTGGTACTTTCGTTTCATAGCAGTGTATAGTAACCATCAATTCTTTTAAATACCATTTTTTTCCTTTGAGGAACAACTATTTTTTTTAACTAGTAATTCGCACTTACAATTGCAGAGTAGAATTCTATTTTCTTTTGTCACTTTGAGAAAAAAGATCTTACAGTTTTCTATTTCCCTTTCAAACAAATGGGACAACCTTTTTCAAATTTGATTGTGTACATATTGTAAAAATTTTATCACAGTGCTTGATTAATCATAAATTATGCCCTTGTATATGTTGTGTGTCATACATTAAACAATAAAATGTTGGTTTATTGTAATGTATAAAGAAAGCATTGTACATGTTGAAGCTTCTGAGTAAAATATTTCTCAATATATGTTTTTTAATATATGTCGTTTTCTTAAAAAAATTGGTTAATATTATATGTTGTCTGCATTTTAACTCAGATTGATAATTTTAAAAGAAACTTGTTTCTTAAAGTATTCATGTAGTGTTTTGAAAAATTATTTAAAAGTTAACACATTGAATGTTAGTGTTTTATAATAGAAATATTGTCAACTATATTGAAGTTTTCAAACACAGTTGTGCATATACAGATTCTGAAGTTTTTAATGAAGTTATAAGAAACATAGATTCAAAAAAAAGTTTCAGAAAATGTATATTGTTAAAATTTGTACTTAAATATATATATATATACATATATTTCTTTTTATTATACCCTTTAAATGAACAAAGGCCATTTGTTGTACAGAAATTACTTTTATTGCCTTGGGCATAAATTTTTATTACAATACATTCCTGAGAATCATTGAATAGTGTTTTGCTATTGAAACATGTGTACAGTGAAATGTGCAGTGTTATGCTCTAGTTTTCTTTCATGTGTTTGTTTTATTTTATTAATGTTGATGTAAAAGAACTCATTTCATACTGTATGTGTTTTCAAGAACACAATAAACAGTTATCTGAATCCTGATTGATCTCGTTAATCAAGTACATAAATCATTTCACAAAAATCAGGTGGAAAAGATTGTACGATTGAAATTTTAAATTCGATATAAAAAATATATTTTTCTATGATGACCCATTAAAAGTAAGATTGATTGATTTCAGATAGGGAATGAAGTCTGCTATAAATGCTTAGCAAGACCAATAGTCTTAAAACAAAACCATCTTACTTTACATGTCGAGGAATTTCATTTGATATTGAATCTTGCTAGGTATAAAACTTAACTTTTTAAATATAAATATTTGTAGTGAAATTGATGCTTATAAATTTCTCAAGGTGGATATTTACTCTAAGTATGGTCTAATAGCTAAGTCATTTAGACATATACTTTGAAAGTTTTTCACCGTTTGAATGACAAGAAATGAATTTTATTTTTAAATCAGTAAGTGTCCTACTGAATATATATATATATTAAATTTTTAAACAATCTCCTGGCGCTGTTAATCATATTTTTGACATACTATCATGTTACACAAAAAATTGGCCTAGCTATTTAAACTGACACAGGGTATAAAGCTTCAAATTTATTATTTTAGAACAATTTGTAGGTGTCTGTAAAAGGCGTAATTAATGATTGGCTTAGTTGTATTCTTTGAAATGAATGAATCTATAATATTTGAATTCTGCCGCCTCATAACTCAGTTCTGTTGGCAGAAGATAGGAACTTATTTTGTTTAAAATGTTGGAATTATTATTCCAAGTATGATTAATGGGGAAATACGACTTTATACATATTTGGACTTTTTTTTTAATTGATTCATATATTAACTAATATAACAAGAGATACAATTCCTTATGGCATTGAAAACACTTTCCTATTTTTAAGCATAAGTAATTTTAAAGGTTTGGAAACTAGTTCTGGTGCCATGATTAAGCAAGACAATGTGAGTATACAGTGAAATTTTTAATAATTAAGAAACTTAATCGAAATGTATTTTCTATTAAATTATTTCTACCTCATTAATTTACCTTCAAGCAAATTACTAACATATATGCATAGATTTACCATTAATATATACATTGAGAGACACATCTTATATTTTATAAGAAAACCAATTTTTAAATTAACTTTAAAAAAATAATTTGCTTCTAGACTGCTACGACTCTAAAGTTTTAAACTAAAAAAAATTTCATATTACTCAACAAAGTTCAACCCTGGCAATATTAATTATAACATACACACATTATCTATAAATATATATTATTTAAAATAAAAGTTTATACTGCAGTCTTTTAAATAAGCAATTGATAAAGCATAAATTTATATTTCATTAAATACTTGTTAAACATGAGAATACTATTTGTGATATAGTAAAAACATTATTACAGAGGTTTCATTAAAAATAAAATGAAGAAATAGACAAATACATGATATATGAGCATTTATTTCTAATTACACTTTGTTTCTTATCTCATGTGAATAAATTTTAATATTACTAATTGAGAGATACTATATACTACTTTTTAAAAGATCACATGACATGAAGCATTTAAAATTTGCATGTACTTAAGTACAGAAGTTTAAAAGATTATTTAATTTTGACATTCAAATAAAATAAAAAAGGTTTTTTTTTAAATCATTAAATGAGTGAACTTTTGATTTATAATATACCGTCAGTACAATAAATGGTTTTCAGAATATATAGTGTTTTCATCATGCAGTTGTCAATATTCCCTTTCTAAAGCTTAAAGAATAAAAATCAATTATCATTTGCAAACTGAAAGATACCATTTTGAATTCTAAATACTGCAAATTGGAAATTGATTTTACAATAAAGTCCTTAAATTAAGGATTATGCAAATTCAGGAAATGAAATACTCGGAAGCAAAACAAATGTGACTTATTTGTAAGGCCTTTTTATTAAACAAAAGGTAAAGGGCAAAAGAGATAATATACGTTTGATATCATTAAAAAAAGTTATTTTCTGCTCCATAGAGCAAATTACAACCCCCCTCCTCATTTACAAAAACCAATATCACAGGGTTGGTATGATAGTTAATACATAGTATGTCTCCCAGAAGATGTAATACAGTCTGTCCAACGCCTAGGCATGCTGAGTATCAAATTATCGATCTGATCTTGGAGAATATTACTCCACTCATCAAGAAATGCTCTCCGAATTTCCGGTAAACATGTAGGAGATGGTTAATGGGCTGCAACTCGTCGGTCAAGCATGCCCCACATAGACTCTAATGGATTAAGTCCGGTGAGAATGCTAGTCAGTCCATACGGGTGATATCCTCCGCTCAAAAGCATTCCTTTACAATGTTAGCAAGGTGAGGGCGGGCGTTGTCATTCATGAGCCCAAATTCTGCGCCCATGATGCCCCGAAACTAATGTACATGTTTTAGAATGGCGACACGATAAATTTGGCTTGTGATGGTTCCAATTTGATCGGTTCTGGAACCCAGAATAATTTGACATCAAACGAACAATCCTGCACCACTATAACGGTGTCGTACAAGGATGTTCTTTTGGTGGTAACGGATACCTGGCACTCTCCATATGAAAGTCCGGGGAGAATCAGACTGCAAGCTAATCTTGGACTCGTCGAAAAACATAACACAAGCCCATTGTTGAGGTACCCACAATGCATGCTCTCTATCCCAGGTGACAGCGAATTGCAGTCAATGGAGCACATCTGATAGGCTTACAGGGATATAGACTAATATGCCCTAGAGTCTGTACACGGGCTGCCTTGAAATCCTCGCACCAGTGACTGAAAAGAGCTGACGAGACAGGTTTGATGCTGTGCCCTGTCTGTTTCTTTTGGCAGTAACTGCCAAACACCACCGGCGTTGTAATTAGAACGAGACCTATGCTGTAACGTCTGCTCACATTACTATCATCTTGGAATCGTTGCCAAAGCCTGGAGATAACACTAAACGATTCCAAGCTACTCGGATTCTTCCAGGTGGGTTCAACCATATTCCAGACAGCGTATGATTCTACAACGTAAAAATCTATTCAAACGTGTCTTTTGTGTCATAACTATGCTGTCATTGCACTCTGAAACGCTCATTAAGCGCTTGCGAACAATTTTTTTCTTTGCATGTATTTCTTATACATCACTCTCTTGCACTCTCACTATTAGGATGCACTAGTAGTGTCGTCTGGTGGCTTCCTCTAATTTGTATATGATTTTTAAAGATTATGTAGTCATTTTACGGGGGGAGGGGAATATATGCATTTTAGAGTTTAGCTGAAATAAAATTTATCTTTGTTCACCTAAGTAGGAATTGATTTGCAATTTTTTTTTTCATTTTACCTATTTTATATGATAAATAAAAACCTTATGACATCAAATAATTTGCTTATATGAACAAAATATGTTTTACATTGGAGTTATTCTTGGTCGGCTGTGAATTGCATTTGAATTATTCACAACATGGTTTTTAAGAATCAAGAACGGTTCAAATACACAATGCAAAAACAAGACTTGCGATCAAATATAACTGAAGAATCTAGTACAGGAGATTCTTTGGCCTTTACCTGCGATTCTTTAGTTGCATTTGAATGTTTTAATTTAATTGCGACTTAAATAAAACGCTTGTAACAAAATAAAATTTTAAAACTAAATAGAAACAGAAATTAGTTATCACTTAGAACTAAATCATTTCTTTTAAAAACAGTACTCTCCAACTCATTTGCTCTCAATGCGACGAAAATAATTAGAAAATATTTCATCATCAAATTTACAATTGCTTAAAAGAAGTTGTTGTTGTTGTTACTAATTGCACTTGCCTATGGACAAGCCCCCCGCTGATACAGCAGTAGATTTAAGCAGAAAGGAGCGTCTCTTGTTTTTGAAGTAGCGCCAACAAGGGCCAAGAGTACGACTTAGCTACACACTCACCATATTTGCTTGCACAGCCCCTTTTTACAGGGGGACAGTCACACATCTCACAGATGGCTTATTTTTCTGTGTGCTAAGACCAGGACTCGGCCCCGGGACTTCCAGAACACGAGGAAGACGTGCTACCTCTATGCCAGAAAGCCGGCCCAAAAGATGTTTGTAACAAAATAGAATTTTCAAATTTATGGAAGAAGAAATTCGTAATTATTGCTTTGAAATAAATCTTAAAACAGTGTTTTCCAACTCATTTACACTCAAAGACGCGAAAATAATTAGAAAATGTTGCGCCATCAAATTTAAAATGGCTTACCAGAAATCATACCAATTAAAACTTAATACATTTGGACTTCTGCCTACTTTCTAAAAACATATTTTTACCAAAAGATGTTTGTGACAAAATGAAATTTTCAAATAAATAGAAGCAGAAATTCATAATTATTACTTTCTACTAATTTTTTTCAACACGAAATATGCTTCGACATTGCAACAAAATTCACTATTTGAAACGAATTCACATTTCGAAACGAAAACTCCTGCATTTTCACATTATTTTCTGCCCCTATACCTAAATTGCAGATGAGAAAACTTGGGAGGAAGAAGCGAATCGTTCTTTTTGAGAAAGAATTGGAAAAATTTACAACTGAATAAAAATAAATATGAAAAAAAAAAAAAAAAAAACGCTGCAGTATTAGGGTTTTGTAAAAAAAAAGTGCAAATTCAAAGAGCAGATCTTAGTTAAAGAATGTATATAATAATGAGTAAATAAGATGTAAAAACTAAAATAATGCTGAAAAAATATGATGTACAAACAATAAAATGATGATGAGTAAATTAGACGTAAAGAATTAAATGATGATGAGTAAATTAGATGTAAAAAATAAAATGATGGTGAATAAATTAGATGTAAAGAATAAAGTGCTGATTAGTAAGTCAGACGTTAAGAATAAAATGATGATGAGTAAATTAGATGTAAAAAATAAAATGATGATGAATAAATTAGATGTAAAGAATAAAATGCTGATTAGTAAGTCAGACGTTAAGAATAAAATGATGATGAATAATTAGATGTGAAGAATAAAATGATGAAGAATAAATTAGATGTAAAGAATGAAATGCTGATTAGTAAGTCAGACGTTAAGAATAAAATGATGATGACTGAATTAGATTTAAAATCGGAAAAAATAAAATTGAAAGAATTCTAAAAATAGAAAAAAAATTGGAGGAAAGAAGAAAAAAAAAAAAAAAACAATATAACAACCAAGGACACAACTTTGGTTTAAATGGGAAACAAGTAATATATAAAAAAATTCTTTTAAATCAATTCCTACTTTGAGTATAAGGAAAATTTTAGGAAGTTAGGAAATTTTTTATTTTAATTACTTTTTACTCAATAATTACAATTGTTGTTCTCGTGTTCCGCTTTATAACGGAAGGAGGGATGCAGTAGCTTCTGAGGATATGGACCCCAGAGGACGCAAATAACGATCACCTTTGACTCCCTACCCCCAGTGGTATAACTCTCAACATGGAGAACTTTGTGACCAGGTTCGAACTCGCAGCACAAGGGAAGCGAATCCAACACCCTACCAACCAGACTATCCCGACCTAACAATTACAAATACTATAAAAAACTACTATAAAGGCAAGAAAATTAGTTTTTAATAAATTAGTAAAAAATTATTGAATTAATATTTGAGAAAACTGTATTAACATCAAATGCCATCCACTACAAGTTTTAAAATTTTACTTGAACTTGATTGGATGAATAAAAAATACTTTATTAACGATTGAAAATGTGAACAAGATTATATATATATATAGTAGGAATTGAAAGAATATATTTCAGAAATTTGAATCCAGAAAAATTGAAGAAAAAGGCTACGTGAAAGTACAAAATACCCGGTCACTGTGCTAATGAAAGAGATCTAAATATAGAAATATATACTAGGAGAATGTTGTTTATCCCCATTAATTGCGAATAATCTGTATCTAAAAGCTGTTTCAATGTTGGCTACCTTATTATTTGACAGTCCCTATCAGTTTGAGTCTAATTTCCTTCAAAAACAAATAGCTAGTCTATCGCTATCACGAAGTTGATTTAGTGTGGGCAAAAAGCTTTCATAAAATAGGAAGCGAGTGAATTAAGCGAGATGACTTTTCCTCTTTTCCTATTATGCGTTGATGGATTGGCGAAAGAGTCTTTTCCGCTTTTCGGGATATCTGCTCTTTTAATAAATACCAGATACGCCAAGTCAAACAAATGTTGGAATATTGCTGATGGATTTTCAGATTCGATGAAGATGTGATGAGAAAGATGAGATATCAAATTTTCATCACCCTGTCATTTAAAAGGGAAGTTATATAAAATTCTCGTTTAGCTGAAGATATTGTTGACGGAAAATTAAATGTACGTTAACCATTCAACTAATTTTATATTGTGTTGTTGTTGTTACTTATGGCACTTGCCTATGGAATTAACATGTATAATCTATCTATATTAATAAAAATGCAACTCGAAATGCGTTGATAAGCGCAAAACTGGAGAACGGCTTGACCGATTCGGCTAATTTTTTAAAAATATTTTCGTTAAGACACGAAGATGGTTCTTATGGAGAGAAAAATTAAAAAACTGCGTGGAAAATAGTTAAAACGACACTTTTCTTACTTTCCCGCCAAAAATCTTCATTTCCTTCCCCCACGCCAACTGAGTTAGATAGCAGGAAGTAATAAATTATGATTTGTTTAGAAAGAAATACGCGAAGTCAGTTGGTTTTCATTCATAGATAACGGGATGTTTAAAAAAGAAAGAAAATAGTTGCTTTTATTATTAGTCTGTATGGATATTTAATCTATGCCTGCTAGAAATAAAGTCTGGGCAGGGAAGAAAAAAAATAAATCGAAAAAAAGGTTTGTAAAAAGAAAAGTACTGAAGAAAAAACGGTTAGAAAAGAAAAGAAGGGTTGTGTGTGTGTCACCATTATTTCCTTTGTGCGCAGCATTTTCCAAGCTGTTTTAAACTTTCGCATCTCTTGAAAATCAATTGTTTCTTTATTTGTTTAGTGTGTATGAAAATTTGAATCTCATTATTCTATAAAAAAGTAGAATTTTAGACCTTTCCCTCCACCATTTAAGTAAAATATCAATTCCGAGACAATCATTGCTCGGATAGAAAGAGAAAGATGAGTAGTACAATGAATAGATCTGAAGACAATTATACTAAATAATACTATAAATGAATTATTTGATTATCAAAATTTGTTTGGTTGAAAAATATTTTGGTGAAAAACCTGTTATGAGACACAGCTACATAAAATATTATATGAAAATTTTAGCGAGCATTAATACCGGCGAACCGACTGGTCGCCAAAGGCGGCTAGTTTTAGAATAATTATAACATATATATAAGTGGGTAAGTATCAAAGCA
>JAOUZG010041943.1:2597188-2616699 GCA_026289955.1 Argiope argentata
TCGCTGATGCTTTAGCGATTTTAAGCCGAATGAGCGTCTCTTGTTTTGAAGTAGCACCAACCCCTTTAATGAAGTAGCCCCTTTTTAATGGGGCACATTCATACACCTCACAGATAATACACAGTAGAACAACCATACCCGAACCGGGACTCGAACCCGGGCCACCCAGATCACGGGGAAGACGCTCTACCCCTACGCCAACAAAGCGCAGTGTGAATGTTTACTTCAGTTTTTATTTTTGTTTGTTTCAATGCGGCAAAAAATAGAGGACCACTGGGTAGAAATTTTCACAGTTAGGAGAGGACGGCGAATGGTTAAGTATTATTTAGGTTGAATTGTTAAAAAATTTACTTTCATAGAAGATTTTATGAGTTTTATAAACATTTTCTGTATTAATAAATTCGTGCATAAACCAACACATATAATATAAAGCATATTTTAACCATTTGCACTCCGGAAAATAATTATATGCGAAATTATTCACCCAATACAAAGATTTGCTCATTGCTATGAAAAATAAATAATAATTCTTTTAAGTCGAATTTCTTTGAAAAATTAATCTATATCTCTTAACCATTATGCAGGCGTTTTTAACAATTAAATTTAAATGTTAAATGCGGTACAATGTCGAGTGTGATTCGACATTCAAGACTGTCAAAATGATGTACAGTCTTGAATGTCGAATCACACTCGACATCAGACCGCAAAGGGTTAATAATTTCAAAGTGTATCTACTTGCAAATCTCAACAATTTATTTTTATAAATCTTAAATTGAAATGGTATTTTAACCCCGGAAGAATCACATTTTCATACAAGTGTTAAAATACCTATTTTGACTGTCTTATATCATACTGTAGTTTTTTTTAAGTATAAAATTTTTAAATGTTTTAATGAATACTTTTTCTCAATCTACAAATAAAACGGAGAACATCAAATTGTATCATCAATTCACAAAATGCACTAAAAAACTAAGAAATGACATGTCATTACCATTATTTAAGCTCTCTTTCTATAATGACATATAAAGAGCTCTTATAACATCTGATTACGTTAAAATACTAGTTCTATTTAATAGAAATCGAAAAGAATATTTAATGCTTTAAGTACTTACCTTCTGCCAAGGTCTTCATAAATTCTGGCTGATAACGCTTAAGTATACTAATCAAGTTTGAATAGTTAATAGTAGTTAGCCATGCAGAAGCATCTCTTCTTGTTGAAGTCTTAGGTTGTAGAACTCGTTCTTCAACAGATTTAACTAGAAATGACAAAAAATAAACAAAAATGTAAAATATTTTATTCTTTTAAACATCTTAAACCTTTCTTACTATCTTAGACAGTTTGTTAGGAGTTATTACTATACTTTTTCAGTTCCTCTTCAAAATAATAAGCGTAATTAGCTTATCGAGACTTCTAAATTATTTCACATCCTTAACTATTTTCTTTTCAGAGCTCTCTTTGACGTTAACTGCTTATTTTATTTTATCTGCTGAGTATGGATTTATACCAACCATTTAACATACAAATCTTCTTTTTTTTTACATTCATCAGATGTTTTTGTGAATCAAAGTGATATCAAAATTGGCATTTTTAGTCATCTTAAATTAATTAATAACTATCAAAAATATTAATGTTCTTATCCATCTTCACCCTGAATGGAACCTAGTATTGATTTTATTGCCCTCGGCTACAGTCTGTCCAGCTGTCTAGAAATACAACGGGAATAAAATACTCGCTGCATAGCTTTTAAAAAACTTAAATAATTATTTTTATTGAATCAATTATTACACTCAATTCCCTTTTTAATAAAATATACTTCGAAAAATTACGTTTTAGGTTGAAAATAGCAGAGTTGCCTTCGTAATGTATCACAGAATAAATTGGATAAATTCTATATAGTTTTCATATGAAATTTATCTGTTTCATTCCTAATGCATTTTCTATTTCCTTCGTTTCTTCATTTTTTTCATTTCTTTTTATACTTTTCACCATTTCAGTAAAGTTTCCATGACAGACAGGTGTATGCATTTTTTAAAAATTTTATACATTATAGCTTATTAAAGAAAGGATTTTTTTTAATTTTACTTAAATGAATTATAAAAGTATTTGATTCCCAGAGATCTATTTAATTAGCTATTAAAAAAGAGTCAATAAAATAATATCAAATAACCATCAGTGTTTGTATTGATAAATGATTTTGTACCTATGAGGTGAACTCTATTATGGTACCTTAAAACAATGAATGTACAGCAACAAACTGATAAATATGAAAATATGAATTATTGAAACTACCAATGAAATATACCAATTAAAAATATTATATTCACAAGAATTTTAAAAAATCGACCCCTAAAAAATAGTCGATAACATTCTTATAATATCAGTCAGAAACAGGTAATAACATATAATGTCATACTTAAAAGTATGTAAAAATATATGGTACTACCCTTGAAAAGGGATAAAATGACATATCATCGCCTTGAAAAATAAACGACAGCATATAATTTCATACTTAAAACTATGTGATAATATATGGTACCACCTTGAAAAAAGATAAAATGGCATATCATCGCCTTAAAAAATAAACGACAGCATATGATGCCATACTTAAAACTATGTAATAATATATGGTACCACCCTTGAAAAAGGATAAAGCGACATATCATCGCCTTAAAAAATAAACGACAGCATATGATGTCACTTTTAAAAAGCATATTACTGCATTAATATATTGCATTCCATTGAATTTAATTTATAATATATAATCTTTAAAAATACGTGATGACATTCTTCTAAAGTCACCCTCCAAAATAGGTGATTGCATTTATATGTCATTCTTAAAAACGGATGCTAACATATATAACCTTTAACTCAAAATTAGGCAGTAATAGATGATGAGATCTTTGAAAATAGGAAATAACATATAATGCCGCCTTTGAAAGAAAATAATAATTCATTGCATATATGTCTTCTTTAAAAGAGAGATTGCATTCTTGCAACGTCACCCTTGAAAAAGGTGATTACTTTTTTTTACTTTACCTACGGGAGCTTCGGAGAGCATTGCTTGATAAGTTGTGTAATATTCCCCAAGATCAGATCGATAATTTGATACTCAGCATGCCTAGGCGTTGTATAAACTGTACTGCATTCTCTGGATGCATACTATGTATTAACCATCAATTCCAACCATGTAATATTAGTCTTTGTAAATAGGACTTTTTTTTGTAATTTGCTCCAGGGAGCAAAAAAATCTCAATTTTTATTAATGATATCAAACATATTGCACCTTTTTTGCTCTTTACCTTTTGTTTAACCCTTTGCACTCCGAAAAATAATTAGGTGCAAAATTATTCACCTAATACAAAGATTTATTTATAGCTATGAAAAATAAATATACACATTTTTTTAAAGTCGAATTACTTTGAAAAATTAATCTACATCTCTTAACCACTATGAAGGCGATTTTAACAATAAAATTTGAAAAATAAATAAATAAAACGTCAAAATGATGCACAATATTGAATGGTGAATCTGAGACACCATCAGAGTGCAAAGGGTTAATAAATAATCTTTACAAATAAGTCACATTTGTTTTGCGTCTAAATTTTTCTTTCCTTCAACATGCATTGTTCTTAATTTATGAACATGAGTGTATTTGATAGCATTTTTAATGCCAGAATTATTCGTACAGCAGCGATCTTGTTATTTTTCTAAGCTTCCAATTTAAATCTAATTCTAGTAACTTTCCTGCCTTAAATCGGTCTTTTTTTACAAACGTTCATCAAAAAACATTTTAAAGTGTATTTCAAAACTCTTATTTTTGCCCTTTGGAGGAGTTATGTGTAGCTTATAAATGGAAGTAAAAAAGTGTTGCCAAATGGTTTGAAGAAATGAAATGAAGAATGAAAACTTTATGTAATGAAGCATATAAGAATTTGACGATACTTGATAAAGAGAAAATAATATTCTAATATTATAGAATTAAACGAATTTGTATTTTTGCTAATTTATTTATTTGATAATTAAGAAGTCAAGATTTTAAATAGATTTATTTGAGGTCCTCTCTCTTGGCAATTACCTAGTTAGAAATCCTCCATTGAACTAATTTCAATCTTGCGAGTATTATTTACTTCCATATTCAAGACATTTTTGCAAAAAAATTTATAATACACGAAATCTTTTCCATCGAAATATAATCTTGGATTGCCTAGGGCATATTTTTAAAAAAGTTTATTAAACCTGAATCGTTCTGCTCTAATTTTTTAATCGGATGTCCTTAATGAGTTCGTCTTATAAAATAAATGACACGCTCCTTTCCATTAAAATATAAGTACTTAAAAGTGATATTGTCTCTTTCTCAAACGAGTTTTCCAGATATAGTCTCTAAAACTGAAAGAACCTTAAAACAAGAAAAAGGAAACATTTATCGCTTTAGTGCAACTCAATATAGCCAGAGTTTACTTTCGGATTGTGTTTAAAAACATACTTTCCATTACGTCAACGGTCGCAGCAGACAAACGACTAGTCAAAAAGGAAAACAAAGAATAGCGTCGGATCGAGGTTAAACAATATTTAATGGGTAGTTTTAGGACCAAAACACGCAAGCACTCAAATAAAAGTAGATAAATTTACCCAAGATTCATTAAACGGATTCTTTCAAATAACATATCATTGGAGAGTCGGACGAAACGAAGCAACTTTTCTATTAAGATGTTACTGAATAGTTTGTAAACACTATTATTATCACAGAGTATTGATCCACGTCGCAGAAGTTTCCAAGCGTTACATAGTTATTTTTTCAACTTTTGAATCTAAAGCGTAGGAGTTTTAAAATCCTGTGAAACAATCGGCTCTTCAAAACATGTCTGCTGGATTCATTAAGTCTCAGTAATGAACTGTTGCTCTCAATGCTTCACTTTACTCAGCGATTTCATGATTACAATGCTAAATGAAATTTCGTAGCTGCTCTACAGATTTATTTTCAAATAATACTGCAGCTGCTGGATTAGGAACACAACAGCTTTTAAAGAAAATGTTTATTTACTTCCTATTGTTGGTGATGCATAATATCAACATTGTGAAATTCACCTGCGAGCATATTCTTTTTATACTTATCGTTTGGCGACCACTTTGTTTCCCTCGATTATTGACTCTTTCGGCTGTTAAATTATTAATGCATGTATCTCTTTAAAAAACATTTCATTTTGTAATTTGATTCGGATAATACACATGAATTCAATTTAAAAAGTTTGCTGCAAATTACAAAGTGAAATGTTAAATAAAAGTTGAAGTAAAATTCCGATTGAATGATTGTTAAAAGTATGCATTTGAATGTTTTGACTGAGAATTTAAATACCATTATTTAAGATAGTGTATCAAATTGAATTTAAATTACAATTAAAATTAAATGAAAAATAGTACGAAAATGAAATTCATATAATTAAAAAGGTACTTTCTTTAGTCTTAAAATAATACAAAAAGCATTTTTATAAGATAGTTGTTTTAAAAGAAATGAATATCAATATTCATAGGCAAGTTATAACGATTACAGTGACTTATAACTAATATATGGGCGCTAAAATTGAAACATTTTGGAGCGATTTCACGCCAAATATATATAATCGTGATGATTTTTTATTGCATCTTTAAAATTCGTTTGTTAATTTTTCTAGTATATACCCAAGAGTGAAGACTTTTTTAGAGTGTTTGGATGATTGGCACGATTTTGACATGCTTGGCGCGAAACGGTACATTAATCTTAATTCTTACCACAAGTACTTATCTGGCAGAGGTTAAACCTAATTTTGCACTTGGTTGGACTTTGTTTGAAGGCGGTTTCACGATTTCTTTTATATCTTATTTCCTCTGGCTGAAAGTTCAATTTGATGACATGAGAAACTATCTATTTGATGTCATGAAAACTAATAATATTTTAAAGCTCCATTGATTAGTTAAGTGAAGCGTTTGATTCAGTCCAGATGTAAAAATGTTTATATTTGTTTATATTATTATATTACTGTTTATATTTGGCTGTTGCCATTCGACAATTAGTAATAAGCCCAATTTTTATGCCACGTATGTTAATTTTATATAGATGTTCCTTTTTTCTACCGACATTTTCCCAATACTTGTTGTTTTTAAATATTTTTATTTCGCTTTCTTTGTTTCAATGTTTAAAAGATGAATTTATGTGATAAATTTTTCACTTACATCCAAACGTACTAAAATTTTGAAATCTTGCGTACTTATATATCATCAATAATAAAGTATTATTTTAATATTTTTAGAACATAATCAGTTAATCTTTATTTGTGTCGTCACCAGATAGACAATTTAATAAAAAGACTAATTGCAAAATATTATAATATTCATAGCAATGAATTATTAATTTTGCGCTAAAAAGAATAAACTATATATACTAGATTAACTGCTTCATTTTAAGATCTTATTAAACATATTTTCGATTAACATTTGCAAATAAGAATGCTTATTTAATTTAGTTTGCAAATACTTTTGTTTCGTGAGATAAAAAACTTCGATGATGCTTAAAAATCTAATACAAGTTTTTATAATAAATAATCCTGCTACAAATCGTATTGTGAGCTAATTACAAAATTGTAAAAAGTAATCTTTAATTCTAAAATAGTCTTAATATATTAATCAAATCTTGCTTTTGAACATTTACATTCTAATCAGACAAATAAATAAATAAATTAATAGTTTTTAGACATTAATATCCATGGAATTAATTCAAGATATCATCATCAGTGTCACTAATAGGAAATTTCTAAAGTTAGATATTAAAGTTGGATGATATCTTTTATTCATTTATGTTTAATTATTTAGTTATATTTTTATTTATTTATTTATATTTTCGTAAATAAAACACTTTGATTTCTTTTAAATGACTTGAAATTACCTCTCTTTCATGCTTTTAATTCAAACAGCTATATCAACCACTTTGCAACAAAAAGAATTTAATTTAATTAATATATATTAACGTATCCTTTGGATACAAATTTTATCGAGTTAGAATCTCTCAATTTTGAACTCTGGTCAGGGGACAAGAACGACAGCCATGCTGGTGTTATCTTACTCAGTCTTCCGCTCCATACCACACCCGAAGAATCTTTAGTGGAATTAGGTTTCAAATTTGAAACCCACCTTCCTCAAAGCCAACATTTTACAGCAAAAGAATAGAATATAAGTCATATTACACTACTATTCTATCAGCATTGGCATAGTCTTAAAAAATTGAATTATAAAGAATTTATTTACGATGTGGATATATTTCTATATTTATTTGGAATATGTATATATACTCAAGAAAACATTAAAACTATTATGCTGAAAATTTTTATTAAAATACTCGTGTCCAGATGCATTTATTTTTATAGTTATTGTTACACAAATAAATTATTTAGGAGAAACAAATCATTAATTTAAATATAAATTTTAAAAAATTCGAAATAATATTTTTGTTTAACATTATAGATAATTTTATATTAATCTTTCATAAAAAATCTTTCTCAATGTATAAGAAATGCAACCTTGAGTTGATATGTTTTTCTATAAAAAATATTAAAACTATTCAGATATTTTTTTTTCATAACAGTCCTTTTAAAAATAAGGATTTTTATTTTTCATCTGTCTTTCAACATGAGATTTTCATTTTAACTCGACTTCAACTGGAAAAAGATTTCCATTACGTTTTATTTATTATTTATTTTCGAAAAAAGCCCCTAAGTAACTTTTGAAAAGAAAGCAGCTTCAAAGAAAATCTTCGCAAATAACATATTTATCCAAGTTAAGCAGCAATAAACTATTTTAATTCCAACAGAACTATGACAGAATGTCATTACTTTTCATTTCCGAAGTTCTCGGGAAAATTATTATCTTTCGCTGTTCATAGCTCTTTGCCAAAGATAAAAGAGACGTACAATAAAAATGAAACTTTCTTAGATTTGTCGCTAAAAGATTACATTCGAAACATGTAAAGGCATGAATTCTTCCTTTCTTTAAAATAGAATTGAAGTGGAAAATTTAAAATTTTATTTCTGGTGAATCGGAGAAATAAAAATGATGTGAAATGATTCAAGGGGAAACCAGAGGTCACCTTGATATCTCAAGAACAACAACAACGAAAAAAAAATCTGCAATTTTATTCATTTACGAAAAAGAATCTATTCTCGTCAACAGTTTTGTCAACATGAATTTTATTCATGACGACTTTTTACTTCGAAGACAAGTCGACGATAAAATTACATTTTCGTCTTCAGTACTTTCAATTTATCTTCAGTAGATTTCGAAGTAGTATTGAACAAGGATGAGTTAGAAAATGTCTTAAACTTGAGTCATTTTACCGAATTTTGTAAAAAAAATAAAATAAAAATGCGCTTTCAGTTTTGATATTAAAAAGAATCCAAGATTTCATCAGAAAGCATTTCTAACCTATTTTACAAATACAAGATTTACAAGTGAATTATTAAATATATCAATAGAATATTTGCATTTTAAGAAACCATATCACTGAATACCGATACTTCTAGCTATAATTTCTATATATATGTAGGATATCTCACGGAACTATTTTGTTTTGCCATCATTTGATTCTGTTGCCCCATTGTAGGACATGTTTTAATGCGAGAATTGTAAAAGGTTAGATTATTTCCCAAAGGACGATAATTTTAATTAATACAGCATATCAAATCAGCGCCATCTGTTGAGCTTTCGAAACACCGACACAATTAATATTCATGCAGAGGCCTACTAATCCCAGTTCGATATAGACATTTCACGCACGCTAGCTACGCGGTAAGTTGTTTCAGTCATATAATGCCCTTTTTTTAGATTTCTAACGTCCTCCTAGAGGGAATTATCTAACTTTGTTTCTTTCATATCTCCATGTTTTAATCCATTTCTTATTTCCCTGTAAATACTCTTCCTTATAAACTTTTCCTTTTAACTTTAAATTAATTCTCTTATTTTTTAAGAAGTATCTTCATCCTTCGTTTGCATTATTCTTAGTTTTGAAACCGAATCCGTAAATATTTAAAAAAACCCTAGACACCTAGCCATTAAAATAATCTATCTGAAGAATCTAACATTTTTTAGAAGATTTCGTTAGACTCCCCCACATATATAAACAAGTAAATTTTTAAAAAATCGAGTCAATTCTTACTTATATCAACAAAGAATTTTTTATTTTAGTTACTTTTTAGTAAATAATTACAATGTGGCGTTATCTTCATAAGCCAGATAACATTCCTTGGACTGAAGTGTCACTTTTATCTAATGGTTATGTTACTCGACTACAAACCAGAACATTGCAAATTCGATCATAGGGCAATATTCGCATCGGCCACAAAATTAATATAAATATGTATATACATATATTTATATCACAATATTAAGGGGCAAAATAGAAAGCGAATTTCCTAGCAATTTTCCATTGTCTTTTTCAAATTTGATTTTTCATACATAGCTCAATATTAAGGCTAGGTAGGAGAAGTGACCAACAATTGATGACAAAGATTTTAAGAAGAGAAATCGGAATTGATCCTAAAGCTTAAAATTTCTTTAATTTTGCATTTTGAGAAAAATCTTTCATTCTAACTACCAACCCACACCTGTTAACACACTCTCGAAAATCATTTAGATAAAATGTATACTTAAAGAAAAAAAATTAAAAAAAAATTAATAAAAAAAATATTGATTTTCGCAAGAATTGAACTCGTGATCTTAACCTTCACGTGAAAAATACTGAAATCCTTGAATTTACCGATTGAGCTACTGCCTGTTGATTTCAATTTTCATTACAAACGGCTAAAAGTCTATTTAAAGTAACAAAAATTATTAAATTTTATTGCAGAATTAATATTTGAAGAAACTGTAATAATATCAAGCGTCATCCACGACATGTTTAAAAAATGTATTTGAACTTGATCGTATGAATAAAAAGTATTTCATTAACGATTGAAAATCTGAACATGATATATATTGGTAGAGTGTGAACTAATAGTAGGATTTGAAAAAATAATTGATATTTAATGTAATAAAACATCATATTTATAGTTTTAGGAACCATATAGAAATATGCATGGTAATATTCAGCGGTAATTCTACTACTTTTGAGAAGTATCCATCTACGTACTTTCAATTTGAGTTGTCAATGACTATACTCTAACTGTTACGATTTCTCCATAAATATAATGGATTTTAACGAAAATTTCAACAAAATAACGAATTACGGATAAGAATAAAATTTTTACGAAAATGGTGCAGTTTTTTTAATTCTGAAATATTCAATTCTAATGATATTAGAAATCATATTAGTTGGTGAGGAAATATTTTCATTTTGATGTTTGTTACCATACATTGAGAAATTTTCGAAAAGTTAAAACAATATAAGTAAACTTAATTTTTTGTTTATATTAAATATTAATCAGTATTTTTTACACACGCTTTTGAAATATGTAAATTATATTTTAATTATAATATATTAATTTTTCAGATTTTATTTATTCATTTCATGTTTTTGAAAAATATTATTTATATTACATAAAATAATATAAAAATATTATTTGTAATTCGTCTAATTATATTGTAATTTGTTCTACAATAAATGTGAACAATTTGATTATTAAGTATAATTACCAGTAAATCACCTCTAAACGTATTTATTATAATAAATGACCACCGGTAATTATACATAATCACCAATTTATTACATTCACCATAACATATATATATCTTGTATTATTTATTCAAATAAAATATTTCTCTTCAAAATAAATATATGATTCATGCCACCGCATTTCTTTGTTTTGTATAGTTTCTTTTCAAAGTATAAATTCAATATGGAATTGGAACTGGAGTTTTCTTTTCTTTAATAAGAAGAATATTTCTTCTCATCTCAAATATCGTAAATCATTGCGTTCTTCATTTTTATATTCGCTCTATATCATATATATACATGAATTTTAATCTCAAAATTTTATTTCGTAATTTCCATATGGATTCCAGGAATTCATGCATCAAGTACAGATTTTCCCAGAACTCTATAAATTTTACATTATAAATTTGATTATCAAATTCTTGTTGAAGATGCTTGTATAAAAAATAATAATGAATCAATATTCTGCCTATTGTTTCACATAATTTATTTTACATATCTTAGAATTCAAAATTATGCCATTTCAGTTTTCATTAAGTCGATTGCAGACGATATTGAAATAAGTAGATTTATAAATACTCCGTTGCTAGGCAACGGCGATACGTTGAAGTTTCCTACTGTAATTACTTTCTCGTATGAGAAGTGTTCAAATAGAAAGTATTGCAATCTGCTAATATTTCGACAAGTGCCTCTATGCTTCAGATATCCCTGGGTCCAGAAAACACATTTTTGGAATTATGCTTTTTTGTCTGTCTAATTGCAAAGAAGCAATACTGTTTCGGTGATCAATGAAAAATTTTCCGTATCGATTAACCACTGTATATTCAATCAATTCAACTCTACTAATTGAATAATTGGTACTTTCACGCATTGAAAATGCAGTAAAGCATAAATAAGCAAGTTACAGAAAGAAAGAAGCTTGTTGTTTCAATAATCATCAATGGGAGATATCCGTATAGAGAAACTTCTGATGGAATAATTCTACTAATAGAATAATTGGAGATACAGGAATTGAACAGGACATGCATGAGAGCGCAGTTTAGAAAACTAAGTTTTACTACACAGTTTCAAAAAAGTCAAAACATTTATGTTTGTTTGTAACATGTATGTCAAAACATGTATATTTGTTGTAAACATGTCAGTTTTGACAGTCATGAAATGTCAAAACATGTATGTTTCGCCACAAGTATCCCTTAGATGTTTATGGCAAATATAGTTTATGGAATATATATACCTTTGAAATTGAACATTAACTAACAAAGCAATCCATAACCTAACTTTACTATAACTTCAAACAAGTAATAACTTAAAATCTTCCCAACAATTCATTAATCGTTTAAAATTTAATTATATATGTTTTCAAAAAAAATCATACGAATATTTCCTCGAGTCTTTACAATTTGAAACATTTTTATTTAAATTAACAATTCATTTCGTATTTGATATTTCTTCAGATAGATTTGAAAGAAAATAATATGAGTTATTTAACTAAATATTTATTATTTTAAACATTTTTAATCAACATTCTCTGTTTATAAAGACGGAATTTTGCAAACGATTTTTTGTTCACTTCCAGATATTCGAAAGTTACGAATTTTTTTCACCTGTGTCAATAAATTATTTTAATCTTTTTAGAGATTTATTCGATTCTTAATGAAATTTTGATTTCATACCAATAGCACGACTTGATAGCCTGTTTAAGTAAAAATTGATTTCAGATTTCGTAAGATTTATAATAATGAATTATAAAGCAAATATCAATTTCCAGAACGTAATGAAAATAATATATAACTTTTAGTGAATTAATTAAAGTATGTTTTAAAAGATTTCTAAGTGGGGTTTTTTTGCATAAGATATAAAAATCAGCAAGAACAATAATAATATATAACTTTAATTTTGCAATCTACTCTGTGAAGTTACTTTTGATTACTTTTCTTACATCAAAATAATAATCTTTTTTTCAAGTATGAATACATAGTATTTATTAATAGTTATAATCCTCTAACAAAGCTTTTAAGGAAAAAGTATTTTAACTCAAAAACTTGTCTCTTTGATTAACTTTGCTTTGTACAAATACACAGGTGTATGTATTTGCATTTTCTTTGAGGTTTAGATGTTATTTTTCTTTTCTTTGAATTGTTAACTAAAAACTTCCGTCTTAAACTAAACTTTCAAAATCGTTCTTTTCCATTTGGAATCTCAAGTGATTGCATTCCACGAATAAGTAAATACGAAACATATTACATAGTAAAATATCGTAATGCATTTGTATGTTAATATTAAGAAGAAGAAAAAATGTTTGGAAGTTTTCATTTTAAAATGGAATAAACTCAAGAAATTCTTTTTTATAACTACTTCGAGTACACAGAGAAAGTACAGTATTCGTTAAAAAAATCGATGATTACTATAGTTCTGAGATTTCGGCTTTTTTTTCTTGTTTCAGGCAGTGCTGAATACAAAAAAAAACATAGAAATATTCTTGTTAGTCAGTCTTTGATTGACTTTTAGACCTTGGTTTGTCGAATCTCATGCTTTGAGCTAATTGGAATAAATTTGGTAAGTGATTGATTGATTTGATTATACTAAATTTGAAGATTTCACCCAAATTTTGAATAAATCCATTTACATGAAGATTGTCTATCTGCTTGCCCGAGCATCCGATAACTATAAGATGTAAAAAAGTTAGATAAAATTCAGCACATCTTAAGTATATATTGGTATTAAATATTGATTTCAAATTCGTTATTGGATCGTCCATCTGTCAGTCAGTATGTTTGCATGCATGTAAACATGATAGCTCAAATCAAAACGACTTAGATTAGTGAAATTTGGTTTGGAACCTCACAAAGTCTTCTCTATCGAGAGTAATACTACTAGGGGGTACTGGGTCAGAGGTGATCGCTCACTGTTTCTAAATTACAACCTGTGGATGAATGAATGAAATGCAGGAATGAAGTACGCCCCGTAAAAAGGGTTGTGGTGTGTGTGTAGTTAAATCATATTCTTGACCCTAGATGGCGTTACTGAAAAACAAGAGACTCTCATTCGGCTTAAATAGCTGACAGATCTGTATGGGGGGCTTCTAAAGTGTCATAAGTAACAACAACAATGCTTATTACTTCTGATTTTTCTGAATCCCTCCAATCACCTTCATCTTCTTATTACGGTACTTATTCCACAACATGTTTTTCCTTTAACAAGACAGATGTTTACGTAAAACGTTCATATGAATGAAATCCAGTGACAGCCAAGAATTTAGCCATAACTTCTACCAGTACAATCAACGTAAACAATATGATTGTGATATATGGTATCAATAAAAGTAACAAAAGTGCTTTCGGATTCAATAAACTAAAAATTTTAAACCGAATTTATTAGCATACTAAACAGTAACTTTAGTCGCATGACGAGTACAGCTCGTGATTATGCTATATGGCATGAAAAACAAATGATGATATATACTCATCATTTTACCTGAAAGGGTTAAAATAAATTACAAACAAGTAAATATAAATAAAATTTAAGTCAATTCCTACTAAGTCAACAAAGAAAATTTTTATTTTAGTTCTTTTTTATTAAATAACTACAATTGTTGTTGTTGTTCTCGTATTCCGCTTTACAACGGAAGGAGAGGTGCAGTAGCTTGTGAGGGTATGTACCCGTGCGCACCAGAAAGCAGAAGTCTGACTTCAAGCTCACGCACGTCGCAAACATTCTTTACGGGGCGAGCTTTATTCATACATCCGTAGATCGTAATTTAAATATAGAATAGAAAACGATCACCTCTGAGACTTAATGGTATCACTTTTGACATGAAGGACTTTGTGGCCACGACTGATTTAGTGTCCACACACACACAGAGTCATCGGCTGGCAGGTTTGAACTCGCAGCATGAGGGATGCATATCCAACTCGTCACCAGCCAGGCAATCCCGATCTGATAATTACACTTACTATAAATAATTGATCACAAATTATACTAGGGTTGAATTTTCATAGCCAATTGAGGATTCATCGCCAATTGAGGCGACGTAAAATGCCTGGATTTTCTACGCCAGCTGTGATAACGCAATACGGATTAGAAATTTTTAATCTTATTTATTCTTTATTTTAATTCGAAAGTACTTCAAAATGAATCGAAGAAATTGATTAATTTACAATGTTTAATTTCAAATGCATGAAACCGTAAAAAATAAACATAATCGTTTGAAATAATCGGCCAAAAACGTACAACCTAACCTCATTGGCGTGGGTGGGTTGGCTGGTTGATTTGGGTTTTTTTTTTGACACAAGGGTCAATTGTGGCCATACTGCGCCATCCCTATGGTACTCATTGACGTGGGAGAAAAGAGACTGAATTCGTTACTATTTGGCTGTAGGTAAATGAAGAGTTTTGGCGAGAAAGTTAGTTTTTTAATTAATAAAAAATTAATGAATTAATATTTGAAAAAACTGTACTGACGTCGAATGTCATCCACTTTAAGTTTAAAAAAAATTACATTAACTTGATTGGATGAATAAAATTAATTTATTAACGATTGAAAATTTGAGCAAGATATATAAACGGAGAGTGTGAGCTAATAGTAGGAATTGCAGAAAAAGAACCTTCAGGTATAGAAAAAGTATTACATATTCTCAAGTATCCATTGACTATTTGTCTCCAACTTTATGCAAATCCACAAGTACAAAATGTCTCGCCTCAAATACAAGGAATTTCTGCCTAGTACTGTGTTTCAACCCAGATTTAACGAGCTCTTACCATAGGTGTTCATCTTAGCTCATTTCTCTTCCTTAGAGCAATTAACGCTGCTTGTACTTCTAGATACAAAACCTTTTGCGCAGGCACTTTCCATGGACATCCATTTTACGAAAACGATTACCTGGAGGACTGCCAACGTTTCGGCATAACTACTAAATCTTAATCCTAAATCTGGCAACAATCATTTACCTCCTCGAAACAGAAGAGCGACAAACCGACCCTCTCCCCCCTTAAGGCCCTCTCGAAACTCGCAAAGCAAAGCATATGCAACAGCTCACCGGAAACTGTAACACTTTCCCATTCTGGAGTTTACAGAAGATTGAACTCGGTCTTCATTACACTCTTCGAGACCGGAAACTCTGTTGCACGTGAATTATAATGTCATAGCACGCTTCCCTGACGTCATCGTGGGCGGAAAATGTTCATTAGAGCGGTCAACCTCGCGTGGGCGGATGGCAGGATTTGGAAAATTAAATAACGGCCTCATTTTCGAGGGGATTTAATTTGGGGTGGGTTTTAGGAGAAGCTGGAATATGGAGTTATGCAGAGGATAGAAAAATTGGTTGGTATCACCTTTATTAGGATATCATTTTTCTTGCTTAGTGGCTTGTAATGATCGGGTGAAAAGTATTTGCATAATGGCTGATTATCCAAAATTTTCATTCATACAAGTCGTTGCAAAAGGCAACAAAATAAAATTTTCATTTATGTAATTCATCGCAAAAGGCAGCTATACAATATTTTAATTTATATAATTCATTTCAAAAGGCAACTATGCAAAATTTTAATTTATATAAATCATTGCAAAAGGCAATTATGCAACATTTTAATTTTTATAATTTATTGCAAAAGGCAACTATGCAAAATTTTAATTTATATAAATCATTGCAAAAAGCAACTATGTAAAACTGTAATTTATATAAATATTTGCAAAAGGCAGCTACACATAATTTTCATTTATATGATTCAATGCAAAAGGCAACTATACAACATTTTAATTTATATAATTCATTGCAAAAGGCGATTATTCAAAATTTTAATTTATACAATTCATTTTAAAAGGCAACTATTCAAAATTTTAATTTATACAATTCATGGCAAGACAAGTATAAACCAAAGATAAATTAGCAACAAAATTTTCATTTATATAATCTACTTCAAAAGGCAACTATATAAAGTTTTCATTTGTATAATTCATTGCAAAAGGGAACTACGCAAAATTTTAATTTATATAATTCATTGCAAAAGGCAACTACGCCAAATTTTAATTTATATAATTCATTGCAAAAGGCAACTACGCCAAATTTTAATTTATATAATTCATTGCAAAAGGCAACTACCCAAAATTTTAATTTATATAATTCCTCGCAAAAGACAACTATACAAAACTGATATCAAGATCAACTTTTGTTAATAAAAACTGATATCATGCTACATTTAGATTATTATAAATATAATTTAAACGATAAACCTCAAAAAGAAGCTGTGCAAAAATTATCTTAACCAGAGGGGGTGAGATCCCCAAAACTTTCTCGCATACTCTTTAATGAACTTGTTTAGCCAAAAAAGCTTTAAATGACGTTAGCGTAGAATAGTTAAAAAATAATATTAGTTCACACTATCCCTATATATATTTATAAATCCTGTTCAAATTTTCAATCGTTAATATAATACTTTTTATTCATCCAATCAAGTTCAAATACATTTTTTTTAACTTGTAGTAGATGACACTCAATTTTAATACAGTATTTTCAAATATTGTTTCAATAATTAAATTTAATTAATTTTTAATAATTAAGTAGAGTTTTAGCAGTTTTTAATGAAATCTAAAATCAACAGGCAGTAGCTCAATCGGTAAATTGCGAAGATTTCAGTATTTTTCACTTAAAGTTAAGAATACGAGTTCAATTTTTGCTAAAATCAATCATTTTTTGATAAATTATTTATATTAATTGTAATTATTTAATAAAAAGTAACTAAAATAAAAAATTTCTGTGTTGACTTAAGTAGGAATTGACTTTAAATTATTTTTTATATATGCATTACTTGTTTTTAAAATGGTTGCCATCACTTTAGTGCACGGATGTTTTCAAATTCAAAATTCTAGTTAATTTTAAGACACACTTTAGGTTTAAGCTAAATATCTTAGTATAAACAACAAATGAATCCAGAAGAATTGTATTTTTTTTACTTTAAAGTTAGAATTAAATTTGAATTCGTATTTATTCCCATTAATTCACTTTTTGTAGGGATCCATTTCCTTTTAACTACTTTTGAGTTTACAGAACTGGCTTTTTTGCTCGCTGACTTTAGATGCATTTTTAAAGAATTCGTCTCTTAGTCGACAGTTTGATACCTATATTTGGAGACGAATTCGGATTTTATATGCATGAACAAATGTATTTCTTAGTTTCGTAACGTGATCTTTTAATTCCTAGATTAAGAACATTTCCTTCACTTTATGCCTCAGTCGCTTCATTTGTAATTACAACGGTACAACATTTAATTTAAAGATAGTTATTGTGGCGTCTCTTGGAAATCTATTTCAGATCTTTTATTCTGGAGAAAAAAGATCTAAATTTATCCGATTTGATAGTTTTATTTGATCTGATTTTTTTCTTCCCATTTTGCCTTAAAATGCTCTAAAAAATCCTTTGAATAAGTTCTTAAGATTTTAGTTTTAGTTTAAATAAGACGCTTTTAGTATTTTCTTCAGTTTAACAAAAGGATTTAAAAATCCTTCCTTTTCATTATCGCGAAGTTTATAGCTATAGAGTTTCTTTCCTTTCAGCTTTTTATTGAAATCTTTGTATTTTGTTTTGTAGGAATCAAATTAATTATATAAATCGCAGAAAAAGTGTGAGTTTCCAGCTCGATTCAAACGCTCTATAATGAAGTTTTGTACTTGGAAGCCAATATTTTTAATTCCTCCTTTGTCGACAAATATATCGTTTATAAATACGATTAAAATACAAATGTCTTTTATTCTTCCATTATATACTTTTTATAATTGCTTAAATAAAATGAATATAATAATTTTCATAACATTCAAGAAGAAAATGTTTATTCATTTTGTTTAACAATTGATTGAATTAGAAATTTTTTTTCTAACTAGTCGTCTTTAGCGACCAGTTTTGCGTCAGGTGTTTCGATAATAACACTATTTTAGAAGTATGTGGGGGAGAGCTGAAAAGGGATTTTCAAACCCTAATTTTGACTATTTTTAACATCAACAATTTATATTGTCAGATAATAACTCAGATGTAAAGGAATTTACCTTTGCTTTCCAGTTTACCGGGAGGAATATTATTATTATTATTATCCCTAACAGTTGCAAATACAAATCATAGAAGTCTAAGAAAACACATCTTAATTTGTTTATCTCTGCAAAGTTTAGTCAGCAGTTTTATATATGTATTTATGTAACAAATTTATAGAATTTTTTTTTCTAAAATTAATTATTGTCTATCCTCTTGAATTCAACCCTTAAATTCTTACTGTTGAAAAAGACTTCCCCATGCTTTCCCAAACCTAATTTTTCTTCTGTAAATTTCATCTATTCAACGTTCAACTGCAATATCACGTGAAAAAGGCGCCTAAAATAAATGCTTACTCATTGTTCAGATAGATTAAGAAAAGATTCTCTGTAGTTGCTTTATAAACTCTGAATGCGTTACCGAGCTTTCTTTTCATGCTTTCTTCTTTGATTTACTAAGTATCTCGTTCCATGACTAGTCATGAATTCGACAATGAACCATACACTCATTCGCACAGGGTTTAACTCTAATCTGAGTCATATCTATTTTTTAAACTGCTCACAATGACCGTATATACCATATTGGAAAAAATATTTTAAATGATGTAGATGATTATATTTTAGTTTGCTTGGATCAATATATGCACTGCTAAAAAATACGAAATTTAAATTTTTACACCTTATGATGGCACGATCAGTCACTTTAAGTAAAATATCCTGGACACACCAATATCTTAACCCTTAGTAGCCTGATTTACGAAACCTTTAACCCTTAGTAGCCTGATTTACGAAACCTTTAACCCTTAGTAGCCTGATTTACGAAA
>JAOUZG010041943.1:2639899-2655523 GCA_026289955.1 Argiope argentata
ATATATATGGAAGAGGGGAATAACACTTTAAATGAACAATATGCTAGAAGAGTTTTGAAAAAGATCTCTTTGGGTCAAAATTTAAAATTTAGCTTTACTGATTTTTGAAAAAATGTAGGTAATTATTATTTTATGGATAAAAATTTGTTAAGAAAAAACGTAACGACGAAAATCGAAGACACCTAAAGAGAATTCAAATATTTTTACACTCTACTAAAACAACTTTTAATCAATGATCATTTTTGACATGAAATAAAAATGAAATTTCTTTAAAGTGGCTACCGGTTTAAAAGCGTCACCACATAAAACTTATTTCTTGTAGTGTTGAAGTATTCGAATTACAATAAAATTCTACTTAAATAGATTGATTTATACTAGACTAGATTCTGATAACTGGAGAATTGATTAGAAATAAAATCATAAGACGTGAAAAAAGAAATGTATTTATGATGAATTAATTCAATGTCTAGACAAAAAAATGCTGTTTGCAATTTACATACTGCATTAAAATTTTCTTGAGAAAGGAAAAATGAAACTTATTATGGATTAATTCAATGTCTAGAAAACAATGTTGTTTACATTTTGTATAATTAAATATTGTATTAAAATTCTTTGCGTGGGAAAAATAGTCAAAGTCAATTGATTAGTTAATTTTATTCTAGAGAGATTTTTGTAAACTTATTGTCTATTTTCCCCTTTAAATCGATCCAGATAATTGAAGTTCTAATAATCAAAGTGCTACTACATCTGAAAAGGGCCGCATTCTTCTTTACATCCACATAGTCAATCTTCATTTACAATACTTATCACTCAATACTTGCATACGGCTTGTTTCTTATATATTAACACTTTTTAGAATTGTACAGATTGTTGTCTTTTTTTATTTTTGATAATTTATACAATAGCCGGGGAAAAAATAAAAATTATATCTAATGGGCTTTGTAACTAGGTATATTGAAAAATCGTTTAATCGATACTGTTATATCAAAATATCATACGTTGAATTTGACTAAAATATCAACCTCATAAAAATCATTACCATGGATTATTTATAAACAAAATTATAATTTTTTAAACCTATAGGATGAAATAAAATCTTTCAATGATCTTACAATTCGACGCAAAAATTATACATAATTAGTTACAAACACTTCAGATTTTCTATGAATTCTTGATGAATCAATTGAACAGCACGTTTACGGAATGGAAAGTGTTATCTAAGTAGAGGGTAAAGAAAATAGTTAAGAGTTTATATGGAGCAAAATATATAATTACATCTGCTCTTAGTGTTGTAAATAGAAATCGAGTTACAGATAAAAAATGGAATGCCATACAGTTCTATATCTCTAGCTATCACATCCAAATGGCTTAATGCGCTTTTTTACATTAAGCATTTTGATATAAACGTGACGATGTGTCTGCTTCAACTGAAGGTGTTTTAAAGATTCAACCTCCTTTCTGTGAGACTCCTGTTGACAACTAAAATATTCTTTGGTACCCACACTTGATCATTGACATTTCCGGCCAGCGGTGTCATCAAATGTGTAACACCTTCACATTGTTAAGTGTCTCCAGATTGCCAGATAAGGGACCCTCACACCTTAGTCTGACCTAATCATCTGGCCATTAGTTTAGTACAGATAAAGAACTACGCATGCACCTTTCCAAGGAAATAAATCGCATCTTCAAAAGGGAACAGTATCAATCTTTCGGATGTAAATCTTTATTGTTTTCATTGGGAAATATCAGCTAGTTATGAAGGTGAATCATTAACGGACAGTCTCACGCTCGACTGGACACCATTGAGTTTTTCTCTGAAGAGCTATTGAAGTAACAAGGAGCTGAACTGTACCAATGTGGAAATGGGAGGCGCAGTTTTGACAGAAAATAAAATGTGAAATTTGTGGAATATAAGGGTAGTCGTTTTAAGGAGAGATGACCGAATTGTCGTGCGATTCGGGCGTCTGGGTAAGATCGGGAGGTTCCACAAGCTACCCCTGTAACAACCTGATGCGCTAACAGATTATTCGCTTTTTTGTGAGGTTGTTTCTCCGAAATTAATCGAGGAACTATTCCTGCATAACTTTCAACTGTGATGTAAATGTTATCATATTATCCTAGATGAGAACGAGTTGTTTTTATGTACATTCGGATGTATGTAAATAAAGAAATTTACTTTAAACTCTACACTCTTATTTAATCGGAAAGGATCAAGTCATTACAGTGCTGTCCTGTTTCTTCAGAATGGAAATTATTTTCAGTACAAAAAAAATGTTTCCACAATATCATTAAATGCATTGATCAGTTTTTTTAAATAAAATTATTTTTTAATTATTTTATTTTTTCATATATCCTTAAAAATGCATTAAATTCAGGCCACATGCATTTTTGCAATACATTATATTAATCAATTTGACTCACTTATTGATTTCTATGTACGAAATATGACATACTTTTAACGAATCTATTTATTGATTCCCTTTCTGCTTGGAGATTTGTATAGTAATGCAGCTGGCTTCTTTACAATTTTTATCTTTGTCATATATCATACTGAAGTAATTGTGTCTTACGTATAGTAAAATTCTATAAAAATTTGACAAATCTGAACTACATATATCTATTTTTATCATAACCGTCAAATTGAAGTATTTTTGATCATCATGGATTTGATTGTTTCTTTTGGTTTAATTCATGTAAATAAAAGAATATAATTAAAAAAACACATTTCAAATAATGATTCATTAATTATTGATTAAAATAACCAGAAAAAATGTATTTGTATTTATAGGATATCCAATTAGAGCTCTTACTTCAAAACTGAATCATAATAAAGAATAAAACAGATTACCATTATGACGGTTGCCGAACACTTTGAATCAATTAATATAATTTCATGCAATGATGTAATGTCAATTTTCGCCTATCAGGAAATGCCTGAAAGCGATGTATAAAGGAATATAAATGTGTATTGACTTCCATCATTAACATAGATTATCTATAAAATATTATTAACTTTGAAATTTCCAAAGCCGTCATTTTAGCGAGTCTTATTATAAATAGATCATACTTATTCTGGAAGTTAAAATGGCTGAGTAAAAATTAAAGAGGAATATGAGATTGTTCTTATATTCCATTAGCAGATGTCATAAAATTCTAGAACAATAACTAGATTATATAAAAATTTTAAGCATGCCATTTGAAAACCGTCATAATGATGGTCTTGGTAATTCTAGTGTTAAGATGTATTTTTCAATCAAAAATACATTTAACAATACAATTTCCACCTAAACAGAATTAAATTTGGGTACACAACTAGGATATCTTAACAATCCAATCTATCTTTATTTTTTGTCCTATTTACAACAAACAAGTAATATAAAAAATAACTTTTTAAAATCAATTCCTACTTAGGTTAAGAAAGAAATTTTTTATTTTAGTTACTTTTTATTAAATGAATACAATTGCTGTTCTCGAACAACGGAAGGAGGGGTGCAGTAGCTTCTGAGGGTATGGACCCCTGAGCAACCGAGGGCAGAAGTCTTATTTCAAGTTTACACACGTCACAAACCCTTTTTACGGTGTATTTCATTCATTCGTCCACAGATCGTAATTTAGATCTAAGAGAGAGAAACGATCCCCTCTGACCCATGAAATTTGGCCGCGACAGATTTAACGTCCACCACACATGGAAAGTCTTCGGCTAGCAGGTTTGAACTCGCAGCCCAAGGGATGCGAATCCAATGCACTACCAACCAGACTATCCCCGCCTAACAATAACAACTACTATAAATATTTGATCAAAAAATTATACCAGCAATGAATTTGCAACGCAAAATGCGTGAATTTTCTACACAAATTGGGATAACGCAATACAGAGTAGAAGTTTCTTTTTTTATTTTGAATTATTTTAATTCGAAATTACTTCAAAATGAATCCGAAAAATCGATTAATTTGCAATGTTTAATTTTAAAGGCATCAAACATAATGAAAATAAACAGAATCGTTTGCAATAATTTACCATAAATAAGTTAAACCTAACCTTATTAACCTGTGGGGAAAAAACTAAATTTGTTATTTATTTGATTGTGGGAAAATGAAGAATCTTGGTGAGAAAGTTTTTACTTAATTGCTAACAAATTAATTAATTAATATTTGAAAAATTGGTATTAACATCTAATGTCATCCACTACAAGTTTGAAAAAATTTACTTTGAGTGGATGAACAAAAAGTATTTTATTAAGGATTAAAAATTTGAACAAGATTATATATAAGGAGATTGTGAGATAATAGCAGGAATTGAAAAACAATGCAAACTATTACTCCAAAAGTTCCTGATTTATATCACTGCGCTCAAAATTTAAAATTTCACCATTTAAAATTAATTTACGGCTTACTAAAAGTGAGGAATCTCACTCTCTCTTGTAGTTTAATTAGCTCCCTTTTCGAAAGTTGAGTCGTTTGAAACTTTCATAACGATGCTAAATATTTTAATGAAACTGAAAGACTGAGCTAGGAATACAAAATTATTCATTATCTTGATCATTAAATATAATTTAATGGCATATGAGAAGGTGTAAAGCGAGATAATGATAATTCTTTATTCTCCAGTAAGATCCTTTGTATGACGTGAAGGGATTGCAAAATTTATCCCTGTAGTCCAGTCTTAAATTGGTTATGCAAAAGATTTCGAAAAGATCGAAATCTCTTGAGTTAATTTTGAGCAAAAAGGAGGCATTTTAGCGATTAATATATTAATATACTTCGTTTTATGTGCTATATCTATTAAAATCGTGATTTGATTCTCAGGCATCCATTAAATTTTAAACCCGAATTTCTCTTTCTAAGAATTTGACATTGTTACTGATACTGGTGTAATAGCGAGATTAATTGGCTTTTGATTATAGTCATGGAATTAACTAAAATAATCCGACTTTCTAAACAATAATCTGTATTATAAGAAGTAAAAGGCATTGAAAAAAGTAATGTAAAAATAATTTAAGTCAATTCCTACTTAGGTCAACAAAGAAAACTTTTATTTTAGTTTTTTTATTAAATAATTACGATTAATATAAATAATTTATCAAATTATTAATTTTTGAAAGAATTGACCTCGAATTCTTCACTGTCAAGTGAAAAATACTGAAATCCCCGCCTTTTAGCTATACTGCCTGTTGATTGCAATTTTCAATACAAACTGCTAAAACTCTATTTAATAAGTAGTAAAAATTAATTTAATTTAATTAATTAGTTAATATTTGAAAAAAACTATACTAACATCAAGTGTCGTGCACAACGTGCTAAAAAAAGGTATTTGAAATTGAGTGGATGAATAAGAAGTATTTTATTAATGATTGAAAATTGGGACTATATATATATATATATATATATATATATATATATATACAGGGAGAGTGTGAACTAAATAGCAGGAATTGAAAAAAAAATCTACAACCGAGTAAATAAATAAAAAATAGAAAATAGTGTAATAGTTTATTATTAAAAATATTTTTTTTAATTCACGAGTGAGAGAAAGGAACATTGAAAGAAGTTGATAACATCTGCTATCTATATTTATGCTTTTTTTCTCTCCTATATCTTTTAAAAATAAATAACACCTGCCAATCTATCAATTCCATTATTTAGCATCTGCTATCAATTTCACTCCTTTCTTTCATTTAATATTTCACATAAATCACATTAGGTTGGTTTAATTCTACACATGAGAAAATTCGGAAAGAAATTTTCTTAAAAAAAAAATCGTTTTTTAAGTTTGTATCCAGTGAATTTTTTTTAATTTGAAACATTTATAAGTAAAATAATATAGCAATCAGAGACATTTAATTCAAATTTCGAAGGCTTTTTTTTAAAAAAAACTAGCGCACCAGTCATTAACAATGTGAATAAAATAAGTCACTCCTAGTTTCTTTAAATGTATGCAAGAGATGATGGGAATTTTTTTATAATTTTCTTTAATTCCTTATTGAGTATTTTAAAAAAAAATGTAAATCTTTAGGTCTTATGAAGCATTTATTTACAAGTACTAGAATTAAACTGAAAACTTGGGAAAATACCAAGATGGCTGTTGTGTGAATAGTTCTACCATTAAAAATACTACCAAACGATCTTTTTTGCATCGTAAAAAATATATTTGCTAAAAGTGACTTTTTATTACAGAGTTGTTATAATGCGATTTGTATCTCTAAGATATTGTTTAATTTATAATATAGCCACTTGGTCAATTTAATTTTTTTTTAATTTCACGAAAAAAATAATTACAAATTTATAAAAAAATTCTAAATTATATGCAACTATTCAAAACAGATACACACACACACATATTATTTATATATATATATATATATATATATATATATATATATATATATATATAGTTATGCATTACAGGATTAAGCGTATGTACCAATAAACGATAGGGTATTATTAGCCATCTTTGTCTACAAAATTTCGCCGAGAGCGCCGTGTATTCTGGAACCGGAACTGTTTGTATGCAAGACATGTGATTCTTCAAACTACAAAAAAGTGATTCTTCAAACTACAAAAAAAGAGACCTTTTAAATATATTTAATAAATTGTGCAATATAGTACTATGATCGCTTGATAATGACTGTTTAACTAAACTTACAAGTTACACATCGTTTTTATAAAGATATATTTAGCTCGGATTAGTCAAAGAATACAGAAGTAAAACTTGCATATTTTTTAATTCTATAAAGAAACTCAAATACGCTTGTTTTTTCCCAGTTGCGCTATACATAGAATTGGTTAGATATTTCCAAGCAGATTTCAGGTAACTGAAAGAATCTGCGCATTGGCATACATTTGTTATTTTGTTTCTAAATTATTAGTATTGAAGTGATTTCGATTTATATTGACTGAAATTTACGCTATATTTGCATTATAGTTATAAATTCATTAAAAAAACACTTTGTAAGAAAAAAAAACTTTCAAAATTCCATTGACATAACTCAAAACAACATCCACCATTTTCAGTTGGAAAGGAAATTGAAACAATGACAACAATAATCTGATTTCATTCATATTCTCGTTTTCTTTAGTATTCTGTAAAAGTGTACCCATTAATTTGTTTTCGAATAAAGAAAACCAAGAATATGCTCTTGTTGATCTATTTTTAATATTTTTTTAAAAAGAGCAAATGTTCTTTTAGGGTATATGTATGAACGTAACATATCTCCTGCCATACTTGAAAGAACCTAATTAAAAATCAATATATAAAATTAGCCACCGAAATCTAAAATGCTTTTTTTGGAAGTGAACAACATAATAATTAGTTATAGAATTATAAACTTCACATTCTATTTACATTTTAGCACTGGATTATAGCAAAGATCCACGAACTGAGGTCTGCAATTCTTACAATACTTTGACTTAACGGGATGGTTAAAAGTTCTTTTTTTCTTTTCATTTATTCAGTTTTTTATATCTATCAATGATTTTTTTTTGGTTAGTAGATCGCCAAATATTTCAAACCGATTTTAGTAATTAATTTTGATTTGATTGTTCGTAAGCATTATTCGAAGGTGAAGATCCTACTTTAAGTGAAAATGCTTTTCATGTTGTTGTATATTTGCATCTAAAATGTATTACAAATGATATATTCTTTTCATTTCTTAAGCTCTCTGCCAATGTGCATAGTATTTTTTTACAGTTTTCTCCAATTAATCTATGACAATCATATCCTTGATATTCTTAACAAAACAACGCCCCGTCTAGACGGGCACTTCTTTTAACAGACTAGAACTTTAAGGCAAAAACTATGCCAAATGCTAAACATAATTCAAATGAGTGTAGCAAAATGTTTTTCCTAGATAATAAAGGCGATTATATTCAATTATTAATTTACTATATTAATAGAAAAAATATGACGCTTTAATTTAACTCATACAGAACAGAGCAACATTCCAAGTCCATGCATCTGCAACTATTCAGATCTTATTAGTCAGACAATCGTGGAAAGACAGAAAAAAAGGCAAAAATGGCATTAAAATTGAAATGCATATAAGATTTTTTTTAAAATTCTTGAAATGAAATATGAAATTTACAAATATGAAGCCAATACAAAACACAAAAACAACACATACGTGAAGCATCAAAACAGAATAAACACCAAAAGAATAGATGCACAAAACCCAAACAACAGATTAACCATCCCAAAAAGAATACTAACACGAAACGTAAAGAAAAAAAAACCATTAAAAAGACGCACAACATGTTAAAAAATGTAAAAAAAAGCAGATCAAGATCAATGAAAAAATAGAATAATAAAGGCATTTGTAAAAACTGAAAAAGTGTGAATCTGTTTAGTTATCAGGTTTGAAATGAGGACTATTATCAGATATCTGACGAAAAATGTGAGATTTTGACCCTTGAAAAAGGGAATATCGATCATCTTTGTAACCCAGCCTGCTAAATTACGATTCTGGTGTTCTTAGATACCTAAAAATTGTAAAGATACACTTTTTACATTATGATTGCAAATGGTAAAGGAAATTGTAGGTGCTGTTTTAGAATCGAAATTGTATATTAATCTAATTCACTGCCAAAAAAACTGATAATCCCCATGAAAAATTTAAAAAATTCCAAATTGATATCTTAATATTTTCTTGACTGACTGTATACATTACTCTGCATCATACTACTTTTTGGGGGGGAAAAAAGGTTCAGTGTCTGATCGACTTTGAACCATCTTTATCAAGCTGTTTATGTGTTTTTCAAACAAACGAACGCAATTATTTTGTCAGATAATGTTTTAGAATGTCCAGTAATCAAATTTTCAACATCGAAGAGCTTACAAATATTTCGTGATGTTTTCATTCGTGAGTTTTAACAGTAAAAGAAAAATAAGCAAATTACCAGAACTCAATTTTTAATGTCTACTATTAGTTCCCACACTTTATATATATTGCTGAAATTTTCAATTGTTATTAACATACTTTTTATTCATCCACTCAATTTCAAATACATTTTTCAAAACTTGCACTCGATGACACTTGATGTTAATAATGTAGTTTTTCAAATATAAATTCAATTAATTTTTAATTCTTTAGATTTTTAGCAGTTTGTAATGAAAATTGAAATCAACAGGAAGTAACTCAATCGATAAAATGCTGTGATTTCAGTATTTTCCACGTGAAGGTGAAGAATGCGAGTTCAATTCTTGCGAATGTCAATAATTTTTGATAAATTATAATTATTTATGAAAATGTAACTACAACAAAATTTTCTTTGTTGATCTAAGTAGGATTTGACTTCAAATTTTTTATGGTACTTGTTTATCTCTTAACTGGTTTACGTCCTCTTGAGCACACAGGATATCAAATATATCTTTCAACGGAGTTCTTGGCCAACTTATTAAGTGCAACACTTTCCAGTGAACCATCATGAAAATGCTAATTTCTGTTGACTTTGCCTGATAAAAAAAATACATAATGGAAATTCAACACAGAATTTCTGCCACCTGGTCAAAAATATAAACAAAACAGTGCTGCTCAATTAATCCAATAGTCAAAACAATGCTGAAAGTACAGCTGAAACAAAAAAGAATTGCTTTGCAAATTTGATGCAACACTGCAACTAATGAATTTAATATTTTAAAACAAAAAATATTAAATCTTATGACTTGCGAAAATGGAATTTGTGCTGTGAAATTGTAAATGTATGCTGAAGCAATATTATTTTGTTTATATCGGAGATATTGGAATTTGCTACTACCAATGGCAATAGACTTTTTCAACGAATCTGTCTTCTTTTTTTTTAAATAAGCTATGAAACAAATGACAGCCATTTTATCTTCATCTAATATTTCTTCTTCCATTCTGACTTTGGGATTCATTTTCAAATAAATTTTTCTCGAATTTTTCCCGATAATGTCTGAAATTTTTCTTGCACTTCCAAATAAATATCTTTGTTGCTTTACCCATCTTAAAAATAAGTATAAGAATTAAGACTTCAGAAATTTCTTAATTCTTCATGGGTTCTTCTGATGTTCTTGAACTTGGAAACGAAAGAAAATACAACAAAAACACAATACAATTTTTTAAAAATATAATACCTTTTTAGTCAAAATCAGCATTCTGAGACAAATGTAAGTAGTTAAATTTATTTTTAATTCTATAGTACCTGTTTATTTCGCAAAAAAATATTTCATAAAAAGATTCTATGGATATTTTATGCATATTTTCTTTGTATTTAATGTTGTTAATTATAATGATAGCAGTTTTAATCATATGGGGTTACAAAATCAGAGAATATGTAGTATAAGATTTTTTACAGCAAATAAGAGCTTAAGAGCCATTATATATTTTGGATTATAAGAATTCTTTTTCGCAAAGTTTTCCAAGTCAAATAGAGAGCAATTGCAGAATTACTTTTAAAATCACTGATAAAACTATGAGGAATGGAACACTTCATTAAAATTAACTTTTTTTAACATATAGGATTGTACGAGCGGTTACGAATACATTGAGGCCTAAACCCAAGATGTATTCATAAACTATTATCTTATAGAATCATTTATACGTTTCTTTACAGCAGTAGTTGCAATAATTACTCGAAATCGCTTTCACCAACAAGTTTGGAAGTACCCTGGAGAGCGTTACTCCAGAGCAAGTAAAGAAGTCATTTTTGGAGCAGATGTTCTATGTTTCTTTTTCGGAGCAGCTGTTTTATGAATTTCAATTTGATTCCAGTTTTATTTTTGATCATACTGAGAGCAAACCGAGAATAAGGAAAACGATTGCTAGCCTTATATCAAGAATAATTTAAAAATTAGCGAATTAGAAGCAACAATAAATCCATTCCTATGAATTACGGCCAGCAATTCACGCAGTTGTTCTTCGTATCTTTATTCCAAACGCTACGGTCATAATGGTATAGCTATGATCTATAATGGTCATAATTTATAGTAGCCATGATATATAATAGTTTGGCTGAACCTTACGTTTATTTTTAAATAGTTTTGGTATAGTCATTTATTGACTGAAGAGATTGAAGAAATTTATATTAAGTAATCATATATCAGAACTGCTTTTTGAGACGAATCCTTATTTGAAAGCAATCAATAATATACCAATTGAGACTTCAATATTACTCGGACATTAAGTATGGAGTAGGACATAGAACTTGATTAATTATTGCTTGCAATTAAATTATGTAAACATCCCAAACTGGTCAAGACATCTCCTAAAGCATTCCATACCCATTTTTTTCTTCGATTTAACCCGAGTTTACCCAAAATATTCCGGATTTTTTTAAATATACATATAATTCTCATAAAGGGCAAAGAGTAATTAAAGCAATAAAAAGTAAAATATTAGGAAAAACGATTCAACAAAAATTTATTTCCTAACATTAATAGCACAAAGAATATGGTCATACGTTAATGTAATCAAAGCGTACAAATCAGTTTGGACAAAGATTAGTTTAAATAATTGTAAATTGTTTTATTCTGATGCGACTTCTTCCAATTTTAAAAAATATATTTTTTTAAAAAGCAGAGAACTATTTAATAATTAATATTTATTTTATTTGTTTAATTTTCTTACCTCCTCCTTAACTAGCTTCAAAGATTGTCCTCGGATTTTAATCATTTCCGCATTCTCTTGATATGTAATGAACTTAATGCATCTATTTTCCATTAATTAGATGGGATTAATAGTTGCTTTATTGAAATTTTATCCTAGAAAATAAGGTAGAAAATGTGTCAGCAACATTATATTCATAAAAGTGACCATAGCAACAACTATATAATTTGAGCATTTTTACTCCGTTGCTGTTTTTCTTTAGCGTCTGGAAGTAAATGCGAATGCTTTTGATTTAACATTTGATTCTGTTCAATATTCATTATCTGAGCATCTGGTAATAAATAATTTCAGCATTTCATTTCGCTTGATAGTTAAAGAAACATATTTCAAATACTGGCAAGCGTTTTAGAATGTTGAAACACATAAAAAGCTTACTGCCAACGTATTTGGTTTGCCTCTTTTTCTAAATTCATTTTAAAAATATCTTAATGAATTTCATTTGAACATTCATTGAAAAGTTCTCTCAATTTTAGAGCAATGTATTTTTAATATCCCAAACTATAAGTTTCACTATATTAAACTATACACTGAAGTGACAAAAGTCATGGGATGACTGTTAATATCGTGTCGGTCCTCCTTTTGCCCGGCGAAGTGCAAATACTTGACGTGTCATGGAGTCAGTCCACAAGTCGTTGGAAGTCCTCTGCAGGAATATTGAGCCATGCTGTCTGTATAGACGTCCATAATTGTGAAAGTGTGGATGGTGCAGGAGTTTGGGCACGAACGGACCTTTCGCTGATGTCCCATAAATGCTCGATGGGATTCATATCGAGCGATCTAGGTGGCCAGATCATGCGCTGGAATTGTTCGGAATGTTCTTCACACCAATCGCGAACAGTTCCGACCCGGTGACATGGCGCATTGTCATCCATAAAAATCCCATCGTTGTGTGGGTACATGAAGTCCATGAATGGCTGCAAGTGATCTGCAAGCAGCTGAACATAACCATTTCCAGTCAATGATCGGTTCAGTTGCACCAGAGGACTGAGTCCATGCCATGTAAAAACAGCCCACACCATTATGCAGCCACCACCAGCTTGAACAGTGCCTTGCTGACAGTTTGGGTCCATGGCTTCGTGGGGTTTGCGCCACACTCGAACTCTACCATCAGCTCGTAACAACTGAAATCGTGACTCATCTGACCACGCCACGGTTTTCCACTGGTTTAGGGACCAGTCGATATGCTCACGAGCCCAGGAGAGTCGCTGCAGGCGATGTCGTGCTGTCAGTAAAGGCACTCGAGCCGGTCTTCTGCTGTCATAGCCCAAGGAAGACAAATTTCGCCGCACATTCCTATCGGACACGTCCCTCGTACGTCCCACATTGATTCCTGCAGTTATTTGACGAAGTGTTGCGTGTCCATTAACATTGACCATTCTACACAGACGTCGACGGTCTCGGTCGTTAAGTGCAGGTGGTCGCCCACTGCGCTGTCCATGATGGGATGGGATGCCTGAAATTTCATACTCTCGGCACACTCTTGATACTGTGGATCTCGGCATGTTGAATTCACTAACGATATCCGCAATGGAATGACCCATGCGTCTAGCTCCAACTAACATTCCACGTTCAAAGTCTGTTAATTCTCGTCGTCCTGCCATAAATCACGGAAAACCAGTTTACATGAATAACTTGAACACAAATGAAAGCTCTGGAGAACGAACTGCGCATTTATACTTTTTCGCTGCGATACTACTGCCATCTGTATATTTGCTTATTGCTATCCCATGACTTTTGTCACTTCAGTGTATATATGTTGTGTTGTTACTTATGGTACTTGCCTATGGACAAGCGCGCTGAAGTTCCATCAGCGATTTTAAGCTGAATGAGCATCTCTTGTTTTTGAAGTAGCGCCAACTAGGGACAAGAGTGCGACTTAGCTACACACTCACTATATTTGCTTGCACAGCTCCTTTTTACAGGGGGGGGGCACAGTCACACATCTCACAGACGGCACACAGAAGAACAACCATGCCTGAACCGGGACTCCTAGAACACGAAGAAGACGCGCTACCTCTGCGCTAGAAAGCCGGCACAAACTATATATAATTAATATTAATACATAATCATAATATAAAGGGAAATATTCAAAGTTTAATAAGAATGAATTAATTAGTTATTTTTTAATTCTTCCTGGGTTTCTTGTTAACATTCATTGGTATAAAAATATATATTTTAAAATCTTTTTGATAGAATAAAATTCATAAAGAATAATAACACAAATCAAACAACATTATGCGAAGAAGTCAAAACGTTTACAAAAAGATATTGGTTGATTTCTTGCATTTTAGATTCATTTTTTTTTATTCTTGGGTTTTGGTTAAACATGAAAGGAAAAATTAGTAGATTTTAGAAAATAATGTGTTTGATTTTAGCGTTTTAAACCTGATATTTTTTATTAATACCTTTTGAAAAAGACCCATTTATTTATTTAATTTTTATTTATAATTGATTATAATCATTGTCAAAACCAATTTACTATTATTTGATTTGTTACAAAAATTTTATTGAAAAAGCTACAGCAAACTTATAATCCATATATATTACGCATATATGTATTCAGTTTTTTCAGTTCATAATTTAGCAGATCATAGTTTCCAATACTAATCATTATTACCAGGGAATAAGCAGAAACCCTAACTAAAATGAAAAGATCAAAAATTTACACTTGCTTATGATTCAAATCTTCTATAACGTATTTTTAACCCTTTGCACTCGTAAAAATAATTCGATGCATATTCATTCATTAAGACAAGGACTTGTTTATAGTTCCGAAAAATAAATAGCAAAATTGTTTCAATTTATGTTTTCCCGAATTATTATCCACATCTTCTTACCATTTTGTAGGTATTTTTAATAATTAAAAAATATCAAAATTTTTGAATGGTGAGGGAAAGTCATCATCCGTGGACAAAGGGTTAATGTTTCTGTAAAAGAATTTTACAATCTCAAAAATTAATTAATTAAAGGAATAAATTCAAATGCGTCAATAAATATTTTCATAAAATCAAATTAACTCAAAAATTGTTTGCCGCTCAAATGTAGACCACTCATCGTTCTAATTAACATAAATAAATCTAAAAGAATAATCCATTATCACTGCTTTGAGGGTTTGAAAATCAAAATTCAGTGAAATCTCAACCCTTCATTTCAAGCGAGGGATTAAATATTTTGACATAAAATACTCCCACTAACAAACACACTCTACTGTTTACACTTAATCACGATTTAATTACTGAAATCATACTTAAAAGCCTATTCATGCACAATTTCGAGATTACTGAATATTTTTACTGCATCGCTTCTGAAAAGAACTGCTTATTTTCACCCTCTAGATAAGGCGATATCAAGTTAATTAATCTTTAATCAAAATATATCTGCCTAGAACATTTGAAAAACTAAAGCTATTAAAATGATAGATTTAATTTCACCCTCCTAGCAGATGGAATACAAAACACTTCTGGTTCCGTACTAGCGCCACTTTTTTTCTAGTTTTCATTAGTCTCATCTATTTAGGGTAATGTAATTAATTTCTTCAGTGGGTTACTCAATTAATTAGGCAACTTAAAGGTTTGAAATGAAAGACATAAAGACAGACCATTGTTTTCGCTTGAGCAAGGGAATCGTTTAATTAATCACGCCAAAACTCCAATGAATGAGATTGATACAAGATTTTCATTTTATTAGCAACTTTTATACATTTTTGCTCCCTTTTTTGTTTTAAAAAAAGAGACGGTTAATTACGAGAAACAAAAATGCCGTGACAAATTTATGTTATTTGTGAATTATTTGTTCTCTTTGTTCCTAATTAAACTGAAATATTTGCAAAGGAAAAGGAAGACAAGAAATTACCAAGTCTACTCCAAAAGGTTTTAAATGCAAAAAAGAGCTGGAACGACAAATATGATTAGATTAATTTTTAACCCTTTTGAGACGAATTTTTTTGAAGGAAATTAAAACATATGTGCTGCCATTCTAAAGCTACAAGTATATATATATATAT
>JAOUZG010041943.1:2663328-2707230 GCA_026289955.1 Argiope argentata
CATTTATTTACGAATTTAGTCGAACAGCTATGCATTCTCTTATAATAAAACAACAGTTGCCGTTATGAAGGGGAAAAAATTATTGCTTTATTCACTGTGCCAACTTTAATCACAACAGCGCAAACAGTTTATTGATGCATTTTGATTATAGATATTTTTTTCCATTTATTTGCGAATTTAATCGAACAGCTATGCATTCTCTTATGATAAAGCAACACGTGCCGTTATGAAGGGAAAAAATTATTGCTTCATTCACTGAGCAAACCTTAATCACAACAGCGAAAACAGTTTATTGATGCATTTTGATTATAAATATTTTTTCCATTTATTTACGAATTTAATCGAACAGCTATGCATCAGCGGTTCAATTATATCATCACCCCGTTTTAGAGTAACACTGAGACTATTTTGGGACGGACCTCAAATTTTAACCGTGATCAGTTGATGAGGATGATACTTGATCTGACCCCTCCGTTTCCTAACTTCTACTCCACACCAGCGAGAAGACGCTTAGCCCAACGGATTTAATATGCAAGAGCCAAATTAACAGGACCTTTCTTCGGTCGAATTGAGACTCGAACCTGAAATCCTAAGGCATTGCCAACTGAATGAAAAACTTTAAATAACATATTAAATTGTCTAACTGACTAGGAGTAACTGTAACTGCTCAAGATAGGTTAAATTATATTCCACTGTTCATAAAAAGATGAACAGATTGTGAAGCAGTTTTTAATCTTAAAGAATTGGAGGATCTTGCTATGGGTATGCATTAAAAAATCTAAGCAGGAAAAATCATTACAAGGAAATATTTTAGCATAAATATAATTGGTTGGTACAGGAAAAAATTTAATTTGTAGTTATGTATTACTTTTGCATTACATTAGTTTTTGGATCTTTATTTCTAATACCGATTTTTATGCGTAAATCTTTCATGATAATCAAAAATTTTCGAATGAATAATTTGGCTTTCTTATAAAAGTAGTTCTTCATTGGATGCTTTTCTTCCCATTTCATCTCGGTTTCATGTTATGTGAGAAGTTACATAATCATCATGATTATGGTATTTGGGATGAAACCTTGGGATGAAATAAGTAGTCGGCAAAATTCATCAGCTTTCACTCATGCATGAAACAGCATTACCCGTATTACATTTAAAAATTCGCATTTCATTGTAAATTGCTTATTTCAAAAGCCCTATATGAGCAGAATTGCAAATTCTGAGTTATTTAAGAAACGATTCTAACTTAAGCATGGTCACAAATTTTTGAGATTCAGACTGTCGTTGTTTATATTTCATGAAGGGAGAAGCATCACCCATCTGCTAGTCTACCCAAAAAGTTGAACATAGAACTTTTTCCCACCCAAGTTTCGATAGACCATTAAAAAATGACAAATGTAAAGAGTAAATTTATTACTTAACGAGTAAATTTATTAACTTTTCGAGAAGAGGGCAAAGGAAACTCGATTCGCCGGTATTAAAAATGTCTGAATTTACAAGGTGATCAAATTGAAACGTAACCGTGATTTTATATAACTTTTGGTAATAAATTTATTTTGAGCAGATGAATGATGACTTAAAAAATTTCGATGAACCAAAAAAAAAATGACAAACAAAAAGAATGAATTTATTACTAAAACCTTTCGAGGAGAGGAAACCCGATTCATCAGTGTGGCAAATGCTTGCATTTTCAAGGCGATTATTTTGAAAAGTAACCGTGATTTTACATAACTTTTGATAATAAATTCATTTTATTCTCAACTCTTTTTTTCCCATTGGAGCCTGGAAAAAAATAAAAGCTTTTTGCGATTTGTTTTTCTGTATCCGACTCCGCTTCATCAGACATAACAAGCTTTCACAAACTTCTAAAACAGAGAAAGGAAAACAATCGCTACAGCTCTCAAAACAAACTTTGGAAGCAGGAGGCCATTAGAAAGGATTTGCATAAAATTGTTATATGATAATTGATATCCATGCTGCCATCTGTTGAACTTTATATCAAATGGATCTCTTAAATGATGACGTCGTAAGTCTTCTGCATAAATCAATATTTCAAGAAGGCGAAATTGAGGTATGCAAAGTGCTCCTAAGATTGTCTCTGACGCCAAACGAAAACGAAGCGTCTATCACTTACCTACAAGAAACTAATGTAAACTGAACTTTGAAATGTATGTCAGTTATGGGATTTCAGTAATAATTTATTCATTTAAAAGCAAGTAATATTTTAACTGATTAAGTAACATTGAACATTTTAAGAAAGAACAGTAAGAACAATATTTAAGGAAAATTAAAATAAATATTCATGATTTCTCGATTATTTAGTTATACAAGATGATTGTAAAATCTTCAGGATTAGGGGCAGGTAGCTATAGAAATTTCACTATCAGTGAGGATTAATTATAAAAAAAACTGATATATTCTTCTTCTTATCTCCATCATGGTCTGTCGGAGTCAGACCAGAACAAATAAACCCTTTGATTCTGAGATGGTCGGTGACTGTCCAAGAAGATGAATAAATATCCCCTACACTGTGGTCAAGGCACTCAAGGATGTGAGAGGGAGTGGCCTGGAAGTGTTGACGTTTAGGACATAGGGGAAAGGGTTTCTTTCGCCCAGAGAACTCAAGACATTTTAAGTGACCGCTGGCAAGTCGCGAAATGCAAGTATGGCATGACCTATCACCTGAGATGGAAAGAAAGGAGCCTGGGTTAGGCCACTTGTACCAGTTATTTGATGGAGGAACCAACCAGATACATTAAACAACATAGCTTAACAGATCTTAGTCGTTATGTTGAGTTTCAATGAACGCAACAGGTTGCATAAACAAAACTGCTACAAGCCATACGCAACATGAGAAGCACAATGGCAAAAGGAATACACTTATCAATTACAAATATTACGACTGCATGAAAGTAAGTGGTCAAAAAACATGCCACCCTAAGCTATACAGATTTTCCTTGTTATCTTTCATAGAACTGCGTTAACCACTGTACTGGCATAGGGGGTAGCACGTCTTCCCCATAATCTGAACATCCCGGGTTCGAGCCCCGGTTCGGGCATGGTTGTTCTGTTTTCTATCTGTAAGGTGTGTGAATGTGCCCCAACTGCAAAAAGGGGCTGTGCAAGCGAATGTGATGTGTGTTTAGCAAAAGTCGTACTCTTGGCCCTAGTTGAGGCTACTACAAAACAAGGGACGCTGATTAAGCTTAAATCGTTGACTACCTCAGCGAGCTTGTCCATGGCAAGTGCCATAAGAAACAACAACAGAACTGTGTTGTGACATAGAAAATTTGAGCCCATTAACCAAACATTGTTAACACTTTGGTGACCGGCAATTTTACACAGAAACTATGTCATGTCACCGGCTACTTTTTTGTAATTGAATATGAAAGTAAAACGTTCTTAAAAAAACTCCAGTGAATTTTGTTGAATTGGAGCATCAAAAAGTTCTTCGCCGATACGTTCGTCATGGTTGAAATTTTTGGAATTTTTCTAAAATTCTAATAAAAATGTAAATACTAGGAAAAGTAATTTTTCGGTTATAGAGCGGACAAGACTAAACACGATACGCCAAGTTTTTGCAATGTTCTATATCGCCCTCGGTGTTATAAATTGAAACAGATAATGCAAGTGCAATGACGAGTTAACTCGTCACCGGTCAACAACGTTTGGACATGAAAAGACGAGTTAACTCGTCACCGGTCAGCAAAGTGTTAACTTTATCTGGTATACCCTTTTTATTTTCTCATATACCAAGTGTACAAACAGCAAATTTTAACTTGAGATTTTGATGGATTTCCACGTTTCCTGTAGTCCTAAAGCCACATTTTTGGAATTAACCTGTGACTCACACTTCTTGCCCGCCTTTGAACACAGTAACTCAAAACCAGTTTCAACTATACGAGTGAAATTCAATATATGATTTTTTAAACAAATGTGTAGATATTTATTAAATTTCGAAAAAAATTCCATTCAGAGAAATTCTGTCTGCCCGATTTCTCCGTATAGTCCGATGATGCGGAGTTGGCATGAAGATCATTTTCATCATCAATAATGGGAAGGATTCATCAATGATGGAAATTATGAGTTGCAACCAATCGAACAGACAAACTTCTCGTAAGTTTATCAGGGTGGGGTCCAATATTACTTCCCATCGAAGATTAATGGTGGGGGATCAAACTGCATTCTACGAGTTTGCTGTGAGCAAATTAAGGTGAGTATAAAATCTTACTCCGATTCTAAAGATTTCGAAAAAACTATTCAATTTATGTTTTTATAATATTTAAATTCCCGAATTAAATTTGTAATCAGAACAATTAGCTTAACAAATTTGAACGTGTGCTCTTTTTAGTGGGACAGTTTTTAATATAACTTTTTCGAGTAAGCGTTATCCTATTTGCTAACATATTTCTATAAAACTAAGATTTAACGTAATTGGCAATATTTGTTATGTAACACTGCGTACAGCACTTGTGACCCAAGCCTTAAAAGCTTAATTATCCATATTAAAGTCTTACCCTCCGGACTGAAATCGTTAGTTTTATCTCATGGAGCTGGCCCTCTCCCCCCACCACATCAGCGGGAGGACGTTTGGCCTAAACGGACCAGACCCGCTTATATGATAGTTCTTCGGTGGAATCGGGTCACGAACCTGAAACCCTCCGATTCCGAGGCTGAGACCTTACCCCCAGGTCCCCATGGTCCCTAAATCCAAAGGGAAATATCAGTTTATTCACGTACATACTACTAGTAACAAGCCTTTCCAAACTTACTGCATCTACATCTTAATATACTAATCGGAGTACTTCAAGAAACAGATCAATTGGCAGAATATTAATATTCTCATATTTAAAACTAAAATAAGGGGGAAAACTAAAGAGGATCTAAAATAAGGAGATTGACATTAACTATTAACTACAATAAGGGGGAAATGCAACAAACAAAATGAGATGGGAAATATAAGTTTATTCTAGTCCATATTTCTAGGAACATGCATTTCAAAACTTACACCCTCTGCATCCAAATCTACTAAGTGAAATACTTAAAAAAAACGGATAAAAAAGAGGATTTTAAGGATCTAAACTCTCATAAGGAGATTTTTTAAGAGTCTACAATAAGGGAGTAATGCAAAAAACAAAACCAGATGGGAAATACAAGTTCAAAACTTACGCCCTTCTCATCTAAATCTACAGCGTAAAACACTTCAAGAAATGAAGCAAAAGGTGATTTTAAGGATCTAAACAATTATAAGGGGATTTTAAGGATCTAAACAATTATAAGGGGATTTTAAGGATCTAAACAATTATAAGGGGGAAATGCAACAAACAAAGCCAGATGGGAACTATAAGTTTATTCTAGTCCATACTTTTAGAAACATGCATTTCAAAACTTTACAGCCTCCGCATCCAAATCTACTAAGAGAAATACTTCAAAAAACGGAGCAAAAGGGTATTTTAAGGATCTAAACTCTTATAAGGGGATTTTAAGAGTCTAAAATAAGGAGGAAATGCAACAAACAAAACCTACACCCTCTGCATCTAAATCTACTACGTGAAACACTTCAAGAAACGGAGTAAGAGGGGATTTTAAGGATCTAAACAATTATAAGAAGATTTTAATAGTCTAAAATGAGGGGGAAATGCTACAAACAAAACCAGATGCGAAATACAAGTTCAAAACTTACAGTCTCCGCTTCTAAATCTGCTACGTGAAACCCTTCAAGAAACGGAGCAAAAGGGGATTTTAAGGGTTTACAATAAGTGGAAAATGCAACAAACAAAGCCAGATGGGAAATATAAGTTTATTCTAGCCCATACTTTTAGGAAAACGCATTTTAAAACTTACACTCTCCGCATCCAAATCTACGAAGTGAAATACTTCAAGAAACGGAGCAAATGGCAGAACATTTTTATTCGTTTGTGTTCCATTAACATTTCCCTTTCCTCCCGTCTCAAGCTCGCAGGAATCCCTAATAATTCAAAGCTTACTAATCGCTCTGCTGGTTTAAATTCTCTAATAGTAAATTTGAAGCTCTAGCTAAGAGCTAATTTCCCTACAGTTTTCGCTTGACTCGGCATTTACTGCCATTAACAGCGATTACTGCAATGGATACTTCACTTATAGAATGTCACGTTACTTCAAAACGTTAGAACAGAGCATCTCAGATTATGGGGTCAAATACGGTCTCTTAAATGGATTTTGCATTGGCGAAAAGAGGTGCAATTACGCCTCAGACCGATTTTTCAATCTTATTAAGCAAAAATGTGCCGAAAATTCATATCGATTCGAAATATTTTATTGAAATTTGTCAAATACTGTGTTTAATTGAAAATATTTTAATATTTTCAAAGTTTAATTACTAATTTATCAACTAACAAGGGGAGGGCACAACGTTGAAAATATATATCAATAAGAGATTTAGTATACATTTAGAATGTTCATTCACGAAAACATTAAAGAACAATGGTCAGTTTATTTCGAAAAAAATGACCCTCAAATTTTCTGCATAGCTTATATACTATTAATGTGTCCCCATTAAATAATTTAACAATTTACAAACAGTTTTAATTAATATGTTTTTCATATTTTAAGCAAAAATAAATTTTTATTCTCCCAATTCTTAGATTATAAATTAATTTTTAGAAGAAAAATAATTACATGTATGAATTAATTTTTTGAAATATTCTGTATTATTTAACTTAACAATTTGAAGATGATTTTAATTGATATAATACCCATTTTTATATGGAAAAAATTTATTTTTCTTAATACACAAGTTATAACTTATTTTTTAAGAGAAAAAATTTACGTTTATGTATATCGATTTTGAATTATAACTATGATTTAATTTTCAAGTATTAAAGTAACTATAAATATAATTTTACTATTAAAATATTCAAAAAATAACTATTTTTATCATAAAATCATTAAAAGTTTTATATTTTTGGATTTTAATAAAGAAATTATTTATCATAACTCAACGAAGCTGGATTTATATCGGGAATTAAAGAGAGCAGCTGAATAAATAAAATTATATCGGCAAATATTCTGAACATTAATAATCGAAAAGGAAAAGTAGAAAGCAGGTGTTAAGCTATGGATTTGCATAGGCAGATGGTTCAAAATTTTAGAAACATGCGATATGCTTTGTGTGCTTCCCGATTTGCTGAAGAAACACAAATATTCTTTTGAAAGAAAATGAACTTTTTTTTATCGATTGCTTTATATGGTTTCTCTAGTGAACAATCATTATTTATGAATTCTGCAAGGTGTCAAAATATATCTAACTTGTATGAAGATTTCTTACAATAATTACCATTCTGTTTCTTATATGTAATAAAAAGATTAATGACATATTTTTATGAAGTCACTTATTTGATTAACATTTATCATCATTTAAGTTATATATGTAATTATTTTCCTGCTTAAAAATAAAATTATGATTCAAGAATTAAGTCAATGAATATTTATTTTTGATGGAGATTTATTTTTAAAACACTCGTTTTTGATTATATAAAAGCGTTACATATAGATAAAAACTGTCTGTAATTTTATTTAAATAATTTTTTTAAAGAAAAACGCATTTTTTATCAATTTTTTAAACAAATAATTCAGCTATTAAGTGAAATAACATTTATTTTTCTATATAAAAATTAGTATCACATTAATTGAAACTATCTTTAAAATGTTAGTTTAATTTAAATAATTTTGAATATTTAAAAAACTTTTTGTATATTTATAATCATTTTTTCTCAAAATTAAATTTTAATCATCAATTGATTTAGGGGAAAATTAGCCCAAGCTTCAATAATATACTTGATAAAGAATTACAAATTAAAAACTGAAAAGTAATCAATATTTTTTTTAATCTACTTTTTAGAACACTAAAAGAAATATGTTTTTAAAAACTGTTTTTATTAACTTTATTTTGATTCCACATAAAATAAGTCACAAATAGCCAAGATACTGCAATGAAACCAACATGGTTCTTTTTAAGTTACCGGATATCTTACCATATGATTAAGGTCATTTCTATGAGGTATTTCAGAATTTAAAAAAAATTATGAATAATTTTGAACACAAGTTGATCCTGCGATCGACAAAATTTTTAAAAAATTATGATCGTAAAAAATAATTGCGTGCTAATATTAAATGTAGGGAAATGTTAAATTATCCGTATTGAGCTCGCAGTAGTCAAAACTTTAACTGATATTTCCAGTAATGAAAGTCCTCTACAAGCGGCTTATATATCATTACTTATTCATAATTAGGAAATATGGATATTACACCGCCTGTAATAAATACGTGATTAAGATTTCCAAATGGAATACTGTGTTTAGAGCATCAAATAAGTAAATAATTACAGTCAGGCTGCTTATACGGCGTATAAGGGACCGTCATCAAATTACTTTTGAGTAATAAGACGTATAATATAAATTTTAATAAACATCATTGATAATTACAGATTTTAAGTTTATAAAGAAAATTCCTTTAAAATTTATAATTTTAAAATTTCCAGAGACAATACTAGTATTTTAATAAATATTAATAATAACAATTAAATCTTAACTATTTATAGATTGAAAATTGATGAGAAACGATTGGCCAAGACAATAAATTATGAGACTAATAGTCAAATATGAAGGGTATACGGAAATAACTATCTGTCTCACTATTTGAGGAAATAATCTCGACTGAAATTGAGCCCTAATTTTCTCTAAATATTGAATATTGCAACTCTAACGTGGTCAAAGCAACGAAATAGTACAATTTATATTTAAACTTCTATAATACATTTTTAGGTTGGAATAGAAAAATCAGAATTTGCACAAAATAAGAGTATTAGTATGTCTATAATATGCATACACTAATATCATTTTTCAACTGTATGAAAATTTTTGATGAGAAAGGAAATATTATGTTAAGAATACTTACATTTTGGTAGTGAAACCAGATAAATATTCATCAAAATATTTACTTATTTAAAACTTCAGTAAACAGTAATTAATCTTCGTACTAAACACAAAAACTTTCAATTTTTTTCCCGTTGCCATCACTAACAGAAGCTGTCAAGATTTACGACCAGTCGAAGGTATAACACTCTTCCCCTTGTATAAATATTAACAAAGAAAAACTATTATCTTGAATCCCATCCTTGAATCCCTTCCCTATGCACAAATATTAACAAAGTAAAACTATTATCTTGAATCCCATCCTTGAAGTTTCTATCAATTTCAGTAACATGAATAAAGAAAAGATCCTTATGTGTGAAAAAGCAATATTTTGCCCATCATCATCTTTTTCTTTCCCGCCGATATCTTTCGCATATTTTATCTTTAATTTTAACTGCATAGATTCTAATAATTAAAGTTCAATTGAATAAAAAGCATTATATTTGTAATAAATACTGGCATAGACAAAAAAAATATCTAAAAATTTAAAAATATTCTCTAATGAGTTCGAATCCAGTTTTACCCAGCATCTAAATTTAATTCAATGTCATTACAGAATCCTTAGATCTTTGCTTCTGGGGGATTCTCTGAACCTTTCTCTTCATGCCCGTTTAAAAGATAAAGCTTGTAAAAAAATGAACATTTAGATCTTAAAGTCATTTAAATGTAGAAATAACTGAATTCTGATCCTATTGTCAATATAATTTCTTCTTTTCATTGTAAATTTGGTTTAAAAAAGAGTAGTTTTTGAAGATTTTAACACCTTTTTCAACCGAGGTGTGTCTTGTCTTTGTTTGGAACTGGAGGATTATACGTCCAATTCTATTGAATATTTATAACATATGTAAACCATTATCATTTAGAAATGTCATTATAATGGCGTGATAAGAGATTGCTGAAATTATTCTTTCGTTTATCCATGTAGCAAAATCCCAAAGTCCGTCACCCATCAAATCAATCAAATGGATTCTTGGCAAAGACTTGATTTTTAAATAGCATAAACCAAGACAGTTCATCATCAACTACTCAACAAATCGCACAATACTTTTGTATTTATCCAGTTTGATTCAACCGCTGGACTTCAGAATTAATGTTATTAAAGAATCCCCGGATCTTTACTAAATGATGGTTCTCGGTATTTATCTCTTTATGTCAGTTTAATTTATATAGCTTGCGGGTAAAAATGAAAAATTATATCTTAAAGTCAGCCAAATGTAAAGATATTTGAATTTAGGAAACGTCATTAGTTTTTCTTACTTAGTGGTTTAAAAAATATGGATTTCTGAAGATTTTAACTCCTTCCCCAAATTGTGTGCCTTTGGAACTGGAGGATTGTATGTCCAATTATACTGTATATTTATCTCTAGGTATATCATTGTCGTCGGAGAAATATCATTACATTTACGTGATAAGTGATCACACAAATTATGCTTATACCATTATGAAATATGTAAAAACCCAAATTTCGTTACCTAATCAAAACATTGGAATGGATTGTTAGCAAAGCCTTTATTTTCAAACAGCTTAAGCCAGCCAGTTCATCATAAAGCAGCTTTCACACGAGGCCAACTATTGCTTGAAATAGAAGGCCACGCCTATGTCAAGAAGATCATATGACTGAAATCAGACAAATGACAAACAATTGTCCTAGTGAGACAACCATTAGCCATTTCCCCATTGATCACGTGATGCTCATGAGGTAGGCTTGAGTTTCCATTGCGTGCAACAGTTAGTCTCGTGTGAATGCTGCTTTAAGTTCTTAATAAAACAATTAAAACTTTCATATTTATACTAATGCCAGGTTTTCCCTCGACCAGTTATAAGACGGCAAGTAGGCAGTGCATGTGTAGAAAGGTTGAAAAACACTGTTCAGTGGATGACAAATACTTGTAATGACGGAACAACAACAAGGCGCTGTATTGCATCCCCCCCCCTACTGAGCATGCGCAGGTTTTCGCTCGGCCAGTTATAAGACGGCAAGTAGGCAGTGCATGTGTAGAAAGGTTGAAAAATACTGTTCAGTGAATGGCAAATACTTGCAATGACGGAACAACAACAAGTCTCTGTATTGCATTTCCCCCCTTACTGAGCATGCGTTTGTAGAATTTGGCGGGTTTTTTGGCGTGAAAAATGTATCACTTGTCATGAATTAATTCCGACATTTTTTTCTCTTCTTGTTCTTTCTGAAGCGATGTTGTGTTTTTTTCTTCATTTTATTTTTCCTTTTTTCCCCTACAGTTTTCCAAATTGAAGTATGCTGATCTTTTTATTTTTATGTTACCGATTTTCTTTGTGTAAATATCCGTCATTTTATTACGATATGTAGTGAAAAAGGATAAATTCAGGGACGCCAAAATGGCAATTTATAGCCAAGCATTGAGCAACCTAATCTATTTTATGATATTGTGACAAATATAACATATGACAATATATCAGTCCGTTTCTGCGTATGCGCTGTCTACTGGCCTTCTTATAACTGGCTGAGTGTAAACCCGTCATTAGTTTGTCTATTCTGCATATTATTAGAAAGCGTTTTTCCTTTTTAATAAGCTGCCATTAAGTGTTTAACGCAGTTATTTGGAATTTACAACTCGTAATAGTAATTGAAATGTCAGCAGAAAGTTATAGAAGCTTTGGTACAGTCGATTCCCCTTTAAACAGAACCCGTTCAATTCGTTTAACAGGATCCAATGAGTCAGTGTTGACAGATAATATGTCAAAATTATTCAATCCTGTTTGGTCAAAAGTTTTCGAAGCTACATTAGAATCATCCGACTCATCATCTGAAGATGAAATATCGCGAAATATTTCATCAGAATTTTCAAATTTGGTTAGAGATTTCTCTCGGTCAGTTGACAAACTTCATAAGACATGTTTGAAAAGAATTTCAGCGCCAGAAAAATTGCAGCTGTGTCCAACGAAAGATTCACCCGAAATTACCAACAAGTTTCGAAAATTGCCTTTGAAAAGAATATCGGGACAATCGAAATCCAACTCTCATATTAAGAATTGCCCTAAAAACTTGAATGATCGTTTCGTAACTTATGATCCATACTTGCAAAGACAAAGATCGTCAGAAAATTATCCATTTACTAACATGGAAGAACTAAAAAGACCTATCAACACAAAGTTAATAAATACCTTGCCTAATGAAGCAGCTAAACTGGAACTTCAGAATAGCTTCATTTCTGCACAAAAACGATATTATTTGAATCGGCAAGGTAAGAAATAAAAATATTCCTTTATAAAACAACTTTTAGTGAACAGATACGATTTAGCTTTGTCCACAAGGAAATGAAAGTCATAAGAAATAAACAGCAAAAAGAAAATTTTCAAGTATTATCAATAACTTTTTATAGCAAAATTTTTATTTTCTGGTATTTAGAAGATCATTGAAATTATCTGTTGAGTGCTAATTTTTTCTTCTGTTACCAGCCTATTTTTCTGCACCACGGAATGAAATATTTAATGCATAATCTTAAATTATTGGTTTAAACTGGAACTTCCTATTCAAATACAGTTTAAAAGCTTGTTACTGATATATTATACAGAATTGAAACATATTCGTTGATGCGATTTCGAAATAGAACGACATTAAACATACAGCGATAAAGCAACTACGATATCTTCAAGTTTATCGCCTTTTTCAAGAAAATTTTCTGTTGAAGTTTTTGATAGGTTTGATTATAACATTTCTGCGCTGTTGGTTTTTCTAAAGGTCAACTATTATCGTCGATGTAAATGGATTGGATAATTGTCTAAAGCAGACATTTATAAACAGAGAAGCCATTAGTCTTTCTATGCTGCAGGTAAATAGTTTGAACTAAAAACATTTGATACTTTTATTGTAAAGATAATTAGTCATAAGAAATGCCTTTTCTTATGTAGACCGAATAAGCATACCATTGTATTTGTTATCCTTAGACAATTTAAAGAGTACTTAATGCCTGAAGATGTATAATTTAAAAGCTGTCCTATGTAAATATAGTTAAACTAAATGCAATATTTGTATCTATTTCACTTATTACTATGTCAAATTTAAAGAAAATTTGTAATATATTTTAATCGGTTGATAATTTTCAGTGAATAATGAAATTTTATGAAGATTTATTGAATTGATGATCATATAACCTTTTCAGAAACAATTCGCCTTATTTAAAAAAATAGTATCGTGTTTATATAAGACATTACTTATTGGCGTACAATTAATCGTAGAATTTCGATTTATTTATTGCAAAGCTTTATTATCAAAACAAATTTTTCTTTGCAGTAATTTTTTAATAAGACTTTTGATTTTAATATGAGATAATAAGCACAATGTAATAATTTCGATTGTTATATATTCAAAAGACTTTCCTCCTTATTATAAAGTCCATTGATTTTAATATCAAGATTCTAAAAACATTTTTTTTAAATAAGTAATTCTAAGTGCGGGATTTTCACTTTTGTTACAATTTGAAAGAATCTGGAAAGATGTTGTGGATTAAACTCGAACTACAATTTCTTAAAAAAAATATTTCCTTTAAAAAAAAGTTATTAAATCGAAATTCTAATTGCTAATTAACGAAGTATATTTATCTAATTAGAACCTGTCTTACAGGAAAAAATAATCAAGAAAGCTGAAATTCTTATTGCCAATTTCTGGTATGTAATTAAATGTTTCTAATTAAATAATTAATTGTTGGCAATAATTTAGAAATGTAATAAAATTAAGAGATCGAAGAAACTAATAGTAAATTTAACTGCTGCTATGTATTTATTCTCAGTTAGTTGATTTTGATTATTTATACATGTATTATTTATATTCACCTTATTACGTAAAAAATCTTCAAAAATTGTGTAGATGGTAATTTATTGTGCTTGTATCAATTCCATGGTGTAATGTTTTGTCTAAATTTATTTATTGAATCATTAGTCTCTCATTTGAGGTTGTGAAATTTATCACTATTAAATAATGCATTTTTTAAATTTGTGATTTTGGAAATTTATTTCACATTATCAGAACCAAGTATGCATTAAAATCCCTTTCCTTCAAAATATACAAAGAATTTCAAAAGTATTCTGTGTGATTATCGCCTTTTCTTTGCTCTCTTAAGTAAAGTAGATACATTAACAGATAATTTTTTTAGTCAAATAGAAAATGGCTGTCAATGTGTTAAATATGTTGTACACAGAACTCTTGAAAATCCATTTTCCTATGTCCATATTTATTTATTGAATCATTAGTCTCTCATTTGAGGTTGTGAAATTTATCACTATTAAATAATACATTTTTTTAAGTTGTGATTTTGGAAATTTATTTCACAGCAGAACCAAGTATTAGTTAAAATCCTTTTCTTTCGAAGTATAGAAAGAATTTCAAAAGAATTCTTAGTGTTATTGTTACTTATCTAATCGTGTTTTCTCGGATCGCTTAACTACATCAGATATATTAACAGATAAGTTAAATAGCAAGAGGCAGTCAATGGGCTAAATACGATGTACTCAACAAGAACCCTTGAAATTTGATTTTTCTGTGTTTGAAAATACCTCAAATTGAATTAACAGCTTTCTTTAAATATTATACAGAATTCCATAAAACAGCATAAAGCTTGAAATTAAGAAAGTAAAAAAAAAAAATTCAAAATATCCGATTATGTATTCCACAATCTGTAAGTACTACTTTATACTGAATTTCATGGTTTTTATTATTTACCCATTAAATACAATTAGTAAATATACGCGAAAGGTTTGGGTATTGTAGTATTCAGGGGAAATCGTACCAAAGCTTTCTCGTATATTTATTAGTAAATATACGAGAAAGCTTTGGTACCATTTCCCCTGAATTAATCGGATGCGTTACTTTTAAGTGGTTATCTAAATCTTGATTACGTTAAGGATTTTTGAAATCTGATGTTCCAAGTGGAACTTGGACTTTATACTTGGCAATGTAGCTTGGAAATTGAGTATTAATCTAATAAATATATTTATTTTTAATATATTTAAACTGTTCGATGTTTTTGTGATGGAACGTTAGAAAGTGGCATCAGGGGCGATAGGAAAGTGTTAACTGTTATTTTCTCTTGTATTCCAATATAAAGATATTACTTTTATAGCAAAATACTCTTCCGTTTCAAACACCTCTCACGTAATTAGTGAGGGACGTGATTTTCGATTGTCTTACATTTATTTTCGTAATTGTGTACGGATGGACAGATTGACCTGCTTCGCTTTGAAAGATTTTCATCAAAATTGATAGTTCAATAATATGTGCGAAAAGGATTGAGTTGATCATATTTTGTTTTGAGGTGCATTTTTGAATTCGCAAGGCAGATAATCAGGCAGGATTTCCATAAAGGATTTCTCTGGATTCCATAAAGGGTAGTCCATAAAGGATTCCTCTGGATTCGATTATGCCTTAAACGTAAAGATTCATCAAAATCTTAAGGGCAAATTTTTGATGACAATATTTTATCTTTACACACTTTGAATTACAATAAAGTAAGAATTTGTAATTTATTAAATTAGCAAATTTTCTGAGAAATTTTGTAATATATCCTAAACCAATCTTGACTTTCAACAATCAATTCTCGTATAAATATAAATTTATTTCCTGTATCTCGGAAATGGCTCTAACGATTTGGATCAAATTTTATAATTAAGGTTTTGCTTTTTCAGTTTATCTATATAGGTCTTACCTGAAAAAGCTCGATTTTATACACCAAAAAAATTTAAGTAAATATTAACATGTGGCTATATATGACTTCGCTTGTAACTTTTAATGAGCCATAGGATAGGATTTTATATACGACTAGCTGGTACCCGATATTTTGCTGCCGCATAAGAAATAATTTTTGAAATTTGAGATGGTTGCCTTGTTTAGTGAGGAATGATAGAAAAAATTATATCCTATTTCTTATCAGCAATGAATATATTCACTGAAATTGAATGATATACAAAGTAAAAATATTTATCCCATTTTTTTTACTTTATTATTCAAGTGCTTGAGGTTAGAAAATATATTTTCGTTTTTCGGTCTTCAATAAAAACTAATAAATTTCTTGGGTATTCGATTCGTTGGCATCCAGTATACGACTGGTCATGTGAAAAACGTGGATTTTCAACATTCAATCCACACATTCGTGACTGACCTTTCGCCTTTTTGAGAGTCATTGAGTATACAAGCCAAATGGGGAATTACAGTCGTTTGAAATCAAAAGGCATGTCGGTGGGAATAATGGGAATGCGTAGAATGGACATATCTTCAGTCAGCTTTCCCTTAAGAATAATTGCCACGCTGCTTGATGCATATTGGTTTTTGCGTGATCAAGTAGCATATAAATGCTGTTTTTCTTTTCTTTCCATATGTTGATCTGTAAATTGTTAATTTTAAAATGTAACTTTCGTACATGTCCAAGCAATAAGTTGGAAAAATTTTGTCATAATCGGTTGAATGGTATGGCAATGGTATGCATACGGTACGAATAAACAAAAATTCATTTTTATGTATTAAATTTTACAAAAACAAAAAAAACCCCTGCAAATTGAAGTATTTTCACCTTAAAATACCAAGCTCAGTTTTAGCTTAAAAGAAAACAAATATGGATAAACATTAATTTTAGTAGATAATTTTAGAAAAACGTAACATATTACCAGCTTTTTTTTAAAAAAATTAAGACCCTTTTCCCTGTTTTTAAAAAATATTTTTATAAGAAATTAGCTGGTACCCGGCGCGTTGCTGATGCACAAGAAATAATTTTGAAAATGTTTGAAATTCAAGATAGCTATCTTGTTTAATTAGGAATGATAGAAAAAAATATTTATTTTCTTGTCAATAATGAATACATTCATTGAAATTGAATGATGTATAAAGTCAAAGTATAAATATTTTTTTCTATGTTTTTTACTTTATATATAACAATTGTACCATGCTTTTAAAACCTCCACCTAAGTAAACCAAGTTAAAATTAAGTCAAAATTTATCGTATGAACTGCACGACAGGGCTTAAAATATGAACAAACTCGTCTTTCAATTCTTGCTGGTAAAGGTTACTTATAGTGTGCCCCTTGCCGCGCCAAGGATGCCAAGTCGCCAATAAAGATGGCGGACACTGTAAACAAACACTTTTAAGGGTTAGTGACGGTTACGACTTTTCGCAATATAATGATGATTTTTTTAATCGATAAGCATTGTCTTTTTATTATTATTTTTTCAGGCCCGGTGCCTTCAACAGATGCCTCCGGCATCTGTTGAAGGCACCGGGCAGAATTTTTTAACTTAAAAAAACATCCTACGGCTTCGCTATGCCCGGGAGCGGGAAACTAGTAGCTTCGCTAGCACATTGAACATAAGGAATGTTCGGATAACATGAACAGTAAATAATAAATAATTGAGGAAGACAAAGATGCAAAAAGAATGGATTTAATAGGAAATTTTAAAGACATAATGTACAAACTTGAAGTATTTAATTGGTTATAAAAAATATTCCAATCACCCTTCATCCATTTATCTGGTTCGAAATTACCACTGACCTGTCATCCACTCTTGAATAAACGCCGAAAAAATAACTAGCGAAGAAAACAAACGACAGAGCTTTAAAAGAATGACGAGAAATGCGAATAGTTCTATTGTAGACGGTTTTTAAAGAAAGAAACCAGACGACTTCGTAAAGAAGTAAAGCAGACGATTTTGTGAAATCGCATACTGAGAATTAAAATGAGTAAAGGAATAAATATTTTATAATCGCATTAAAAATATAATTGAAACTTATTAACTATACAAAAAATCTGAATTATAATACAGATCAAAAATAAAATATTTAATTGATATTATTTTATTATTTTGAATTAAAAGTTTTCAGAAAAGAGTTGAAGCTCATATACAACTCAACCATTGTAGAAAGAAGTAAACAAAACATCATTAGGGTTACTACAAAGAGCTTTGTATTGGGTTGCCATATTGGCGACAAACTCGGGGGCACACTAATGACCATTTTAACCTTCTTGCTATTAGTTCACACTTTCCCTATACATATCTTGTATAGGGAGATACAAGATATAAAGTATTTTCAATCGTTCATAAAATACTTTTTATTCTTCAACTCAAGTTCAAATACATTTAACTTGTAGTGGATGACACTTGATGTTAATACAGTTTTTTTTTTTTTTCAAATTCTAATTCATAAATTAAATTAAATTAATTTTTGGCACTTTAAATAGAGTTTTAACAATTTGCAAGAAAAATTGAAATCAATAGTCAGTAGCTCAATCGGTAAAATGCTAGGATATCGGTATTTTTGACATGAAGATGAAGAATGCGAGTTCAGTTGTTGCGAAAATTGGGGGGGGGGGGTTGATAAATTTATAAAATTTCTTGCATTAATTATACGTCTTATCCAATTGAATTTTGAGAGTGGATTAGCAGGTGTAGCTTAAGGAGTAGAATAAAGGATTTTTCTCAAAAAAAATTTTTTTTGAAGAAATTTTATGCTTTGGGTTCAATTCCGATTTCTGTCCTTAAAATCTTAGTCATCAATTGTTAATCACTTCTCCTACCTAACCTTAAGATTGAGCTACGTGTGGAGAAGGAAATATGAAAAAGAGAATGGAAAATAGCAAGGAAATTCGCTTTCTATTTTGTCTCTTAATATTGCGATTCCTTCATAGGTATATCTATTCACACTTTCCTATACATATCTTGTATAGGGAGATACAAGATATAAAGTATTTTCGATCGTTCATAAAATACTTTTTATTCGTCAACTCAAGTTCAAATACATTTAACTTGTAGTGGAAGACGCTTGATGTTAATAAAGTTTTTTTAAAATACTAATTAATTAAATTAATTTTTTAATAATTTAAATAGAGTTTTAACAATTTGTAAGGAAAATTTGAATCAATAGTCAATACCTCAATCTGTAAAATGCTAGAATATCAGTATTTTTCACGTGTAGGTAAAGAACAGGAGTTCAATTGAGAAAATCAATTTTTTTTTTATAAATTTATAAAAATTCTTACTTTAACTATGTTTTATGCAATTGATTTTTAGAGTAAATTATCAGGTGTGGCTTAGTGGTTAGAATGAAGTATTTTTCTCAAAAAAACAAAAAGAAATTTTAAACTTAAGGTTCAATTCCGATTTCTCATCAAAATCTTTGTCATCAATTGTTAGCCTCTTCTCCAACCTAACCTTAAGATTAAGCTACGTGTCGAGAAGGAGAACGGAAAATTGCAAGAAAATTCGCTTTGTATTTTGCCTCTTAATATTGCGATTCCTTCATATGTATATACATATATATTAATTCTAATTATTTATTAAAAAGTAATTAAAATAAAAATTTTGTTGACCTAAGTAGGAATTGACTTAATTTTTTTATGTATTACTTATAATATATTAAACAATATTTTAAGAAATTTTTGAGAAATGAACCTATCAAAATCACGCCTCCTCCTTTGGCTATATCTATTCGACTTCTCGCAGCCATTGTTTGCTTATATCTCTGCTCCAATGGACTTCCACCAATTATCCCCTGAACTGTATCGCCCAACTGATGAACATTGATGATAATGAAAAGCGGGATTGGAAGGGAGGAGGAGATAGTATTGAGATCACCTATTTAACATTCCCGTTTCCAGCTAATGGGAAGTAATTAACGGCTAGAGGACTGTGGGTAAGGGGTGAGGATCTCAAAACACGGTACAAAGATTGATGGCGTTAATTATCGTTAATCGATCCCTTCTCTCTCCTGCTTGAAATTTTAGTTTGGGGTTAAAATTTACCCCAGGATTCCAAATTTCTTCAGGGTTCTGTCATAATTCACGCGACGCGCACACCCGGCCTAAATAGTTTCGAAGTTTTAAGGAAAAGAATGCGCTGGTTGAAAGACGCCGGTGTCTCGGTGATTGAATTTGAATATTTGGCGGAATTAGGCGTTTTTGCCGCCAACAAAGATTTGGGGTAATTTTCTGGTAATTGTTGTTGGAACCAAAATGTGATTGGGATGGAATTAATCAGTTAATTGTTTTTGACGAGTATACTCGACATGGGAAAAGTGCAATATTTTGCGTTATGACGCGTTTATTCATCAGGAGTAATAAGAAGAGATAATTTACAGTTTGAGGGAAATTAAGAATACTCGAAATTTACGAATATGTTTGAATTTCAGTAAAAACTCAAACATATTCGTAAATTTCAAGATGTTTCAAATATTTTGAGGCCAAATCAAAATTACAGGATCAAACAAGATTATTATGCGTTCGTTAAACCATGTTGTGCTCAATGCCATTTTCTAATAGTACAATAAGTTTTTTTTTTCTTTTCGTTTATATGCAGAAAATGTTAGTTTAAGTACATAGATAAATGCGATTATTGAAATAAAAAATAATTTCATTATAACATAATTTCATATTATACATATTTTGTATTTCGTGAGTATTCTCTTGATCATTAAATTTTTGTGACACAATTTAGATATGCATTTCCCGAAGAGTTCGAAAAAGTTAACTGATTAAATGTGTATAAGAATTGTTTTTGGTTTAAATATATAGAACGAATGATATGACTATACAGAAATCGAATATAAACTGTTTTCAACCTTTGAATGCATGATTTTATTTTTTTACAAAAAATGTTTTGAATAGCCGCATATAATTTATCTACTTACTTTAAATTTTTTGTAAATTTTTAAACTAAAACTAATTTTTATCGCAACTTTTCTCTGGCTGTTAGCATCTCAAAGCAATCGGATATTATGAACTAGATTGAAAAGGCATCAAAATAGGCTTTTAACATATTAACCTCTTCGTCTACGAATTTATTTAACCACTTAACTGTTTTTGACGAGTATATTCATCTGAGTTATGGCATTTTTATTCAATGACAATTTTTATATTTATACAATAATTGTTTAATTATTGTATTTATATAATGTATATATGCTTATGACAATTTACATATGTTTTTTCCGAAGAGAACGAAACTAGTTAACCTTTTAATTATATGGCATTCTATTTGAGACATTCCCTGTTATTCTTTATAACATAAAGGACACTTGATTTATTAAATCCTTATAAAGTTATTTTTAAATTTTGAATGACGTAATGCTTTCACTTAATTTCAGATTTAAATACTAAACATTCAGCAGTTCTATGCATGTGTCAGGCACGTTATTATAGCGCAAAAGGTTAACTGTTAACCTTTTGTATTTGAATGCCTTCTCTCAGTCACCATTCAAGACGGTGCATTATTTTAATATTTTATTAAATTTTAATTGTTAAAAATATTTACAGAATATTTTTAAAATGTAGATTTATTTTTCAGAGAAACTGAACTTAAAAAACTTGCAAGTATTTATATTTTGGTGTAATAAACAGATCCATGTATTAAGGGAATAATTATGCATCGAATTATCTTTCCGATTGCAAAGGGTTAAATGAAGTAATGCTTTCATTTAATTTCAAATTTAAATACTAAAAATTCAGCAGTTCTCTGCATGTGTCAGGCACGTTATTATAGCTCAAAAGGTTAACTGTTAACCTTTTGTATTTGAATGTCTTCTCTCAGTCACCATTCAAGACGGTGCATTATTTTAATATTGTATTTAATTTTAATTGTTAAAAATATCTTCAGCATGTTTAAAAAATGTAGATTTATTTTTCAGAGAAACTGAACTTAAAACAGTTCCAACACACCAACAGTTTATATTTTGGTATAGTAAATAGGTCCATGTATTAAGAGAATAATTATGCATCGAAATGACGTAATGCTTTCATTTAATTACATATTTAAATACTAAAAAATCAATAATTCGATGCGTGTGAGGTATATCATTATAGTGCAAGACGTTGATTGTTGAAAAATTCTGTATCCAGATTTAGAATATTCTTGTGTTAGACCTTATGAGTGTGCACAACTAATTAAGTTTTTCGTTTTTATTTCTAATACTTTTTTGATTACTGTAATTTTTGTTTATTATGGCCCTTGACATACATAAGCTCGCTGAGGCAGTCAGCGACTTAGCCTAAGGAGCGTCTCTTGTTTTGAAGGGTCAAAAGTACGGCTCTTGCTACTCACTCATCACATCCGCTTGCACAGCCCCTTTTACAGGGGGGGGGGGGGCACATTCACACACCTTATAGACAGAATACAAAACAACCATACCCAAACCGGGACTCAAACCGGGCCGTCCAAATCACGGGGTAGACGCACTACCCCTACTCCAGGACACCGGCTATTACTGTAATTAATTGCTATAAATAATAACTATATTACAAAAGTCATTTCTGACTTGGAATAGGATCTACGGTTAAGTTGCTTTACTCATTGCTCGCTACATATATATATTTAAAAATTAATCAATTTTAATCTGGAAATTACAAAATAATACTCTTAAATGCATTTATTTTATTGCAATTTTACATAGATCTCTGGTTATCGGCATATTAAAGAAATCGGATATTGTAGACTAGACTGAAAAGACAATTTAAAAGGTGTTTAATTATTATTCTCTTCGCCTACGAATTTATTTAACTTTCTAATTATATGACACATCTTATTTGGATTGTTATTCCTATAACATAAAGGATACTTCAATATTGGGGTTTTACAAAATGATTTTCCCATTTTGAATGACGTAATGCTTTCATTTAATAAGTTAATTGCTCAAACATTTTCGGAAAATGCGCATATATATATTTATACATACATATATTCACTAAACTATTATTATATAAATATTGTTTAGTTATATGTTAACGTCCGGTTGTAAAGCAACACTAGGGGACAGACCTCATAATTTTGAACCGTGGTCAGATGACGAGGACCAAATCTGAGCTGGCACCCTCCTATCCACACCACACCAGCGGAAGGGCGTTTGGCGGAAGGGCCGATTTAATGTGCAACAGACCCCTTACACGACGGGGTTTTGGTAGAATCGGGTCTCGAGCCTGAAACTACGCGTCAGAAGCCGAGATTTTACCACCAGGTCACGTGATCCTCATATAAACATAATGTCATTGAATAAACTCGTCATAACACAAAATATTGTATTTTTTCCATGACGAGTATGCTCGTCATAAACAATTAAATGGTTAAATTAAGATCACGTGGTTAATTAAGGTCACATGGTCCTCATATAAACATAATGTCATTGAATAAACTCGTCATAACGCAAAATGTTGTATTTTTTCCACGACGAGTATGCTCGTCATAAACAATTAACTGGTTAAATTAACATTTAAATAATAAAATTTCAGTAATTCGATTGCGTATCAGGCTTGTCATTACAGCGTAAGAGGTTAATTGTTAAAAAATTATGTATCCTGACTTAGAAGAATATCCTTGTTTTAGACTTTCATAAATCCGCGTAATTAATTTTTTCCTGTTAATTTTGTGTCCTCTTTATTAACTATAACTAATATATTGAAATATATTTGAATAATATTGTGGATAAAATCTTTTTTTTTTTTTTTTTTTCAATTCCTTGCATAAGCTTTCTCTCTTATATCTTGTTCAAATTTTCAATCGGTAATAAAGTACTTTTTATTCATCCGCTCAAGTTCAAATATATTACTTAAACTTGTAGTGAATGACACATGATGTTAATGCAGCCTTTTCAAATATTAATTCATTAATTAATCAATTCCAACTATTAGTTCACACTCTCCCTATACATATCTTGTTCAAATTTTCAATCGTTAATAAGATACTTATTCTTCTACTCAAGTTCAAATACAATTTTTAAAACTTGTTGTGGATGACACTTGATGTTAATATGGTTTTTCTCAAATATTAATTCGCTAATTAAATTAATTAATTTGTAATACTTTAAATAGAATTTTAGTAGTTTGTAATGAAAATTGAAATTAACAGGCAGTAGCTCATTGGATAAAATCCAAGGATTTCAATATTTTTCGCTTGAAGGTGAAGAATACGAGTTCAATTCTTCCGAAAATCAATAATTTTTTGATAAATTATATGTATTAATTGTAATTATTTAATAAAAAGTAACTGAAATAAAATTTTCCTTTACTGACATAAGGTCGAACTGACTTAATTTTTTATATATTACTTGTTTACTGTATAGAGACGAAAACAACAACTACAAAGTAAGCCTATGTATAATTCTCGCTACCAAAGTCATTAATCTTCGAAAGTAGGAAGTCGAAATAAAGAGTTCTTCAACAGAATCTGTTTCCTTCCGAACTGCGGCTAATCCAGGCCTTATTCTTTGAATCCAACATTCGAAACATGGTTTAGGGCAGATAACTGAAAGCGATCTGCCATTCTTCCTCAGCGGGGGCGTGGGAAAGGTTTGACCAAAAGAATCACGAACCGTTCTGCTTTCTTCTGGAAATGACCTTGTTTTTCGTCACAATCGCTATTTAGGTTAAGAATGATCTTCAATTTTCGCAGATATTTAAACAGTAATTATTTATACAAATGACAGTAATGTTACAGAGTGCCATTGTGCGCCTCGGCTGAAATGTGTGTGCTCGCGATGTGGAAAAGCTTTGTGAGCGTGTGTGAGTTATTACTTTCTTGGTCACGAACGCAGGTAGCGATTTGAAAGGTATATGGATATTTTGTTGCCGACAGTGTCTAATTTTTCATCAGTTTTTCGAAAGATAAAAGAAACTTCTCGGGCATCACGAAACGGTTTCTGACACGGAAGTAGATGTTTAATACGGTGGTAAATAATGATTATCTTTCTAATAATTTCTCTTTATTTAATATTAAAGAAAAGTATCTCAATTTTTCAGCAGATTTTTTTTTCCTTTCTCATATACGTTGCATAGAGAAAGTATAGCAATCGTTGCAAGATATATTTTGACGAATCGCCACTTTTTAAACCTCCAAGAGTCCGGAAAACACATTTTGGGAAAATGTTCATCGGTCTGTCTGTCTGTCTGAGACAAAAATAACTCAAAAACGCTTTGATCTAGATGGTTGAATATTAGTATGTAGACTTTACACAAAATTTACTGACTTCTATGATATTTTGAGTAAAACTTATTCAGAGGAAGTCCGTCTGCCCACTGTTCGAATATCTAGAAACACATGTTTATACAAACTATTATTTTACGTACACAAATTTACTACGAAATGAAAATACTACAATAAGTAAAATTCGAGATACAGACTTAACATCTATTTTGTATAAGATTTTGGGACTAAAAGTGTAATTTTGTATAATATTTTTGCTTGAATCAGTTGGGAAAAGCATGTTTAAAACATAAATTCGTTTTTTTAATACTATTCAAAAACGCTTTGATCTAGATGGTTGAAAATTGGTATATAGCCTTTAAACCAAATTTACCGATTTCTATCAAATTTTGAATAAACTCTGTTCAGAGTACGTCTGTCCGCTGTTCGAATGTGAATTAACATATTAATTACGAAACGGTCGGCATCCTGGCATTGGGGTTGCCCTTCTTCCCTGTGATCTGAGCGTCCCGGTTCGGGCATGGTTGTTCTTCTGTGATCTATCTGTGAGGCGTGTGAATGTGACCCGCCCTCTGTAAAAAAGGGGCTGCACAAGCGAATGTGACGAGTTAGTAACAAAAGTCGTACTCTTGGCCATAGTTGGCGCTACTGCAAAACAAGTGATACTAATTGGACTTATATCGTTGACTATCTCAGCGAGCTTCTCCACAGCAAGTACCATAAGAAACAACAACTACAAAATGGAGAAAGCTAGTTAAATAATCCGATACATTGATTTAACATCTGAAGTGTAGACATTCTCTAACTTTGAGCGAAATCCTTGGGTTGATTGTGTGTACTTTCAGCAACATGTAAAAGCGATAAATCAAAAACGCGATGACTTAAATGCATCAAATTTGATATAAGATTTTGCCCTACAATTGTAATTTTGTACAACAGTTTTAGTTGAAAAAGCGTTTTCAGTTGGGGAAAAACATGTCTAAAACAGAAATTAGTTTTTCTTTTAGAATTCAAAAACGCTTTGATCTAGGCGGTTGAAAATTGGTATGTAGCCTTTACCCCAAATTTACCGATTTCTATTATATTTGGAGCAAAACCTTTTTAAAGGAAGTCCATCTGTCTGCTGTTCGAATATCAATACACATATTAAATACAAAACGAAGAAAGCTAGATAAGTAAAATTCGAGGCACAAATTTAACATCTGTTGTGTAGGCATTTATCATACATAGAGCCAAATCCACCCATGGGTTAATTGTCTGTACTCAGGTCCAGCTTAGTTGTCTTTCTCGTCATCTGACCGCTGCTCAGAATTAAGAGGTTCATCCCAAAATAGCCCTAGTGTTGCTCTACAACGAAACTTGAATATAATTAAACTAAATTACAAGAATTAAATGGATCTTAATAGAATCATCACGACAGGACATTTATGCCACGAAAAGTGTTATCAAATTAAACAACGAATGAAAAACAATTAAGAAGTTAAATTAGTTGTACTATAAAACTTTTTGATATAAGAAGTAATTCACTTCTTTTCAAAAATGTATCCATATTTTAGATTGTTCGGAATTCGCGCAATTATTTTTTATTACTTTCGCATACTTTATAAAAACTGTAATTAACATGCCGAATTTAAAAAAAAAATTATAGAAGATTATCAGTCGGCTTTACACATTTTTATCAATATACTGAAAGAATATATATATATATATATTTCAAATGAAAAAACATGTATGTCAGAAGTAAAAATCGCTAAAGTATGAACTGCTGATAGAAATTCCGCTAAGTTAGAATTTTAATCTTATGTTTCATCATATGTTTCTTTAGGCCGGGTTAGCCTGGTTGGTAGGGAGTTGGATTCGCATCCCTCGGGCTACGAGTTCCTTGGGCCAGCCGAAGACTCCTCATGCGTGTGGTGTCTGATGCACGTTAAATCTTTCATGGTCACAAAGTCCTCCGTGTCGAGAGTAATATCACTGGGGGAACTGGGTCAGAGGTAATCGTTCTCTGTTCCAGCTCTAAATTGCGATCTGTGGATGAATGAATGAAATGCATAAATGAAGTCCGCTCCGTAAAAAGGGTTCGTGACGTGTGCGAACTATAAGTCAGATTTCTGCCCTCGGGTGCTCAGGGGTTCATATCCTCAGAAGCTACTGCAACCCTCCTTCCGTTGTAAAGCTGAACACGAGACGACAATATGTTTTTCTCTCTTAAAGGAATGTATTCTGAACTGATGCTTTTACGCATGAGTTTTGATCTCCATATTTTTAATTAAAAAACACTAAAAACGAATACTTAAAAATTTTTTTTATGATTTTTCTTTTTATACATTAATATAACTCGTAACTCATTGTTATGAATGTAATGGTTAACATATATTGGATTAAGTTTTTCTTGAATTCTTTTACTGATGACGTTTAAGATATGAGCTGCAAATTTATCGATAAACTAGTAATAAAGTCATGAAGATAGTGAAATATTTGATTATTGTCGAGAGCACACAACTACACAATATTTAGAAACTTAAGTATTTTAGGAAGAAGGTGAAAAATCGATAATGAAATTCTATGTTTATGGAAATGAAACAAATAAAAGCTTATGATAATAATTTCGGTAATTTTCTAATATACCCAATTATTATTAATATATCTCACAAGTCATTATTAGGAATATTATGGAAGTATGTATTCTATTCAATTTTTTAATTCATTTTCTGATGGCGTCTAAGATGTGACTTTAAAATTCAATCAAAATTAATCGATCAATTAGTCATAAAGTCATGAAGATACTAAAATATTTTATTATCAGGAACATACAACTGCACAATATGTTAAAAATTAAGTATTTCAGAAAGTGAGAAAAATCTGTAATGAAATTCTATCTTAATGGAAGTGAAACAAATAAAAGCGTATGATAATAATTTCGGTAAATTTCTAATATACCTAATTATTATTATAATATCTCGTAAATCATTATTATAAATGTTATGGGAGTATGTATTCAGTTCAATCTTTTTGAATATATATTCTAATGACGCCTAAGTTGTGACTTTAAAATTCAATCAATCAGTAATAAAGCCATGAAGATAATAAAATATTTTGTCGTACATTCAAGTTGTACCTTTGTACTTATCAAAAAAGGCTTCAATCACAAAAGTTTTAACAAGATCTGTTGTTAAATTCATTTTAAGATGATTTTCTGTTCCATTTCCCTAAGAAGCAAATGAAACGTTATCCTTAATTAAATGTCCCTTTTTGTTGATTAATCAGCAGTAAATAAAGTACTAATTATAGTCTCCAAATACTCCAGTAATGTAAATAAAGTATTAAAAATGTCCTTAATAATATTCAGAGAAAGTTAAAATAGCTCTTTAAAATTTCCACAACTATCAAATTAAGATCCTTTTGATAAACTTTTTAATTCCAAAAACACAAAACCTTAAAATAACTGGAGCTACATACTTATAGTATATTTATTCGATTATTATCCCTTTTACTGAAATAATTATATTAATTTAATACCTTCTCTGAAAAATCAAATTTTAGAAAGGAAACAGAACACCGACCATTTCGTGATACAAATTATTTTACTGAACTTGCACTATGTCATTTTTATCTGAGAAAATCTAATTAAAATTAAATCGTTTTTGATTTATTTGGCGACGACATTTTTATTTTTCCATCGTCCTACGCACTGACGCCATTAAATGAATGATTTAGGTGCTGGTATAAATGTCTCGACTCTTGTCGTAATTTCATTAAAACTCCAACATCTTAATCAACGCACCAAATTTAATAAATAAAAAAAAATAGAGCTCTGAGAAATATTATCTTAATACAAAAGATTTCTAGCTTTGAAAAACTGAAGTATTCATCGCCTGTTGTTATGGCAACAGGGCTCGCCGTAAAAATACGAATGTCTTCATTAATCTTGTAAGAGCGAATAATTAGCATCGCTTGGCTAATTTTCAACGGTATTTAATCTTCAGTGCAAGCGCAAAATTAGACAACTACGCTATAATTAAAGAATGTGTTATGGAACAACACAGTAACATATAATTCTACAAATGTTCTACTTTAATTTGTTGAAGTAATAACCCTCTTTTCAGTTATGGATCTGTTAATTAAGTGAATTTGAGGGGACGATGGTAAGAGTTTGTCAATATGTTACTTTTCTCAAAATGGGAAAGTTCAACTTGATTAAAAAATGAAGAACAAGGCTCTGTCTGTTTTATTTTAAAGAGAACTTTCAGTTTGATTTTTACAATCTTAAAAGTAAAATTTAGGTTTTGATTAAATAGCACTGTTTCCATCAAAATAGAATTTTCGATGTCCAAAATTCTATTTTGGAAAAATTCTAAAGTTCATCCTTATTTAAATTAAAGGATGTGTTATGGAACAATTAAAAAATGTGTTACGGAAGAACTCAGTAACTTCTGATTCTACGAATGTTCTACTTTAATTTGTTGAAGTAATAACCCTCTTTTCAGCTATGGATCTGTTAATTAATTAAGTGAATTTGAGGGGAAGATGTTAAGAATTTATCATTGTGTTACTTTTCTCAAATTGGAAAGTTCTACTTCAATAAAAAGTGAGAACAAAGTTTTCATTCTGTTTTCTTTAATTAAAAACTTTCACTTTGATTTTTAGATTCTTAAAAGTAAAATTTAGGTTTTGATTAAATAATACAGTTTTGATCAAAATAGAATTTTCGATGTCAATAAAAGTTCATCCACACTTAAATTAAAGGATGTGTTATGGAACAACACAGTAACATATAATTCTATAAATGTTCTACTTTAATTTGTTGAAGTAATAACCCTCTTTTCAGTTATGGATCTGTTAATTAATTAAGTGAACTTGAGAGGACGCGGGTAAGAGTTTATCAATTTGTTATTTTTCTCAAAATGGGAAAGTTATACTTCAATAAAAAGCGAGAACAAGGCTCTGTCTATTTATTTTTGTAGAAAACTTCCACTTTGATTTATAGATTCGTAAAAGTAAAATTTAGGTTTTGATTAAATAGCACTGTTTTCATCAAAATAGAATTTTCAATGTACAATAAAAGTTCATCCCTATTTAAATTAAAGGATGTGTTATAGAACAACATAGTAGAATATAATTCAACAAATATTCTACTTTAATTTGTTGAAATAATAACCCTCTTTTAAGTTATGAATCTGTTAATTAATTGAGTGAATTTGAGGGGACCTGGGTAGGATTTAATCAGTGTGTTACTTTACTCAAAATGAGAAAGTTCTGTTTCAATAAAAAGTGAAAACAAGGTTCTCATTCTATTTTCTTTTATAGAAAACTTTCACTTTGATTTTTACATTCGTAAAAGTAAAATTTAGGTTTTGATTAAATTACACTGTTTTGATCAAAATAGAATTTTCGATATCCAATAAAAAATCATCTTTATAAATTAAAGAAGTGTTATGGAATAACATAGTAGCTTATAATTCAACAAATATTCTACTTTAATATATTGAAGTAATAACCCTCTTTTCAGTTATGGATCTGTTAATTAAATGAATTTGAGGAGACGTGGATAGGAGCTTATCAGAGTATTCCTTTGCTCAAAATGAGAAAGTTCTATTTCGATAAAAAGTGAGAACAAGGCTCTCAGTTTGTTTTCTTTTATAGAAAACTTTCACGGTGGTTTTTAGACCTGTAAAAGTAAAATTTAAGCGAGACATTTGTTTAATACCAAATATTTTCATCTTTATTACAAGCAAAAAATACTTTTCAATAAATTTTTTGTCTCATTAATAATCTTTTTTTTTTGCCTAAAATTAAATCAAATCTTTAAAATAAAGGTTAATAAATTCGTTGACTTAAAAATGTACTTATGGGATTTGATTTTTTTTTCGATAGCGATGAAGGAAAAAGTTATTTAAAAACACTGGAACCAATGTATTCAGAGTAAAAATTTATAGGGGCTGTTGAAATACCTAGGGTGTAATCAACCGTAGAGGTGATTAGAAAAATATTTTGAAAAATAATGAAACGCTTAAATTTCCAATAAAATCTAATATATTAGTTGGAGTTTCAATTTCTTCTTGCCAAAGGTCAATCTAAGTCACGGTAATTAATTTTTTGAATACCCGTATCATAAATTCAAAGAAAAAAATGTTTTACTTTCAGAAATCTGTGATTTACTTAACCCATTGACTGCCAGATATATTTAGAGCGTCTTGCCCTGGGTGCCAGGATTTTATTTTGAAGAATACATGAAAGTTTACAAAATATAATTATATTAAGCTACTGATATAATATTGTAATAGCATTTACAGTAATTTTTATTGAAAAAAAAAAAACACTGCGAGATAACTCGTAGCTGGCGTCATTAATAAAAATTCCTGTGCTGGCTGACACTTACGAGTTATCTCGTAGTGTTTTTTTTTTCAATAAAAATTGCAGTAAATGCCATTAAAATATTGTATCAGTAACTTATCTATATTTCTGTACAAAGGGGAAAAACGTAAGGAGACTAGGTATTTTTGTCCTCAGTACCCCGAGAAGCCAGCACTTTGCGTTGATCCTTGCTTTAGAGTTTATCCTATTGAGCAACAATAATAAAAATATTTTTAAATTTATGTAATACATTCATATATATAAATATAATTATCATAATCTAATCGTCTAAGTTATAATTTTTATAATAAAAATTGAAAATTAATACGTTTTTTTACTCCGTATAAATTTTTCATTCACCTTTTAAAAATATTTTTAACTAAAATGGTCATTTGTAATTAATCTAAAATTGCAGAACGCACTACGAGATATTTGATACACTCGCTTAATACGAGATAGTTATAGGGCAGTTTTGATACACTCGCTTAATACGAGATATATCGTAGCTGGCAGTCAATGGGTTAATATGGGGTAGTTAATGGATTGAATCTTTTCAGGTGAAGTTTTAAATAGACATAATTAATTATATTTCAAGAACTACTGCGAATTTTGAAACGAAATATACATATAGAAAAAAAGTACCCTGGATTGAATTATTAAAAAATCTCATTTTTCATAATTTAAAAATTCTGAGACATTAATTAATTAAATATGTTAATTAAACTCGCTTAATGATTTTTCAATTTAAATAAATCTATCTTCTTCCAACGACTTCAATTTTATAAATAAACGATAGCAAATAACAAAATTATCGTTTTCTATTGTTTATGTTGACCATTATACAATTTTCCAGTATTCAACAAATTACTTCCCAATATTTTAGACATTCCCCAAAAAGAATTCGAATTATCAGTTTGAGTATGAAAAAAATTGTCAAAGTTTTGGCGGATATTGAGGTTCAAACCATGAGCTTTTCATGTTGCTAAAAGTGGCTTGTCTACCATCCAGCGAGGCCTTGAAATGCGAGTATTGATTATGATAATCGCGTGTCTTTCTTTACTCGAAAGTTAGATACATAACTTGGTCTATCATTTTAATTTGATAATTTAAAGTTAATAATGTAATTTGAAATCAGAGAAGAAGCGATTTCTTTCGTAACTAAAATTTGCTTTTGTAATAAATTATAGGACTTCGGTTTAAAAGTAATAGCCTATAAATATATGTGGCAGAAAAAGTATTATTGCTTTTCCGAAATCATTTAACATTTTTCAGTTTTGATATACATTGGCCTCAAATGTTAGGGTAAAACTTGTCTTTTGAGTCTAATTTGAAAATTAGTCAACATAGAAACAAGGAATTCGGATGAAATGTGCAAGAAATGTATTTTTAATTAATGCAATATAGAAATGTTCTTACATTCAACACAAATATTATTTGCACGCACACACGCACGCGTACGCACACACACACTATTGACAGCGAACTTTATTCTTTCAGAAGACTGTTAATCCTAGTTTGTGAAAAAAATATCACGTTAACATTACGAAAAAGAGTTCTAATAATCACTATGTCCACCCTTAGCTGCAAAACATTGTAGGCATCTACTTTCCATTTTGAAAATTAAGTTGTCATTCACCGGAATGGGAAACTAAGACTAAACATATAATCCTCGAATTGAAACTGTTTCTATAGCCATTTAATCATACTACAAGACCCATTAAGAAGTCTAGAAACATCAGCTTATGACATCTCATTTAACTTATAGCCCGCCATCTTAATAAATACATTAAAAATAATTATTTTAATGTTTCCGATACAAATTTTGCCACATAAACCTGTGATATAACGTTTTTACTAAAATGTTCTCAGCCAATTGTATATATTTTTTGTTTTAAGTCATGTTTGTATTAAATTTGAAAAAAAATTCTGTATGCTTTTATTTAAAAATTGTTTAGTGAGGTTTGTATTAAATTTGAAAAAGATCTATAGTCATTTACTAAAAAAATGTTTAGAGCACATTTCTTCCAAATTTCTTATTTCTATGCTCATTCATTCCTAAATTTGATATAAAAGACAGGTTGCATTTTAACTTTTGGAGTTCTGTGTGGTTAATGCTCGTTTTAATCTTAATTTTAGCATTAGTGAAGACTTTTAGAAGCCCTTGTTCGTATTCCTTAACATCATCAGAAATAGTCATTAATGCTGCAAAAAATAACCGATATCTGTGTTCCTAAATGAAGGACGAAACATTAAATATTCGCAGGATGATTCATAATGTTATCTTTTATATTATTCTATGTAGCTTGTGTTTAAGACAACAATATAGCGATGTAAAGATTTAAATTAAAAATTATAACAATAAAATTTGGTTTCGATTGGACTGATTTCATTTTCCTCCTTACTGTATGCATGATGTCCGTTATTTTTTTTTTATATCTCTAATAGTTTGTGAGTCATTAATTTTTTAATTTGCTTTGGAATTTGATAAAATAAACTATACTTTGGATATTAATTAGGTTATTTTACTAGATGAATTAAAACCCAGTAATAGTCTCTTCAATACGAAAACAAAATTAGAATTTTCTCAACTCGTCCAGAAATTGGACTCTTTACCTGCTTTAAGAAATATGGATGCATGCACTACTACAATTTTGTAAAGTATTCAGAACTATTGAACAATATTGAAAATAAAGATTAGTACCGAAAATCGTATTTTCAATATTGAAAAACAATATTAAAAAGAAAAGGAAATTTTAAAAAATGTTGCTCTAAAATTCTAACATGAAAATATTCGTTTTAACTAAATAAATCATTTAATTGAAGAATTCATTGAAGAAAGTTTAGAGGATAAAATTTTCATTAAAATAGAAATTATTGTATTATACAGTACAATATTGTGAAAACAATATTGTATTGTACTGAAAATTCTGCTTGGAACATTGTTGAATAATATTGCGAAGTACATACTAAGTACATTAGTACATTCTAAGCTTATCAACATTGTTATAACACAGTTGTAAATTAGGTATTTAATAATACGATACAATTTCATTTTTCATTTTTATTTGTTTTATCTAAAGTAGGCGGAAAACTAGGTTACTTTTTTGATATTTTAATTTTGACTAAAAAAATATCCAATTTTTAAAAAAATTTTAACCTTATCCTTAATTTATTAAAAGGAAAAAAAATAATAACATTAGAAACTGAGAGAAAATAAATTTATTTGCAAAGGTAATTATATTTTAATAAATAGATATAAATTTTTTTATAACTTTACTTTCGAATAATTTTTTATTCAACTTTTATCATAAAGGAAAATATGCCAAAATTATTAAGAAAACTATCAAAAATTTCCGCCAGCAATCCTTTTTTAAATAGAAAACTCCACTTCTTTTCTTTTTTTTAAAATTATTATTGAACTTATTAATACTTTTAAAAGTGCTTACTCAATTTACATCCAGTAAATTCTGGTTTTGTGGGACACCTATAGAGTAGCTAGTGTAAATAATATCCAAGACACACGATTTTTTTTCCTGCCTAGTTTGTTATGAGTAGCTTAAAAAGAATAAGTGGTGCCTAGAGTAAGACAATATTTTAAACCCATCTTGATATTTATCTTTAGAAAGGGAGCTAAACGCCTTAATATTTTGATTTTAAGGCGTAGCCTAAATTTTACGCAAGGGACATCTATAGCCCGCCTCGCTCCCATCATCGTATTTTCTGAGTGAATGGCATCTGTCTGTCTTTATTCGCTAACGAATTATTAATATTTAAAACTACTGGAAATATTTGAATCATTATAAATATTACCCATCAAAGGTGTTTAAAAAATAATTTAATAACCAGTGCTATAGTGCAGTTTTATAAATATAGCCTCTAGGTAATGTTCGAGAGTGACACTTGTACAGTTTGGTTGGAATATATTTTCTAACTATTGCCGAAATTTTTCTTCAGTTTGGCAGCATAAGCTTGAGAGATTTGTAGTGAAGCGTCAGTACAGGCGGTGCGATGAGTTTTTCTTGTTTTTAAGTGAAGCTATATGTTATCCTGTGAAAGGTATTGTAAATTTTACTTTTTCTTTCAATCAGATTGGTTAATCTTTACTTAAATATTTATTTAAAAGTATATCGTAAATAATTTCTGTTAATTTACTGATGAATTTATAATTTTTGTACCGTTATAAATTAATAACGAAACTTGTTTTGGTATAATTAAACGAGCATTAATTTATTTAATCGTTTATATGAAAACTGTAGCAAAAGAAAGTTATATTATTTTACATTATCATTCTATCATTGATTGCCGGTAAATCGCACCTATTTGTATTATTATTTTTTATTATTTAACTATTAGCGCGCGCGTTTGATTTAAAAAAAAATTATCTCAGAATCTTTTTGTTATAATGAATTTGGGACAATTATTATTTCTTTTTAGAAGTTGTGTTATTGTAAAGAATAAGCCGTATTTTGCTATAGGAATAACGTTTATCGTTTCTGTTATATATATATATATATATATTATTTGTCTTTTGTTTGGTAATCAGTTGTACATAAAGATAAATAAAATCTCCATCTTGTTTTTGTTTTTAGCTATCATATGTTACCTGTGGCTTAACAAATATGTACCAATATTAAATAGTAGTTAGTTCTCTTTAATAGTATTAAAAAGTTATAATTTCAGAAGTATTTGACAATAATGCCATCTAAAAGATAAAACATTTAAAATGATTTTGTCGAAATGAATTGTTCGAAAATATGCTGGATCTCATTATTAAAATTGCAATAATGAAAATATATTCACCCAATTGAATGTCGAATTTTGCAAGGAATTATTATTTATTTATTTGTTATTGTTTATTATATTCAGCTGTGACAGCAAACTTTGTTGTAAATTCTTTTTTAATAGAAAATATGGTGGTAGATCTAATACAAGAATTTTGCTTCATCTCGACAAATCAGTGCTGAATTTCAGGTGTCAGTATTGCAAGATTGGTGTGTAGTATCTTCTTAATAACCATTATTTTTTAAGCATTTTCATGCTGTTCATGTATAAAAATTAAATATAAAATATTTTATAAATTGGGACTTATATATTGATTGAACTAGCTATTTCTTGCTAAAGATTGCATTCTAATAAGTTCTTTTGTAACTGAATCTTGACCGTATTTACTAGTTGTTATTTACAATTTATATATAAGCACTTATCAATTACAATTCAATGTTGAAATGCAATCACATGAAGAATGCTTGTACTTCTGAAATATTATTTATTATGTTTTTTTATTTATATTTACTTATTAGTGTGAAAAAAATTATAAAATATACACATAAAGTATTAATTAATTATTTTATTTTATATATTTCTAAATAAATGTTGTAATATGTGAAGATTTCATCCTTGCACCTTGATTTTTGCTGTCTTGTAATTTATTAAGAATATATCAATTTATGTCATTATTGCTTGCAACAGTCAGCTGTATCAGAATGTTTTAAAAATTGCAATTTGAATTTTAAAAATTGCAATTTAAATTTAAAAAATTCCATTTTAATACCTTCTGTTATATGAAATGAAGCTTAAATTCTGCCAATTTTAAAGAATGCAGAATTCTAATTAATAACAGAATATATATTCGTTAAATTTAGTTTGAAGGTTAACATATTTTATTTCTTATTATCGTACTCTAAATGAGTGTGTAAAGTGTGATATTTGTTTGATGTGTTGAGTTTTTAGTAAAAGAATCTAAAATATAAGCAAGGATTTTGTGAAATATGTAGTATTAATAAGTTGGAATATTTTATCTTTATATAGCTTGAGCATTCTTTGTATAATGGTGCTATGTTAAAAGTAAGACTATATGAACTTGCAAGCAGAGTATTTAAAGTACAACAGAAAATAATGCAAAAAAAGAAAAACCTGATAAAGAATTTTAACAGATTTTTTTTAATGATGTATTATTTTTTTTGAAAGGGTAATTACTTATTATTGATTCATTTTTGTTTCTTCCCTTTTTATGTAATAGTGACAGAATACAGCATAGAAAGAATAGCATGATCTTTTTTTGTTTGTGTATATATAGCACCTGCAGCAAAATATCACAAAGTATAAAATAAATAGGTAAATGCAGAACTTTTTTTAGTTGTTACCGAAAATAAAGAACATTTGCTTATTCTATAACAAATCTTATTCATATAAGAGCAGGCTTTTTTTTTCTCTCTTTTTTTTCAACTTTTTAAAAACAGTAATGACTTTTTGGATATTATTTAAGAACTACATTAATTATACCTCAACTAGTCTTGTATTTCACAAAAAGTTCAGAGAATGATAAATATTTTTTCTTTTTATTCACCTTTAACTGCTGTGTGGGTCTGAAAGACAAAATATTTTTAAATCATTTCTATTCTTAAAAATGGAAAATGATAATTTTACTTCACATTACATTCGAAATTCAGTTAGTGAAGGCCACATTTATAATTTCTGTCTTTTAAATTTAATTTTTATTAATGTTCCTTTTTGAAGGGGTATCTGTATCAGAGTTTAAAGATATTTGGACTTAACTTTTTGATAAAAATATGATCAAATTAATCATGAAATAGTTTATAGTAAAAACAAACAATTGCAGTATAAAATATTCTGATTAAAATAGGCATTAACTGATTGATACTAATAAATTACGAATCAAAGTGTTTTATATAGATGGTGTAGGACTGGAGGTTTTTTTTTTTTTTCAAAAGTATTATTTTTATGGAATTGCTTACAGTTTAATGATCTTAAAATAAGATATAAGGAATATGGCAAAGTAAATTCAACTTAAAATTTTTCTTCTTTTAAATTTCCTCATTGTATATATTCCACAGGAGAATTTGCATCTTTTAATGAAATGTTAATGGATGCTGCAAATGGGAAATGCTCATGCCAAAAAATCCCAGTGAATTATGTTTTAATTCATTACAAGAAACAAATTTTCTGTACTTTGTGTGTATTTATTGTAGAAAAGATCTTGATGAAAATTTGAAAATGGGCTGAATGAATAATTAAAAAAAAAAAGAAAAAAAGGATGAATTTACACAAGTTTTATTTGAATTTATTCAACCATTGAAATATATTAATTGAACTATTGAAACATATTAGCTTCTGTCAACTGAATTTGTGAATCATCTGAAAGATATAGGTTTTATATTTGTAGGTACTTTAGGAATATATATATATATATATATTCATTTACTAAAGAATCTTGTTTAGTTCATATGATTCTCAGAAAAGAAATATTTTTTTTGAATATCATATTAGTGAAAACAATATTTGTATAGGAGAACCAGAATAATAAAACTAAGCAATTTAACAACAAGCTGTATAGATACATTTGACAAAAATTGTTCGATTTATTCACACATTGGCCAAACACAATACTAGTCTATGATTATATCTAACTGAATATTTGATATCTCTGCTATTTATTCATTTTTATTGTTTTGTTCTTATCTTAAAGCTTTAAATATACAAGGTTAGTAAAATAAAAGAATATTATGCTTTTATTAACAATGCAACTGATTAAATTCTATCTTAAATGTTTGATAAATTCCTCATTTTTGATCATGAGAACTCAATTAGATGAATCTTTGACCAGAGTGTAAGTTAAGAAAATAATTTTTTAAATTAAACTGAGAATTAGAAGGGAGGGGGGAGGACCCCATGTATTTTATGCCTCCGTGTTAAGAAGGAAAAACAACTTGCAAACATATAGAACATAAGGAATTAATTTGTCTACTCTTTTCTAATAATAATATATTGACTTAATTCCAATTTATGTTTCACATTTCTAAAGAAGTTTCATAATAAAAGTTCTTTTCTATTATGAAAATATGGTATGATTATGTTTATATTTACTTAATCCATAGATGGTAAATAAAATTTATAATACAGCTTTTGTTAATAAAAATGAAGTTATTTTTATATGATTGATAATTTTACTAAGCATCTATGGAGTAAATATTATTAAAATTAAATTATGCATTTTAAAAATTGATTTAAATAAAAATAACTTTTAAGATTTGTAATTTGTTCCTAATATTTCATTAAGTTCATAAGCATTTTCTTGAACCTGTCTATAAGACTGCTGATTCCATCTATGCAAAAATATTTATCACAGCAGTTAAAGATGATTTTTTTATGCTTTTAACTTCTTGATGTACTGAAATATGTATTTTCTAAGTAAATTTGTATGAGTTTTTATAAATATGATTAACTTCTGAGATAGTAATAAAATGCAAACAATTTTGTAATATTATTTAGGATCTATTTTATGTTGGCAGTTTGATGTAGTAGTTAACTATGTGATTGATGAGTGTGTATAAAAATTACATTGGTAGACATAGGATTATTTTGTATATACTCTGGTTTCTCAAGTATATTACATTAAGACTGGTAATTATTATTATTTGTTGGATCATTTTATGTGCTAATTTATCTAAATTTTTTTATACATGTTCTTGTGAAAGCACATCTATTATTCTCTGTCTGTAATCTATTGTTTTCATCCAAATATTGAAATTTTAGTAAAATAACTTAATTTTGTTGAGTGAATGTTCATTATATAATATGATTTGCAAGTTGGTTAAGAATCTTTTTTTTTAAAGTTTTTATATGTATGGAAACTAAAATATCTAGATTTGGCCCAAATTTCTTAAATATTAGCCTTGCATATTTTAACTTTTACAAATGTTTATAAATAGTGCAGAATTTTATCAAAATAATTAAGAAATACAGAAATCTTTTGAATTATAAAATTTAAATTCTCGCATGCCAATGTTTGTAAAATCTAACAATGAGTGAAATATTTCCTATGCATCAATTAGGAAATATATGCTGTTTCAGCATTGTACATATATTTCAAAACAGGTCCTGGAAGTAAAAGTACTAACTGAAACCATTTTTTATATTCTCAACATTAAAATTCATCGAAGTGAATAGTATTTGCTTGCTGACTGCATAAAATAATTTTTATTGTCCTAAAATATCTGATTTGTTGAAATGTTATAAATTATTTCATCTCTAGTATTTTATCAATTTTATAGATATCTGCATATTTTTTACATTACTTTATAGTTTAACTTATATTTATCCAGGGTTATTATTTCATGAATTAAATCCAGACTCAAGGTATTTTGGATTGGAAGCTCTGAAATTTTATAAGAAGCTGAAGTTTTTGTAAAATCATGTTCTGGTAAGTCCTAAAAATTGTATATTTCTTCCATATAAAATATAAACTTCTGTGTTGTATCTTATCTCACTATTTTCAGCTTTTCAAAATTTGAAATACAATATAAATTATCATTGTTCATTATATCATTTATGTAATCAAATGTGGATTTTTCAACTGAGCATTTAATTATATGGATATGAAACCCTTTATATTTTTAAGGTTTAATCTAAAAATGACAATTTAAAAAATTGAAGTTAATTCTTGCATTACTTAATATAACTCCATATTTTTATGAATTGTCGAATTATAAAAGTAATCATTACAGTAGTTTTTACTTTGAAATGCTGTTTTGTAAAGAATGTTATTTGTTTTTGTTTATTATATTTTTAGAACTTATCATCTAATTTGTAAAAAAGCAACATTCAGAATTACAATTTCCTATCCCTGCAATTTGATAGGAAATCACTGATTAATGAATGACAATTTCTTATCATCCTTATGTTATTGTTCAACAAACATTAAGTTATTTGAATGTTTGTTGCTGAAGCTCAAATTTTCTCTGATTTTAATTTTTATATTTAATATCTGTATAAGTTCTTAACTTATTGATCAAGTTCTTATTTTATTGATGATAATTAAATGATCAAAAATAAAATGTTTGGGGCATTTTTAAAAATTAGTAATAGCTATCATGTACAAAATCTGATTTGAAATTTCAAAATTTATTTTTTCTTTTTCAGTATCAAATTGACAAATAGAGCTTCTTATATTTTGATGATGTTTTTATTCCTTTGTTAAGCTTGAACAAAAATGTCAGCTAAATCATTTCTTTTTTTAAAAATTGGCTCTTATATTTCAGAAATGAGGTATGGATATTTTCTTATTCTTTATGTGTATGCATACATGCAATTTTTTGAATTTTAGGATTTTGAAAGATTTTTTTTACAAGTATTTCTTCATATAACTTATGTTTTGAATATTTAATGCTATTTGAATATCTAATGATCTGCAAGTTTCTGTTTTTTATGTTTTTAAATTCATCTGTTGCCATTAATTTTTTTTAAATATTTTCAAAATTTATAATTAAAATTTAGGTGTTAAAAGGGATTTTCTTGATTTTCTGTTTTAATTAGCATTTTATCATAAAACTTTTTTTAAAAATCCTTTAAGATTATTTATAATTGAAAAAAAATATTTATATTTTCCAAGTAACTATTTTTTTTCTAATCATAATCCGATTAAAAAGGTGAAATCATATAATATATTTTATCAGATTTCAAATAAATGTATCCAATTTTTAAGGATAATTTGATTTGCAAATATAAGCTGCACTTGAATTCTGTTTACAAAATGCACTCATCTTGCTACAATTTTATTATTGTATATTTTGTTATACTATTGTATTTGTGATTCATTTGTAATTTTAGTCACTTGTTGATTGATTCTGCAAAATGACATATGTATGTGTAATGGATGCTTTAAAAAACTCTATTTTATGAAATGTATCAATTTTCAAACCTTAGGTGAGCTGAACACATCTTTGATCAAACATTTACTATCTTATTTATTCTTCATTATTTTAATGTGTGTTGTTTACTAAATTTTCTAGATTTTATCTATTTATGAGGGCTCAATTTTATATTATCAATATTACATCGTTTAACAATAATTTTAGTAGTTTTTTCTCTTAATCTTAAAAGATTTGATACAAATTATAAGTATTTTATTAGATGGAAAAAAGTGTTGCTAATAAATACATGTAGCTATTAGAGATGCTTTAATCTACCTTACAATGAAATTTATTTGCATAAAGAGAATGAAAATATATAATTTTTTATGTCAAAATACAAAGAAATAGCTCTATATGGTTCCTCACAAGAAAGCATATACTTGTAAAAAAGCTTGTAGCATTGTTTGGTTAAATTATTGATGTTCTTAAAAAAGTTATTGAAAACAGTATAATAATGAGTGTTTTTATTCATTTCTTCAATTTGAAATTAATTAGTGTAAACACTTAAAAGTTTTGAAAATTGAAATTTCTTCATTTTTTTTATGTTAGTGCATTAACATGAGTTGTTATAGAATATTTAATATTTATGAAATTTCCTTTAAATTGTATGACCATCCTTAGCATGGCAACTTTATAGTGGATTATCTACTTATTTTCAGGTTATTAGATTTTACAAATTGACATGGGAGGCCACATGTGCCTTTTGACTAAAAAATAATCATTTTCTTTAAATAATATCTGTAAAATATCTAATTTTCCTCCTGTTTTGGAATATATTTTAAGTACTGTAACCATTTGTTTTCGCATATTTAGTATCCAAATTAATTCTTTCCTAAAGGTCACCCAAAGCTGAAAATAATTAAGTAAAAAAATAAAATAAAGTGCAGTCTTTTCTTATTTTTAAAATTTCATGGAGTGTTGTGGAACATAAAATGTTTTGACTGCCAATGATTAATGAAAATTGTGAAGTATTTAATGAATTGAATTAATATATAGCTTACAAACCATGTTCTCAGTGCATTTTTTAACAAGCAAACCAGAAGTAGCGGATGCTTGAAATACAATGAATTTTTGTATGTAGAAAGCATTTTTAACTGGGTACATTAAGTCTAGAAATAGAAATCTAATCAAAAGAATAAATATAAATTAAATATCAAATGAAAGAATAGGATCTTTCCTCAATATAATTTCAGTGTTATTTGCTAAATTGTGTTTTTACAGCCTTAACTTTTTGAGAAATTCAATTGTTAAGTTAGATTCCAACCTAGGGTTAGGGGAAAGGTGACAGCAAGTAGCAAACAAAGTTTTGTTGATTATCAATGAAAGAAAAATATTTTCAGATGAAATTGGTCTGTAGCAAGTGAAGGTCGCGGTACGAACGAACGATGCGTGAGCCAGTAGTCGAGTAACATAACCATTGAGTAGAAATGGCACTTCAGCCCGTGGGTTGTTATATAGTGTATGAAACTAGCGCCTCAGTGAGTCGGTGGAGAGACGAACAATTTTTATAGCGCCCAGCGTTATGGCGAGCTTGTGAGTGCTTGATGCGTCAAGTGAGTTTGACGGCTTTGTTTAGTTGCTGCGTCAAGTGAATCTGACGGTTTTGCTTGGTTGCTGACGGCTATGTTTTTGATAGCTGCGTCAAGTGAATCTCGCGACTTTTGCTTCTGGTAAATGGTGCCTCGACAATTGCATGAGGCTGCTTTGTCAAGGTCACCAATGTAGCGAGTGAAGGTCGTGGTACGAACCCGAGACGTTAGAGCCTGTAGCCCAATAACATAACCATATCAAGAGTGACACTTCAGCCCAAGAGTTGTTATATGGCTTATGAAACTAGCGCCACTAGCCAATATATACAAATTGTTCTTCTTATCAGGTCATTGTATTGTCCTACAAATTGTGTTAAATAGCACTTATTATATATATATATATATATATATATATATATATATATATATATACACTTAA